>CAKJTW010000192.1:0-381156 GCA_917880005.1 Nanger dama | reverse complement strand
TGAGGGATGTGTGAGGTGAGGGATGTGTGAGGGCATGAGGGATGTGTGAGGGCATGAGGGATGTGAGGTGAGGATGTGAGGTGAGGGATGTGTGAGGGGATGAGGGATGTGTGAGGTGAGGGATGTGTGAGGTGAGGGATGTGTGAGGTGAGGGATGTGTGAGGGCATGAGGGATGTGTGAGGTGAGGGATGTGTGAGGTGAGGGATGTGTGAGGGCATGAGGTGTGTGGGCAGTGGTGAGGATGTGAGTGAGGATGTGTGGTGAGGATGTGAAAGTGAGGCATGTAGGGTGAGGATGTGTGAGGGCGAAAGGGATGAGAGTGAGATGGCAGTGAGGGATGTGTGAGGGCATGAGGGATGTGTGAGGTGAGGCTGTGTGAGGTGAGGATATGTGAGGGCATGAGGATGTGTGTGTGAGGGGTGAGGGGATGTGTGAGGTGAGGGATGTGTGAGGTGAGGGATGTGTGAGGTGGAGGGATGTGTGAGGTGAGGGATGTGTGAGGTGAGGGATGTGTGAGGAGGGATGGAGGGCATGAGGATGTGGAGTAGAGGGATGTGAGGTGAGGGATGTGGGTGGAGGAGGGAGGTGGGAGGCATGAGGGATGTGTGAGGTGAGGGATGTGTGAGGGCATGAGGGATGTGTGAGGTGAGGGATGTGAGGTGAGGGATGTGTGAGGTGAGGGGATGTGAAGGCATGAGGATGTGTGAGGATGAGGGATGTGTGAGGTGAGGGATGTGTGAGGGCATGAGGGATGTGGAGGTGAGGATGATGAGGGGTGAGGGCATGTGTAGGTGAGGATGTGTGAGGGCATGAGGGATGTGTGAGGTGAGGGATGTGTGAGGGAGGGATGTGTGAGGTGAGGGATGTGGCGGGTGAGGGATGTGTGGAGGGCATGAGGGATGTGTGAGGTGAGGGATGTGTGAGAGGTGAGGGATGTGTGAGGTGAGGGATGTGTGAGGTGAGGCATGTGGGGTGAGGGATGAGGGAGGGGAGGGCATGAGGGATGTGTGAGGTGAGGGATGTGTGGAGGTGAGGATGTGTGAGGTGAGGGATGTGTGAGGGAAGGAGGGATGTGCGAGGAGAGATGATGTGAGATGAGGGATGTGGCAGGAGGTGAGGATGTGTGAGGGCATGAGGGATGGCGGGCATGAGGGATATGTGAGGTGGGCATGAGGATGTGTGAGGCACAGAGGGATGGGGAGGTGAGGATGTGTGAGGTGAGGGATGTGGTGAGGTGAGGGATGTGAGGTGAGGGATGTGAGAGGGATGTGTGAGGGCATGAGGGCGGTGGGAGGTGAGGATGAGGAGTGGATGGGTGAGGTGAGGGATGTGTGAGGGCATGAGGGATGTGAGGGGAGCATGTGTGTGAGGTGAGGGATGTGGGAGAGGATGTGAGGGAGGATGTGAGGTGAGGGATGTGTGGGTGAGGTGCATGAGGTAGATGTGTGGAGGTGGAGGGATGTGTGAGGGCAGCATGAGGGATGTGGTGAGGGGGTGAGGGATGTGTGAGGTGGAGGGATGTGTGAGGTGGGGATGTGTGAGGTGAGTGGATGTGTGAGGGTATGAGGGATGTGTGAGGTGAGGAAGGGAGGGTGAGGGATGTAGTGGGGGGATGTGTGAGGTGAGGGATGTGTGAGGGTGAGGGGATGTGAGGTGGGTGAGGGATGTGTGAGGGCATGAGGGATGTGTGGAGGTGAGGGCACGTGTGGAGGGGAGGGATGCAGGGCATGAGGGATATGTGAGGAGGGATGTGAGGTGAGGGATGTGTGAGGTGAGGGATGTGTGAGGGGGGGGAGGGATGTGTGAGATGAGGGATGTGTACGGGGCTTGAAGGACACTAGGGAGCATGTTCCATTGTGCCAGTTGCCCAAGCACAGCCAGTTGTGACCCTCTTGATGACAAGGCCTCCCGTCATTACATCAGTATGGCGCCAGAGTGCCACCCTGACAGCAGAGCCAGAAATCTCTCTTTCTGGTTCTTTCAAGACTGACTTCTGTCTCTTCTGGAAGGCCCTCAGTATCACCAAACGCCAAACACCAAACCACTGAGCAACACTCCAGTGATCAGACTCATGCAGCCCAGTTAGTGCTGGCCTCGGCAGGGCAGGATACATGATGGATATCTGTCTGTTATTTCAAAGTGTTCTTGCATGACTCAAAATAATGCACTTGAAAATGTTCATCAAGTATTTTGGCTTAAACGGTGAAGGTCCACTCATTACCACGCACAAATGATCTGTATCCTAATTCCTGCCAAATCTTTGTGTCTCACTGAGTCCATCTCCAACTGTGCTGCACAACAACCCTTCTTTTATAATTAAATATTCCCCTGGAAACATCAGCCAAAGGGCATTAATATTTAATCACTTCATGCCCTATATTTTCATGTTACAAAAGCACTCTACAAGTCCAAGAGATTATTTTTCCTTTACTGGAATCTCAACTGAACTCGCAAAGCTCTTTTTTTTTCTTGTAGCTTTGACTAGCCTACTTGTGTCTGTGAAAAGCCTCCTGTTATTTAGACATTTTCTTGTAAATCAGAACTCAATATCACCTTATGATAAGCTTTTATAAAGTGTAAAAGACTTTTTCATTTCTCAGTCAACTCACCAGAAAACCTCGTTTTTTATGTTTTGTGAGTTTTTCCCATACAGATGATTTTCCATCCAGTTAATGCAATGGCAGGGCCTGCATACAGGATGGTTTACCCCTGATAAGCATTAGTCCAGCACCCAGTAATGAGACCTCACAGGAGTGAAACTAGTTTCACCCCATCCTGCAATATTACCGTATTCTAATATCCTGGGAGATATGTCAGAATTGCTGCAAGTATGTTTGATGAAACACACGGTTACTGGATGTCTCCTACTGACAAAGCATGCCTCTCCTATGCCCCTGCTTACTTTGGGTACCTGTGGGCCAAGAGTCACATTCCAGTCCTTGCCTCTGATGTCTGCAGCCCAGTGTCCAGGAGAGAAGGATGACTTCTGCCAATCCCCTCCCCCTAGTCCAAAAAGCATAAAGAAGGCCGAGCACACGAAGAACTGATGCTTTGAAATTGTGATGCTTGAGAAGACTCCTGACTACAAGATCAAACCAGTCAATCTCAAAGGCAGTCAATCCTGAACATTCATTGTTAGGACTGTTGCTATACTTGAAATTCAAATACTTTGGCCACCTGACACAGAGAGCTGGCTGACTGGAAAGGACCCGATGCTGGGAAAGACTGAGGGCAAGAGGGCAAGGAGGTCAGAGGATGAAATGGTTGGATGGCATCACTGACTCAATGGACATGAATTTGAGCAAACTCCTAGGAGATGGTGAAGGACAGGGAAGTCCGGAGTGCTGGAGTCCACAGGGTTGCAAAGAGTTGGAACTGGACTTAGCAACCACCACAATGTCAAGAAATATAGATTCATCAGTTTTCACTTCACAGAGAAACCAGCACCAGAGGAAAATATAGTTGAAATGATAACAAAAAAGTGGAGTTTTTTTAAAGAGAACTATTTAAAAATTAATGTAAATCAAAGGCATTTCCTGTTGATGTTTTGTAGTTTGGTATATTTTTCCTTTCCTTTTTTTTTTTTTCTTTTGAGACTGAATTCAATTTCTTTAAAAGGCTTATAAATATATTATGTTGCTAAGATATTTTATTTTACTGAAAGATAACATCAATTACCAATAAATTATGAGATATCATTTAACTAGGTGTTTTTGTTACTTTGAAATGTAATTTCAGTCTGTTATCTACCACATGCTGCATCTAGATTGACTTTAGGAATAGAGGTAGAAATATAATTTAAGAAAAATAAAGGTCTTTAAGAATAAAGAGCATTTATTCACCAGGTGTGCGTGCTTAGTCACTCAGTCATGTCCAACTCTTTGGGACCCCATGGGCTGTAGTCTGCCAGGCTCCTCCGTCCATGGAAGTTTTCAGCCAAGAATACTGGAGTGGGTTGCCATTTCCTACTCTATTATTCTTCCCTGATGGCTCAGCAGTAAAGTATCTCCCTGTAATGCATGAGACACAGGAAATGCAGGTTCAATCCCTGAGTTATAAAGATCCCTGGAAGAGGAAATGGCAACCCACTCAGTATTCTTGTCTGAAACATTCCATGGACAGCGGAGCCTGGCAAGTTACAGTCCATGGAGTTGCAATGAGTCAGATGTGAATGAGAGACTGAGGAGCATACACTCCATTATTCACCAGAAAATCAAGCCAGATAAGAAGTGAGAAATTTCACTTTCAATAAAATGTGTTTGTTTGCTAGCCTTAAATTTTTACTTGTGAAAGGCATCAGAGTCATGGAGACTCAAATAAAAGAAAGACTATCAGTAAGAGACAACTGTAACTGTGACTCTCAAAAAGCAGCAACATGCACGCTTTAAAAATATGTGGTATACTTTGGGCAGGCAAAGCCAACACACTTTTGGAGTAATGGATTTCCTAGGATGGAACAGGGTCTGTGAGTTTCTTTTGCATTGTTTGGATACCAAGAACTGAAAGTGAATGTAGAACTGATTGAGAAGATGGGTGGTCCTTTATAAACTCCAGAAAATTTTCAGAAAAATAAGAAAGAGGCTTAGAGTTCTACTTATGATGAATCTTGGAGATTTGTCCTGACTAAGATAGACATATAATAACATACACATACAGATATAGGCACACAAGAGCCATAAGATTCCATTCAGTGCCTCACTGTGACCTGTAAATAATTTCTGTTAGCCTAGGGCACTGATGTACCTGTGTTTGTAGGCTCACACTTTAAAAAAAAAAAAACAAGCAAGAAAAAGCCGAATTGAATTCATCAAACTTTATTGTAAAGTAGGCTCCAAAAAGCAAAGAAATAAAGAATTTACTGGGAAAAATGTCAGGGTCAAATCATGCAGTATATTCAAAGATCTTAGCAAAGTAGCAACACACGTAGCAGGAATATAATAGTTCTGCAGGTGGAGCTAGAGCCAAGGTGGGTGGTGATGACTGGAAGAAGACTGAAGATCAAGAATAAAGTCCTTAAATCAACACAAAAAGAATTAAATATACTGCAGTCATAGTGAACAAAGTATAAGGAAATATAAGCACAATTATTAACATACTTTACAGAGGGTAACAACCAGTTCTCAATCAAACCAAAGAATGCTAAAATGAAAGAAATATAGAATAATATAAAGAGAGTATACATGCCAGTAAAAAAAAAAGACAAATTTATCAGGAGAGGAAATTTTTTTCAAATAGCAACTAAAAGCAGCTCATAAGGAATGCATATTAAAGATAAAGATACAAGAAAATTTTTAAAAAGATTGAAAAATATATAATGAAAACACTATAAAATCAATGTGCTATATTTACCATAGACAAAGCAGGTTTCAAGATCAAAAGGATTATGAGAGAGACAAACAGAAACTTTATGACATAATACTCAATACAAGTAGTAGTTAAAGTCCTAAACTGATAAATTGATACCCATATTAACATATGACAAGGTTGAAATTAAAAGTAGGAACAGGAAAATCCACAGTCATATGTAAGATACTTATAGCCAGGAACACACAGGATGAATAAGCCTTCTTATAGTTTTTCATAAGTATTTATAGTTTTTCTTATAGCCTTCTTATAGTTTTTCTCAGTATCTACTGAGAAAATCTTGAAAGTTTTATGCTTCAGAATGATACTATGTTTAATTGATAATTTTAGCTTTATATTAATCCTAACAATTTTGCTATTTATACATATATCAAACTACAGTAGTGGAATATTTTATTCTAATACTTTTTCAGTTAAGGTGAATAAATATTGGTAATTATAAACATATGTATCTCTGTATATACACATGGACTTTCCCCGGTGGCTCAGTAGTAAAGAATCTGCCTGTCAATGCAGGGAGACCCAGGTTCTGTCCTTGGGTTGGGGAGATCCCGGAGAGGAGGGCATGGCACCACTCCAGTATCCTTGCCTGGAGAATCCCACGGACGGAGGAACCTGGTGGGCTACAGTCCATGGGGTCGCAGAGAGTTGGACATGACTGAAGCAACTAAGCAGGAATAGCAGCATACACACACACACACATATTAGTGTGTACACACACACACACACACACACACACACACACACACACTTCTATATATGGACACAAACAAAGATACATACTCTCTTGTATTGGCATACCTAATTTTTTTCCATTTTATTATTCCTTTGTCCTCATTGGTCAAAAGCATTTGTTATATGTCTTGCTGTTTCCTTTGGAGAGTGTTTAAAGCATTTTTTCATTAGGTATAAAAATCCAAGTTCTACTGACAGGTTTTATTAAGTTGGAAGCCAGCCCAGTTTGATAAATGCTTGTTTTTTAATTCAAGAATGAGTGTTACTGTTAGTGATTTTTCATCAACTATAAAAATGTTCTTGGTTGCTTGAGTTATATAAATATCTAGTAAAGAATATTTTTCCCTTATTTAATCACCTTTATTCTGAAGAATAAATCTGCTTGGCCAAGCAGCAGTTAACTCTGACTCTCTCAAATGAGATGTTTTTTACTTGAATAGGACTATACTAATTCTCTAAAATGTGCTAAAATGCCTTGCATGTTTTTATGTTTTAGTTAATTTTAAATAAGAAAGAATAATTTCATTGTCAGTTGTGGAGCAAAGCCAGTTAAGATGAAACCAGTCAATCCCAAAGGAAACTAACCCTGAATATTCACTTGAAGGACTGATGCTGAAGCTCCAATACTTTGGCCAGCTGATGCAAAGAGCTGACTCACTGGAAAATACCCTGATGCTGGGTCTTTATAAATATATTTTGTTGCTAAGATATTTTATTTTACAGAAAGCTAACATCAATTACCAATAAATTATATGATGTCATTTAACTAGGTGTTTTCATTACTTTTAAATGTAATTTCAGTCTCTTATTTATCACATATTGTATCTAGATTGATTGCTGGGAAAGACTGAAGGCAGGAGAAGGGGGTGACACAGGATGAGATGGCCGAATGGCATCATCTAATCAATGGATATGAGTTTGAGCAAACTCTGGGAGATAGTGAAGGACAGGGAAGCCTGGTGTGCTACAGTCCATGGGGGTCACAAAGAGTTGGACAACTTAGCAACTGAACAAATGAATGGACTCTAAAATCTAAACCTATGAACTCTATAAATGCTCCCAAATAGAAAACAAAAAGCTGGGGATTGTAGGTAGTCATTAAGCAAAAGATAATGTTTGTGGACAAAAGAAAAGTCATGAGAAAACTAAATTATGCACAACTCATCACTTTCAACTTGGTTTAACTCTTTGGAATTTACCTCCCATTTTTGGCACTCAAGGCTCTGAGTATAGCTCTCTGATTTCCATACCTCCTCTGTTAAACTGAAAACACCCAGGTCTTAAACCATAGTACTTGCATGAAGAGGGGGAAAATACAGAAGAACGGAGGGGATTTACCTATAATCCATTAGCACAAATAAATGGCATACAAAGAGGTATATAGTTTACATATTAATGTGTCAGAAAGATTGTTATGACATTCATGCAAACATATCACATGGGGGAGGGAGAAGGAAGGGAAAGAACACGGGCAAGCCATGTTAACTAAGTTAGAATAAAACATTCTACACCAAAAATAGAGAACGTTATCCATCTGTGTTTCACACTGAAAAGAACATTTGAGATTCTGAATAATTTAATAACATCTAAGTTTAAAGATGAGATAAATAAAGGGTAGAATTTAATGATACAGAAATTGCAGAGCTAGGGAAACAAACTAAATGCCAAATGAATAGCATTACAGAAGGGATAGGAACAAAATAGAACTTCAAGAAATAAAACAAACACAGCTGAAAATCTCATTTATGATATAGAGGAATGACTTAATATAACCACAGTTGAATCCACATGAAAATAACAGAGTTCTTGGACTAATTAGAGACAAAACCCTAGAACAGCAAGATGGGCAAAGAATGTAACAGGAAGGTAATTGGGAACCCCGGGTAGAAAGTTAAAAAAGGCAATGAAATACTTCTCTATAGAAATAACAGTATGTTTTCTTATAGAAATACAGTCCAACATATTCCTGTATTAGAAGATCTATCAACAATCCATAATAAGTTGAAAGGAAAAATCACTTATACAATCCATAGTTAATTCATTTGATGTGATGAATTTAAAAGCTTCAGATTCAAACTCTAAGTTACTGACAAGACTAGAGACTGGATAGTAAAAGATGCATATCAGGATTACAGCTCAAAAAAAAATCAGAAAATGGACAAAATACCTAAATAGACATTTCTTCAAAGAAGACATAAAGATGGTCAAGAGGCATGAAAAGAGCCCCAACATCACTAAGTACTAAAGAAATACAAATCAAAGCTACAATGAGGTATCACCTCACACAAGTCAGAATGGTTAGCATCAAAAAAATCTACAAACAATGCTGGAGACTGTAAGGAGAAAAGGGAACCCTTTTGCACTGTTGCTGGAAATCTAAATTGAGATTGCTACTATGGAAAACAGTGTGGCGGTTTCTTTAAAAACAGAGCTACCGTATGACCCAATAGTTCTACACCTGGGCATAAAGCCTGAGAAAACCACAATTCATAAAGACACATGGACCACAGGGTTCGTTGCAGCATCATTTATTTATACAACATCCATGACATGGAAGCAGTGTAGACATCCATCCACAGAGAAATGGAGAAAGAAAATGTGGTACTTACATATATAATGGAATATTACTCAGCCATAAAAAGCAATGTCATTGGGTCATTTGTAAAGATGTGGACGGACCTTGAGTCTGTCATACAGGGTGAAGTAAGTCAAAGAGAGAAAACAACTGCATATATTAAGGCATGCATGTGGAATCTACAGAAATTTTACACATGAACCTAGTTCCAGGGCAGGAATAGAGACACAGATGTAAAGACATAGGGGAGGCATGAACTGGGAGATTGGCATCAACATAGAGACACTACCATGTATAAAGTGTGTAGCTGGTGGGAGGCTGCCATACAGCACATGGAGCTCAGCTGGGTGCTCTGTGATGACATCGAGGGGGTGGGAGGGGGTGCTGGGAGGGAGGTCTAAGGAGGGGGGCATATGGATATATATGGCGATTCACTTCTGTGTACATCAGAAACCAACACAGCATTGTAAAGCAATTACATTCCAAAAAAAAAAAAAAATCAAGATATCCTCAAACTTAACAGGAACACTTAATATGGAATCAAATAAAACAGCATTTAAAAATGAAACATTATTCACACTGTGCTGAGTATTCTTGCCTGGAGGATCTCAAGGACGGGGAGCCTGGTGGGCTGCCGTCTATGGGGGTCAGACAGAGTCGGACAAGACTGAAGCGACTTAGCAGCAGCTGAATGAAAACCTAATTTCTGTTGCAATTGCCTATTTATTTGGTTGTCAACCTTGCTGTACACTGTTCATCTTTTTTTTTTTTTTCCTCATGCAATGAGGAAAGTATTTTAAAGTTATGCAAAATGAACTCTGAATAAAATATTTTAAGTGAGTTCTAATAAATCAGTTTATGAATGGAGGAACTAAAAATATTATACAATTGATTTTAAAAGTCTAGAAATGCGAAGAGAATTTCTGAGGCCAAGATTTGAGATTTAGCATCATGAAAGTGGCTTTTGAACACAGTGCAGTCAAGTAGTGCTTTCAGAGTTCACGCACACTTAAAGAACAGACTTTTGAGAAAGGCTGTAAAAGAGGATGTGGAATAGAAAACTGCAGCAGAGAAGGCAGATGGGCAAGTGGAAAAGCAGAGAAGAGCAATATCTTAGAAATTATAGGAGAACCATTTCAGAATAAAGGGAGACAGCAGTCACACCAATTGCTGCAGACAAGCTGGACAAATATTGAAAAGATGTCAGGTGTGACCCCAACTGAAGCTATTTTAATGCAGTGGTTGAGGTAAAGAAATTAGATAGCAATCGAGCAAGAAGAAGAAAGCTGAAGGCATCATACTTCCTGATTTCAAATTAGGTTACAAAACTAGAGGAATCACAGCAGTATAGGAGTGGCATTAAAGAAGCATATAAGGAACTCACAGCTGGCAACCACTGTTCTTTCACTGACCTTTGTCTTATCAAGATGATCATGTAATTATTCAATATACAGCATGTTGTATATTCTTTCAATTATGTTTCTAAGATCCATCCATATTTATGAATATAACAGGAAGCTAGTTATTTTTTTCAGATTTTGAGTTCATATTGTGAGTTGCATGTATGCACCACAATTTTCTTAGTTTCATTAGTTGGTGGGAATTTTGGTGGTTTCTACTTTTGGTGGGTATTTTTGGATAAGCTGTTAAGATATTTGAGAACAAGTCTATGTTTGTTCACATATTTTTACATCTTTGGTTTAATATTTAAAACTGGAATGTCTTGATATGTAATCTACCTATTTAACTTTATAATAAATGGCCAAAAATATTGTAAAATGTTGTACCATTTTCCATATTCACATACAATGTAGGAAAATTGCAGTTGACTTACATCATCAGTACTTTGTCCTGTTACCAGTCTTTTTAATTCTAAGCATTCTAATAGCTGTCCGTTGACTTCTCATTGTAGTTTCAATATCCCCAATTACGAAAGATGTTGAAAACCTTATTATCTGCTTCCTTGCCATTTGTATATTTTCTGTTCAGAGTCACTTTGGCTAAGTGAGGGTATAAATGTTTTCTAAAGGTTTTTCTTCTTTTTCTAGGGTGCTGATAATTTGTCTCTTATTTTTAAAAGATGGTTCTAGATTCAAGATCAAAACATTGTTCTTCTGGAAGTTTTATATTTTTTAGTTCTTATCTTTATGTCTAATATCAATTGTGTGTTTATTTTTGTCTATAGTGTGTGCCAAATGTAAAAGGTTCAGTTTTTTTTTAATGGATTTCAGAAATTTTAAGATGTTTATTAATAACCATTTCCCATTGAAATACCTTAGAATATGTACTTTTTAATTTTTATAAGTTTATCCTTTTGCCAATTCCAAATACATTTGTTTACTGCAGGTTTTGAGCAAATTTTGAATTAAGATGGCTGCATTAAGCTAATGCAGCCAACTTAATTTTCTTTCATCAAAATTGTTTCCAGTCTTTCCATCAGTTCAGTTCACTTGCTCAGTCGTGTCCGACTCTTTGCGACCCCATGAATCGCAGCACGCCAGGCCTCCATGTCCATCACCAGCTACTGGAGTTCACTCAGGCTCATGTCCATCGAGTCAGTGATGCCATTCAGCCATCTCATCCTCTGTTGTCCCCTTCTCCTCCTGCCCCCAAGCCCTCCCAGCATCAGAGTCTTTCCAATGAGTCAACTCTTCACATGAGGTGGCCAATGGAATGGAGTTTCAGCTTTAGCATCATTCCTTCCAAAGAAATCCCAGGGCTGATCTCCTTCAGAATGGACTGGTTGGATCTCCTTGCAACCCATGGAACTCTCAAGAGTCTTCTCCAACACCACACTTCAAAAGCATCAATTCTTCCGCACTCAGCCTTCTTCACAGTCCAACTCTCACATCCATACATGACCACAGGTAAAAACATAGCCTTGACTAGATGGATCTTAGTTGGCAAAGTAATATCTCTGCTTTTGCATATACTATCTAAGTTACTCATAACTTCTCTCCAAGGAGTAAGCCTCTTTTAATTTCATGGCTGCAGTCACCATCTGCAGTGATTTTGGAGCCCCCAAAATAAAGTCTGACACTGTTTCCACTGTTTCCCCATCTATTTCCCATGAAGTGATGGGACCGGATGCCATGATCTACCTTTTCTGAATGTTGAGATTTAGCCAGCTTTTTCACTCTCCTCTTTCACTTTCATCAAGAGGCTTTTTAGTTCCTCTTCACTTTCTGCCATAAGGGTGGTGTCATCTGCATATCTGAGGTGATTGATATTTCTCCCAGCAATCTTGATTCCAGCTTGTGTTTCTTCCAGTCCAGTGTTTCTCATGATGTACTCTGCATATACGTTAAATAAGCAGGGTGACAATATACAGCCTTGATGTGCTTCTTTTCCTATTTGGAACCAGTCTGTTGTTCTATGTCCAGTTCTAACTATCGCTTCCCTGACCTCCATATAGATTTCTCAAGAGGCAGATCAGGTTGGTCTGGTATTCCCATCTCTTTCAGCATTTTCCAAAGTTTATTGTGATCCACACAGTCAAAGGCTTTGGCATAGTCAATAAAGCAGAAATAGATGTTTTTCGGAAGCTCTCTTGGTTTTTCCATGATCCAGTGGATGTTGGCAATTTGATCTCTGGTTCCTCTGCCTTTTCTAAAATCAGCTTGAACATCAGGAAGTTCATGATTCACGTATTGCTGAAGCCTGGCTTGGAGAATTTTGAGCATTACTTTACTAGCATGTGAGATGAGTGCAATTGTGTGGTAGTTTGAGCATTCTTTGGCATTGCTTTTCTGACTTTTTCCAGTCCTGTGGCCACTGCTGAGCTTTCCAAATTTGCTGGCATATTGAGTGAAGCACTTTCACAGCATCATCTTTCAGGATTTGAAATAGCTCAACTGGAATTCCATCACCTCCACTAGCTTTGTTTGTAGTGATGCTTTCCAAGGCCCATTTGACTTCACAAATTCCAGGATGTCTGACTCTAGATTAGTAATCACACCATCATGATTATATGGGTCGTGAAGATCTTTTTTCTACAGTTCTTCCGTGTATTCTTGCCACCACTTCTTAATATTGCCTGCTTCTGTTAGGTCCAGACCATTTCTGTCCTTTATCGAGCCCATCTTTGCATGAAATGTTTCCTTGGCATCTCTAATTTTCTTGAAGAGATCTCTAGTCTTTCCCCACTCTGTTCTTTTCCTCCATTTCTTTGCATTGATTGCTGAAGGTGGCTTTCTTATCTCTCTTCTTGCTATTCTCTGGAACTCTGCATTCAGATACTTATATCTTTCCTTTTCTCCTTTGCTTTTTGCCTCTCTTCTATTCACAGCTGTTTGTAAGGCCTCCCCAGACAGCTATTTTGCTTTTTGCATTTTTTTTCCACGGGGATCATCTTGATCCATGTCTCCTGTACAATGTCTCAAACTTCATTCCATAGTTCATCAGGCACTCTATCTATTGGATCTAGGCCCTTAAATCTATTTCTCACTTCCACTGTATAATCATAAGGGATTTGATTTAGGTCATACCTGAATGATCTAGTAGTTTTCCCTACTTTCTTCAGTTGGAGTCTGAGTTTGGTAATAAGGAGTTCATGATCTGAGCCACAGTCAGCTCCTGGTCTTGCTTTTGTTGACTGTATAGAGCTTCTCCATCTTTGGCTGCAAAGAATATAATCAATCTGATTTCGGTGTTGACCATCTGGTGATGTCCATGTGCAGAGTCTTTTCTTGTGTTGTTGGAAGAGGGTATTTGCTATGACCAGTGCATTTTCTTGGCAAAACTCTATTAGTCTTTGCCCTGCTTCATTCCACATTGCATGGCCAAATTTGCCTATTAATCCAGGTGTTTCTTGACTTCCTACTTTAGCATTCCAGTCACCTATAATGAAAAGGACATCTTTTTGGGGTGTTAGATCTAAAAGGTCTTGTAGTTCTTCATAAAACCATTCAACTTTAGGTTCTTCAGCATTACTGGTTGGGGCATAGACTTGGATAACTGTGATATAGAATGGTTTGCCTTGAAATGAACAGAGATCATTCTGTCGTTTTTGAGACTGCATCCAACTACTCCAAGTACTGCATTTTGGACTCTTTGTTGACCATGATGGGTACTCCATTTCTTCTGAGGGATTCCTGCCTGCAGTAGTAGATATAATGGTCATCTGATTTAAATTCACCCATTCCAGACCATTTTAGTTTGCTGATTCCTAGAATGTCGACGTTCACTCTTGCCATCTCTTGTTTGACCACTTCCAATTTGCCTTGATTCATGGACCTGACATTCCAGGTTCCTATACAATATTGCTCTTTACTGCACTGGACCTTGCTTCTATCACCAGTCACATCCACAGCTGGGTATTGTTTTTTCTTTGGCTCCATCCCTTTATTCTTTATGGAGTTATTTCTCCACTGATCTCCAGTAGCATATTGGGCACTACTGACCTGGGAAGTTCCTCTTTCGGTATCCTATCATTTTGCCTTTTTCTTACTATTCATGGGGTTCTCAAGGCAAGAATACTGAAGTGGTTTGCCATTCCCTTCTCCAGTGGACCACATTCTGTCAGACCTCTCCACCATGACTTGCCCGACTTGGGTTGCCCCATGGACATGGCTTGGTTTCACTGAGTTAGATAAAGCTGTGGTTCTGGTGTGATTAGGATTGACTAGTTTTCTGTGAGTATGGTTTCAGTGTGTCTGTCCTCTGATGCCCTCTTGCAACACCTACCATCTTATTTGGGTTTCTCTTACCTTGGGCATGGGGTATCTCTTCATGTCTGCTCAAGCAAAGCACAGCCGCCGCTCCTTACCTTGGATGAGGGGTATCTCCTTACCACTGTCCTTCCTGACCTTCAATGTGGGATAGCTCCTGTAGGCCCTCCTGCACCTGTGCAGTCACAGCTCCTTGAGTTGCTCCTCCCGGCTGCCACCCCTGGCCTTGGGTGTGGGGTGGCTCCTCCCAGCCACCGCCCTGACCTCAGACTTGGGCAGCTCCTCTCGATCGTTCCTGCACTGTCGCAGCCTGGAACTCTCGGCCGCTGCCCCTGACCTCGGACGTGGGGTAACTCCTCTTGATCATGCTGAGTGCACTGGGTTGCAGCCGCCCATGCTTAGTGCACCGGGTCACAGTCAGTTTTCAATTTCTGTAATAATGTTTTCTATGATTTCCATAGGGTTGCATTGCTCTCTAGGTAAACTGGAGAAAATTATCATCTTAAAATACTGAATCTTTCTAGTTATAAAACAGGTGAATCTCTATATTACTACATATCACTTAATTCCTCTAAGTAATGTCTATTGAGCTTTTGGCTCATATGTTACTTCTTCTTTTTTTTTTTTTTTTTTGAGGATGCTCTTTTCCACAGGAATTGCTCCATTTTACAATTCTTGTCAGTAGTGCCTAAGAGTGCCAATTTCTGTAAATCCTCACCAAAACTTTTCTTTTTTTTTAAATAAAAATTATCCCAACTGATATGAGATGATATCTCCTTGTGATTTGTCTCATGTAAACTGTTCTTACCACACAGACACAAAGCAAACAACAAACAGCAACCAACAAAGGGACACAAGAGAACAAATCTGAGATGGCAGGTGGATCAGTACCCTGACATGGTGATGGGGTTCTGAAAACACACGTATGGGAAAGCTCTTCAAACTGTGTGTATTAAATATGTGCACATTCTGCGTATCACTTATACCTCAGTGAAGCTGAGAAAAGTTTTTAAATACTTACACATGTTTAATTTTTTAATGACAGGAATGGAAATGGCACCTGCTTGGGCTGCAAATATATTACTAAGCAAGGAAGAGCATCTGGATAACAGTTTGTATATGTTATGATTAGGTTACACAAAATGGATTATGTTTGAGAAAAAAAAGAGTAGAGAGGCATTTTGCACTACATGGCACAGTTCTACTTCTCAATTGTTCTTTTTAATATCTCTTTTGTTTTATAATTATAACAACAATGATGATAATGTGAAAATTCTAGGCTATTAATATACATTAGTTAAAAAGAATGATGTAAGAAAAATAATAGAGAAAGCCATTCAAATAATGCCAGTGGAAACCTTACTTTAAAATGTATATTGTATTATTACATATTTCTATATTTTCAACAAATATTTAGTTTCGGTTCAAAGTCAAGGAGCCATAATTCCTATGTATATTGATCTGTCAAGGAGTAATTTAAACAAAATTTTAATTCAGATATATTCTCTAATACAAATTTACTTGAAAACCTCCACATAATATTGTACAGTAGTAGTACAGATACATATGATAAACAAATAGATAGATGGATGGCTAGATACATGAGAGAAAAAAGAGATGATAGATAATAGGTATGTCATTTTGATGTTTTTCTTCACAAAAGTAAAGACTGTGGGTTTTGGTTAAATATAATAAAAACTGCTAATTAAGAGAATAAGTTTTTCTGTGAATACATGTTATCATATAGTTATTAAATTAGGGTCTTATCTTTTAGCATTAGAGCCTCCAGTTGCTTATGT
Source organism: Nanger dama (assembly GCA_917880005.1). Taxonomy (NCBI): domain Eukaryota; kingdom Metazoa; phylum Chordata; class Mammalia; order Artiodactyla; family Bovidae; genus Nanger; species Nanger dama. Next base: position 365,013 of record CAKJTW010000192.1, on the reverse strand, counting down.
TACCTGAGTTTTTGACCCATTTGATGACATATCTGCTAGTTATCACTCCTGCTGTATACAGACGTGGCAGTTATTTTCTCTGACCCTGTACACACCTTTAAACACCAGTTACCCTTTGCCCGTTCCTTCATCAATCTTTTAGCAGTTCAGTATGAAAAGCAGTTTACATTTATAATAATAAAAACTATGATTTATTAAATATCCACTCAGTGTTGAGTCAACATGCTCCATCTGCACTTATGGGTCATATAAATTAAACTTACACAAGTGCTGTGAGTTAGACATAATTTCCTCCATTTTAGAGCTAAACTAAATCCAAGGCGCTTAACTGCCTGAATGACACAGAGCCAGTAAGCTGTAAACTTTGTCCCTCTCCCTTCAAAGCTGCTGCTTTCAGCCGTGCTGTGTTAACGGATGATGCCTTCCACATACTTATATTAGTACACATCCCACCAGCAGCGATGACCCTGCTAACGGAGCGAGACTAAGGGGTTTATCCAACTGGCCACAGCACTGTTCCTCGTTATTACTAAAACATTGCAGACCTCACTTCTTCAACTTTAAGACCATCTTAAGCACAACTCAGGATACAGAAGGAAAATGTCACATGTCTGGTGCTTTTCATTTTTCTTAAGTCTCTCCTCTGCAGGCTCATGGAGAGAGGTAATGGTGGTGTTTACTCTGTAAACTTCCTGCAACCCAGGGCTGGGAGGGAGAGGGGAGCAAGCGAGTGAAAGTGAGTGTGTGTGTGTGTGTGTGTGTGTGTGTGTGTGTGTGTGTGTGTGCATGTGTGTGTGTGCTTGCATGCATGCGTTGTTTGGATCCAGGTCCATTTGTGTATCTCATTCTCTCCTTCAGATCCTCTGTCCACTCCCTTTGACCCAGAGCTTAAAATGAAACTTATCAATATTAAAACTGAGCTACTCTCTAAGCTTCTTTTCTTACACTTCTAAACTCATCCTCTGAAAGGCTAGGACTTGGATCCTGCAGACTATTAATTCTACTTTCACAGCTGATATCCTAAGCGGTTTCACAAATTGTGGCCAATAGAAGGATCCTGAAAGATGAAGGAAGGGTCATGTTCCCTCCAATTTGCTTTCTATTCCTGTTAACTCTGGAGAAGCAATAGTCTTGTTCCCAGCTGTCTCAGCCCTATTTGTCCCCATTATTGTAATGACCTCCATCACCCCTTTTCACCTCCATCATTGCAAATATTCTAAAATCTCCCTAACAAGGAGTACAATCTTGAGGGCCACACTTAATAGTCTCCATTTCCAGCAACCCAAACCAACTCTTTCTCCTATTAATGTGTTTCTCAGAGAAATGTACTGCTTATTCAAATAATTTTTTATTTGAAAATAAAATTCACCCTTCAGGCACACTGAATGACAAATTCCATGGCAGTCCAATTTGGAAGTCCTGAATACATGACGTGCATCCCAGTCTATCACACTCCCTTCCATATTTTCTGAAGAAAGCCAAGGTCTGAGGCTGGGACATTCAACATAGAAAACCCTGGATGTCTTCTCAAAATCTACTTTAAATAATGGATTATTCCACGGGATACCATTTTTCACTAGGGTTGTCATGCATGGAATATATATCACTTTAGGGTTTTTGACCAAGGGTAATTTTCAAAGGTTTTGGGATGAGTAGATAACTGAATAGCTCATTCTGCCAGAGGCAGTGAGCAAAATACATTCATTTGATTCCAAGAGCCCTAAAGACTAAGTCCAAAGTCTCATCTAAATATTATTCAAATCAGATATGCATGAAACTCAACGTGTGGTTCATCTGAGGTCTTTTGCTCTCCATCTCTGAACTCAAACAAGTTAAATATTTTCAAAACACAGTGGTGGGCCAGGTAAAGGGATGGACATAACCATCCTGAAAAGGAGAAATAGGAAATGAGGGCCAACTTACAGGTCCAAGTTAAGACCAAAACGTAACAGTGTGAATAACATTGCGTTATGCTTAGTCGTTCAGTCATGTCCAACTCTTTGTGAACCCAGGGACTATAGCCTGCAAGGCTCCTCTGTCCATGGACTTCTCCAGGAAATAATACTGGAGTGGGTTGCCATGCCCTTCTCAAGGGAATCTTTCCAACCCAGGGACCCAACCCAGGTCTCCCACATTGCAGGCGGATTCTTTACTGTCTGAGCCACCAGGGAAGCCATTAAATCCCCTTATCAAATGTTCAGCTGGCCACACCCTTCATATTCTCAGTTTTTGCAATATGGATAGACTGAAATTTCCCCAAATCTTTATATTCTCCTTGTTTCTTTCCTTAACAATTCCCTCTTTAAGTAATTTCTCTTTTCTCACATTTTACCATAAGCAGTCAGGAGGAGTTAAGCCTTCAACACTTTTCTAGAAATCTCTTCACTCACATGTTCTGCCTTCCTCAAAACACAAGATCAGAAACACAATTCAGATAAGTTCTTTGATTGCCTTTTCTCTTGGTTCCAATAGCACATTCCTCCTTTCTACCTGAAGTCTCAAAGGAATGGTCTTTACATTCCTCATTTAAACCAACATTCTGTTTACAGTCACTCAAGTATTCTTTGGAAGATAAACAGTTGTCCTCTTTTCTTTCTGAACTCTCAACAGAATCACCCTTAACAGACTATTGATGACAATGTAGGCTTTCCCAGTATGCACATATAAACTCTTCCATCATCTACCCATGACCCAGTTCCAGAGTCACTTCTATCTGTTTGGTATTTGTTATAGCAGCATCTCACTCTTGGTACCAATTTCTTTTAAGTCCATTAGCAGTACTATATCAAGCTACCATAGGCTGGGTAGCTTATATTTGTGCTGTGCTGTGCTTAGTCACTCAGTCTTGTCTGACTGTTTGTGATGCCATGGACTATAGCCCGTTAGGCTGCTCTGTCCATGGGATTTCCTGGGATTTTCTAGGATTTCCTCCTCCAGACCATTTTCCTGGACCCAGGGATTGAATTTGTGTCTCCTGTATTGGCAGGTGGATTATTTACCCGCTGAGCCATCACAAAGCCCAGGTAATTTAAATAAGAAACATTCATTGCTTATAATTCTGAAGGCTAGTCAATTCAAGATGAGATTTAGTGTCTGATGAGAACTGCTTCCTGGTTCATAGACAGCCATGTCCTCCCTATGTCCTCACTTGGCAGGAGGGATGAGCCAGCCCTCTGGAATCTCCTTTCTAAGGGCACTAATTTCACTCATGAGGAATCTCAGTTCCCAAAGTCTTCTCTTCCAAAACCAATCAAATTGGGTGTTAAGATTTCTAGATATGTATCTGGAGCCAGGGCAGTACAAACCTGTACTCCAAAGTAGTATCTTTTATCATGTTGAGAAAGTTCTGTAAGGCACTAGAAATAAAGAAGTTGTGTAAGAAATATTCCAAGCTCTTTATTTTGGTACCAATGGGAAGGTTTACTAACCAAGATGAAGACTACAATGGATAATATATTTTAAGTAAATTTATCTTAAAAATTGGGATTTCCTGGTGGCTCAGCAGTAAAGAAGCTCATCTGCCAAAGCAGAATATGTGGGTTCCATCCCTGGGTTGGGAAAATTCCCTGGAGAAGGAAATGGCAACCCACTCTGGCAAGGAGGAAATTTCTTGCCTGTGAAATCCCATGTACAGGGAGACTGGCAGGCTACAGTCCATGGACTTGCAGAACCAACTGAGCAACTAAACAGCAACAACATCTTTAAAGTACTAGATGTTTTTGTGACACTGATTACAAATTTGTCCATCTCTTAGAATTACATCTCTCCATCTCCTTCTGCCCTTTACCTTACTCAGTCTTACTCGTGACCAAGAAAAGAACTCAAAAGTAATATTTTCCTGGCTGTTACATATTGAATGTGGCATGCCTACAGACAGAGGAAAAAAATAAAAACATACTAATGTGAGTTTCAAGTGAGCCCTCTCTTTATGTCAGCACTTAAACTACTGAATTGCAAATGAAATTCCAGGCAAGATGTGATACCTCTATTTTCATTTAACAAGATTTCTTTAATACTCATGAGATTCATAAGAAATTGGACGTTATCCGAAGAGCAAGGATTTCTAATAATGGCCCAGGTATTATGAGGATTAGAAGAATCTGAAGGAACAATCCCTTAGCTCATAAAGAAAATGATAAAGGATGAAAGGTAGCATTAACTGTTCAGTGATGTGGGGCATTCACTGTCTGTGCAGCTGCATTAAATTAAAAGTCACTTACTTGATTAGAAGCTATTTTCTTTAGTTGACTATTTTGCACCTACATAAGCAATTTTGTAAATCACTAAGGGCCTATGTATTAAGTTGTAATGTAGTCATAATCTTTATTGGAAAATATTATTTAATATGTTTTCCTATAATTGCCCCTTATTCATTTTTAAAGAATTTTACTAAAGACTTGTGTGTAGGGCTTCCCTAGTGACTCAGATGGTAAAGAGTCTACCTGCAATGCAGGAGACCTGGGCACAATCCCTTGGTAGGAAGATCCCCTGGAGAAGGACATGGCTACCCAACTCCAGTATTCTAACCCAGGAAAGTCAAATCTTTGGTCAAAACTTTATTTGCAGAGATATATTTGAAAAAATATATATTTATCATTGTCAGTGGGAAATGGGAAGTTTTAACTAGTTCATCCTAAAATCTGTTCAAGGTTTCCCCAGTTGCCCTTCTTAGGGAAGTGCCTTAAGCTGGTGGATGAAAACCTAAATTACCCATCATTCTTGTAATTTGACCAATTCTACTTAAAAATGCCAGTTATTTATTTTACCTGGTTTTCGAAGGATATTGATGAGCTAAGTTTAAAAACTGTTAGTTTTTTTTTTTTATAGGAATTCAGTCTCACATCAGAAAAATTCAATTAACTTAAGATCTTCAACTAGTTTTTCACTGTACTATGAGCAAGTCCTGTGGGTTGTACAGTGACTGTCATATAGAGTGAAGAAAGTCAGAAAGAGACCAACAAATAACATATAATGGTGCTTATATGTGAAATCTAGAAAAATGGTAGAGATGATCTTATTCACAAAGCAGAAATTGAGATACAGATGAAGAGAATGAATGTATGGATGCCAAGGGGCAAAGGGCAGTGGTGGGATGATTGGGAGACTGGGTATACATACTACTATGTATAAAATAGATAGCTAATGAAAAACTACTGTATAGCACAGGGAACTCTTCTCGGTGCTCTGTGCTGACCAAATGGGAAATAAATCCAAAGAAAGAGGGGATATATGTATACTTATGGCTGATTCACTTTGCCATACAGAAGAAACTGACATAGCAGTGCACAGCAACTATACTCCAAAAAAAAAAAAAAAAAAAAAAGGCAATAAATTCACCTTTGTTAAGAAGCCATTGGAGCTTATGGTTACCAAGAGGGAAAAGGTAATGGGTGTAAGGATGAATTGGGAGGCTGGGATTGACATATACACACTACTATATATAAAATAGATAACTAATAAGAACCTACTTAGCCCAGGGAACTCTACTCAATATTTTGTGATGACTTACATGGGAATAGAATCTAAACAAGTGTGGGTATATAATATGTATATGAATAATGATTCACTTTGCTATACAGCAGAAATGGATACAACATTGTAAATCAAATATTGTTGTTCAGTAGCTAAGTTGTGTTTGACTCTTTGTGACCCCATGGACTGAAGCAAGCATGCCAGGCTTCCCTGTCCTTCACTATCTTCCTGAGTTTGCTCAGCTGATGTCCATGAAGTCTGCAGTGCCATCCAACCATCTCATCCTCTGTCGTCCCCTTCTCCTCCTGCCTTCAATCTTTCCCAGCATCAGTGTCTTTTCCAATGAGTCAGTATTTGACCCTGCAAATCAACTATACTCCAATAAAATCAATTTAAAAGAAAATAAAAAGAAAATGGGAAGAGAGAGAAGCAACCGTATAAATGTGATTATGAAAAGTTACCTTCTGACCTCCTTTTTCTAACAAACTTAGTTTATTTTATGATGAATGCAAGGCAGGTTTAGGAGCAAACTCTAATATTAGGGCTTTAAAAATATTTTGAACATATTCCAAATGGATATAATTTACTTTTATTTATCACTTTATCTGTGTCCATGAGGCCATGGATTGAATATAAGTTTTTCTGAATAACCACCGTTTCCCTGTGTAATTAATTACCCCTCCACCCCAAAGTCTGTGGGTGGAAAGAGATACTTCTGACACCACGTTATTATCTTTCTCCACAGAACACCCAAGAGCTCTACCAGATGAGCCAAGATGGCTGAAGACCTGTGTGTTCTTGATTTTCAGAAGACAATTGCTCAGTCTGGCTTGGCACTTGAGATCTGCATTCTTCTCACTGCCACTCTAGAAGGAGTAACCCAGAGCCTGGTGTGGAGAAGTCCTGGAAGGACGAAGGAACAACAGTAAGGTCCCATCAACTGCTATCCAGGTAAGGTGTCTAGGAAGGTCGGTGGGCTATGTCAGGCGTATTGAATAGCCCAGAAGTCTCTGGATTCTGGGTATATTGTATTCTTTGTTTCAGAAGCAAACATTATTTCAGTGTTTCTCCAGAAGACACACAAATCTTCAGTTTGCCTTATGGGCAACAATACAGGAAAAGCATCATGCTCTTTTCAGAAGGTTCTACGCACTACCACACTAGAAAAGTGTCAAAGCGGAAGTACGATAGCTTGCCCTAGATAATTAAATTTCAGTCGTTAGATGGAAACACTTCCCCTCTCCCACATTATCTTCTCATTCTCTATTTGATAGAGGAAAATTGGACATCCAACAAGTTCAATGTGTTCTCAGAGTCACAAAACTAGTGAATGGCACAGCTGGCTTACTAAGCAATATAGAAATTGGTTATTAACTGTTGGAGTCACCATACCACAACTGCCTCAAAGACACTAGAAAATTTTTCTCTGCATGGATTCTAAATGCATGTGTGTTCTCAGTTTCAGTGCAACATTAAGTTACAAAAACAAGGTACAAGAGAAATCAACTGAAAACAGTATCAAAAGTATCTCACTCTTTATACATAGACAGATAAATCTATAGACTAATAATCTTAGATCCAACAATAGATACTAAGCACATTCTTAACACTACACTTAAGTTCTGTAATTTCAACTTGTTCTAAATCATGCTGAAAATTCTTATCCATCCATTGCAAATTGGTTGAGCTCTTTAGAATGCCTTAACTATGTCCATTTTATTCAAATTCTAGGCTTCTATTTTAAATTCCCTATTTTCAAGGTAATAGAATAAGATATTAGAAATTCTAATGTTCGCTGAAATGTTTTCAAGGCATGAAAATCAAATCTGAAAAGAAATTGTTCTTAATTTATTTTCTCAATCTTTTCAGTATAGGTGATAAAGCTATGAGCTAGTTTGCCAGGTATTGGAAGGCTGAAAAAAGTGTTGAATGGTAGCACAGAATCCAAATTAAGGTATGAAGAGGATAATAATTAACTATAAAACCACTTAGGAGAGACTCTTCCCAGCAGTATCAAAGTGTTACATAGAAACAGCAGCACATTTGAGCCCAAACTGCCGTCATTAGCATATATTAAAAAGAAACGTTCTCACCTGCACTCTCCTTAGTTTAATAACCAGTTCAGTATGCACAACATAAAGACAAAAAACAGCTAAGTGCAGAAAATACATTCTGCTCAAGACTCTCTGCATTTTCCAGTTTGCAAATATCTCAGAGACTAATGAATCTGGAGATAGAGAAAACCCTGTAGTTATGAGCGAGTAAGCCTAGGTTGAAGGAAAACAGCTAAAATAAAAATCCCAGGAATTTCCACGAGTATATCAGCAGTCTCTGGATAGTGTGGGGGAATAAGGCTCCCTTCTTTTGCAATCCTCAGCACAGCTTTAAGTTTTCTGAATGCACCGCATCACAGGTTACTAAGATGGACTATCTGCTTATCAATACTTGAGGGGAGAGTCTTCGAACTATAAGGCGAATATAGTCTCTCCTCTAGAATCATCTCAATTTATCAGTTATGTTATCTTCTGAATAGATATTTTGCATTGATCCTGAGAAAGCCCTTCTAGCATTCAGTCTTAGAAGAATCCAACTGGTATCATTGCTTTATGAAGAAATACAAACCAATAAAAGCAACTTTAAAGAGTACAGATTCTTTAATAGCTTTTTGTTTTTTCCTTTTCAGAAGTTTTTCTTCAGTGATACATTGGCTAGTTTTAAACAAGTCAAGGAATGCTATCCACATCTTTCCTAACCCACAGTCAAATAAAAATACATACTGCCCTCAGGGTTCAACTAATCTTAAAACAATCTCAACAGAGTGGGGAGAAAAGGTTACTAAAAACAGAAATATGGCAATCTTTTTACAAATGCCTTACATTATGAAAGCTAATATTATGTAATAAATACCAGTAAGCAGCTTTGACTTTCTGCTTTTGTCTACCTGGTCAGTGTGGCTAAATCAACCTTGTCCCTATGGAGAAAAACAATTTTGAAGTTATATTTTACTCACACTCAGAGTATATTGATGTGTATTCCAAATGGAGAGAAGTCAGTTTTAATAGAATCTTTATGTTTTGGTTTATTATCCCTCTATTGCTAAACATAAGCACTTTAAAATATATTTCCTTTCAAGTTGGATAAAAGCAGTTAACACAACCTCACCTACTTCTTATCAAGTGAACTTAATTACAATCTCGATTTTAATAAGATATTTTTCCTTCTTGCTTTCACTCAATCTATGGTGCCCCTGATCAAATATGACATATACTCCTACCATATTTAATACACTCTACTGTCACTGTTTACTTTATGACTTCCCTGTAGCTCAAACGGTAAAGAATCTGCCTGCCATGCAGGAGACCAGGGTTCGATTCCTGGGTTAGGAAGTTCCTCTGGAGAAGGGAATGGCAATCCACTGCAGTATTCTTGCCTGGAGAATTCCATGGACAGAGAAGCCTGGTGGGCTACAGTCCATGGGGTCGCAAAGAGTCGGACATGACTGAGCGACTAACACACAACACAACACACACAACTGTCACTGTTAAACACCTTTTTAAAAATCTTTTTAATCACCTCAGTTCAGTTCAGTTACTCAGTCATGTCTGACTCTTTGCGACCCCATGAACTGCAGCAAGCCAAACCAACCTGTCCATCACCAACTCCCGGAGTTCACTCAGACTCATGCTCATTGAGTCTGTGATACCATCCAACCATCTCATCCTCTGTCATCCTCTTCTCCCATCTTCAATCTTTCTCAGCATCAGGGTCTTTTCCAATGAGTCAGCTCTTCACATCAGGTAGCCAAAGGATTGGAGTTTCAGCTTCAACATCACTCCTTCCAATGAATATTCAGGACTGATTTCCTTTAGGATGGACTGGTTGAATCTCCTTGCAGTCCAAGGGACTCTCAAGAGTCTTCTCCAACACCACAGTTCAAAAGCATCAGTTCTATGGCACTCAGCTTTCTTCACAGTCCAACTCTCAAATACATACATGACCACTGGAAAAACCATAGCCTTGACTAGACGGACATTTGTTGGCAAAGTTATGACTCTGATTTTTAATATGCTGTCTAGGCTGGTCATAACTTTCCTTCCAAAGAGTAAGTGTCTTTTAATTTCATAGCTGCAGTCACCATCTGCAGTGATTTTGGAGCCCAAATAAATAAAGTCTGCCACTGTTTCCACTGTTTCCCCATCTATTTGCCATGAAGTGATGGGATCGGATGCCATGATCTTTGTTTTCTGAATGTAGAGCCAATTTTTTTCACTCTCCTCTTTCACTTTCATCAAGAGGCTCTTCAGTTTTTCTTCACTTTCTGCCATTAAGTGTGTTGCCATTGGCGTATCTGAAGTTACTGATATTTCTCCCAGCAATCTTGATTCCAGCTTGTGCTTCATCCAGCCCAGCATTTCTTATGATGTGCTCTGCATAGAAGTTAAAGAAGCAGGGTGACAATATACAGCCTTGACATATTCCTTTTCCTATTTGGAACCAGACTGTTGTTCCATGTCCAGTTCTAACTGCTGCTTCCTGACCTGCATATCGGTTTCTTAAGAGGCAGGTCAGGTGGTCTGGTATTCCCATCTCTTTCAGAATTTTCCACAGTTTATTGTGATCCACACAGTCAAAGGCTTTGGCATAGTCAATAAAGCAGAAATAGATGTTTTTCTGAAACTCTCTTGCTTTTCAATGATCCAGCAGATTTTGGCAATTTGATTTCTGGTTCCTCTGCCTTTTCTAAAATCATCTTGAACATCTTATTCACCCAGGAGTAGATAATAGGTATTTTTGACTTAATATTCCCAGTAACTAGCACCCTCTTTGCACATAATATTAAACAGAGCTTTAAAAATAAATGCCTGAATGAGCTTATTAATTGGTATTTTTAGACATTGATTCCTCCAGATTATTTATTATCTTGCACAGTACATTTAAGACAATTACACTATTGGGAGTTAAATGTATATAGCAAAGGCTTCAGTGACAAACGCAAACATTTATGCACAAACTACTTCGCTTTCTCAGAAACTATTTAATTGCACTTTAACTTTCTGAAGAATATGCTGGTCCACCTGTAAATCACAAATTCATAAGGACATACTGTATTCTCAAATATTTCCAACAAATAAATGTTTAAAAGTGCTCTTACTGTTGTGTTTTTTGAATGAGTTAAATTACTAAAATAAAGCTTTAACTGAAGTGAAAAACTAAAATGATAAAACACATAGAATAATAAATAATAAAACTCATAGAGCTGCAAAAGATAAAATAACTAGCTGCACATTCAACTGTAGATAGTTTTATGCAAAAGGACAAATCAAAACAAAGGACCATATGATGACAACATCACTGCCAAAAGGTTTATAGGACTTTGTAATTAATATTGAGCAAAGGGCTATAGGGACCAGACTTATCCTACCACAGCCAATGAGGCAATGAGCTATACACAGAATAGAGAGACTGATATTTAATTCTGTGACAAATCTTGTCTATATTTTTATGTATCATTGTATATAAATCTTACATATATGATAAAAATTTTATTGTGTGCCTATATTTACACTTCTATTTGATATGTAGAACTATTTAGTGTGTGTATTTATTCCGTTTAGCTGAGGTCAGATAAAAAATGAATGACCACAAACATACTCTGTAATTGTTAATACTTGATAATTCTGTTATTTCAGTTAACAAGAACCAAAGCTCTTTATATACAAAGAATGAGTGCTGAAAAAGCAGCAGATAAGGTACATAATGATGTATCAATATACTCATCAGTATAAACTACTGTAATTTAGTATCATCAGGTAAGTCATGTTTGAAGAAATTGTCATTTTTCAAATCCTTTACAGTTGGGTCCATGCTTCCTTTGTGCATGTTGTGACTGTATTTCAGGATGTATTCTCAATAATATTTGAAACAAAAATCATGATTGGTTTTAGACCTATGACAGCTAATAGCTAAAATGAGCTAGAACTTTCTAAGTCTCTACAATAGAATCTCAATTGCTATCATTATATAGTCATCTGATTATAGTTTTATCATTATTATTCTTAAAATTAGGTACAACTAAGGTTCTGGAAGTATTTCAAAGTGATTTGTAGTCCACCTTACATTGTGAAACAGCTGAGTCCTAATATAGCTGAAGGAATTTTAAATGATCTTTATGCAACCCTCACATTTAGGAACAACAGAAGTATGCATCCATCTCATAGAATAAAACTATTTTGATATTTTAATCATTGAATGTCTATATTTCTTTAAGGATTATGGTAAGGTTAAATTCCATGAACATCTTATATAAAAAGCCATTTTTCCCTTCATATCTGATAAGGGCAGGAGGCCTGTGCAGTCATTCAGAACATCCCCTGCTTTAAGTTTAATGCCCGAGGAACAGCAGTCCCATTACTGGGCATATACCTTGAGAGAAATCATAATTCAGAAAGATGAATGCACCCCAATATTCAGTGTAGCACTATCACAATAGTCAGGGTGTGGCAACAACTTAGATGTCCATCCACAGATGAATGGATAAAGACAATGTGGTCCATATATATAGCAGAATGTTACTCAGCCATAAAAGGAACAAAACTGGGTCATTTGTAGTGATGTGGATAAACCTAGAATTTTTCATACAGAGTGAAGAAAGTCAGAAAGAGAAAAACAAATATCATACATTAAGGCTCAGACTATAAAGAATCTGCCTGCAATGGAGGAGCCATGAGTTTGATCCTTGGGTCAGGAAGTTTCCTTGGAGAAGGGAATGGCAATCCACTCCAGATTCTTGCCCGGGAAAACCTATGGACAGAGGAGCCTGGTGGGCTACACCCTATGGGATTACAAAGAGTCAGACATGACTGAGTGACTCACATTCATATGTATATATATGTGTGTGTGTATGTGCACACATATAAAATCTAGAAAAATGGTACTGATGTTCCTAGTTGCAGGGCAGGATTGGAGAAGCACACACAGAGAATGGGCTTGTGGACATAGCTGGGGAAGGAGGGGTGGGCTGAATTGAAGGAGTAGCTTTGACCTACATACATAGCCATGTGTATAGGTAGCAGGAAGCTGCTGTACCACTCAGGGAGCTCAGCTCAGTGCTCTGTGATGACCCAGAGGGGGTGGGAAGCAGGGTGCCAGAGGTCCAAGAGGGAGGGGACCCATGCATACGTGGAGCTGACACACTTTGTCATACAGCAGAAACTGACCCAACATTGTAAAGCAATTATACTCCAATTAAAAATAAATTAAGATGCCCAGGACCACTGTCTCAAGCTCTGGAGGTGAGATCCAGTGGCACAGAGAAGCATCGTCTCGTGCATGGGCTCCGTGCTGCAGTCCCCCAGGGTGGTTCCTAGCGCCCCTCTCTGCTCCCTGGCTCCCAGTTTTCACCTGCCTTCCCCTCCCCTGCTTGACCCTCTTAACCACACCCACCTGCCATGTCTGGATGGAAGCAACTGGGTACCTGAGGATGGTGGGCTCACGTTGTCTTCTGGCTGGACCTTGTACCCAGAAAAGTTGGGTCCTGGATGTGCTCTGTATCGGAGGCAGGACAATGGTACCTGTCCCTGCCCCAGTGTGATGATGTTATAGACATCCAAGGAGATGATCCCCTGGGCTCGCCTCCATCCCTGATACAGGGACTGAGCATTTCCAGCGTGACGGTTGCCATCCCATGGGGTCCTGAGTCTGTCCTGTGTTGGGAACATTGACCAGCCTCCTAGCTCTGGCCTGGGTCCTACATTATCATTTTGCTCTTGATTCTGCAAAATGTGTTGCTCACTCCAACCTCATGTGAGAATAATGTGCACTATAAAGAACAGGTATATAAAATCCTACCAGCACACTTGGAAGAATATTATATTCTTACGGTGGAGGTAGGCATCAATTTTTGTTCAACTAACATGAAGCAAAATATTTTAAGGGTGTAGAAGATGTTTGACCAACTACTTAAGGAGGCAGAGAAAATGAGAAGAGTTAACTGAGCAGAGAAGATGAAATTTGAATTAGGCCTCTTAAATGATGAGTGAAGTTCGATAGGCACAAATGAAAGAGAAAAAAGTTATTCTAGATATTGAGAGCAAAGTGAGAATAACTAAGGAAGAGAGAGATTGAACAATACATGATTTGTCCATGGAGTTGGAATTCAGAGCATCTGAAAGTGGGAGAAGAAGATAAAACTTGGCAATTGTAGAAAGAAGGGATTATCATGTTATTAGACTCTAGAATTTGTTCATGAATAATAGTCACTGTCAAATATTTTAGAGACATGAAGCTTATTTTAAAAGCAAAGATTTCAAAGCTGGAATATAACTGTTGGTCAAATTTCCCACCAGCATGGACATATTTCAGGTCGATTTCTTGTTACAAAACACTGAACCAGCGTTTTTCCCCTGAATATCAACCTCTTGGGAGCCTCAGCCCGAACAAATAGAATACAAATAGAATTTAGCAGATGAACTCTCTCTGGTCCATGTAACTCTGAAATCAGTGAAACTCCTTCTTAGAAGTGAGATATGCCAGACATGTTAATCTGTAGAAAGAATGCTATTTATTAGGAATTATCTTATATATACATATTTCTTAAATCAGTTAAGCTCTTCACTGTTTAAGTGGACTAAATTTTTAAGTATGATATACTTGATCCCTGGTGAATCTCGATGTAGGGGTTTTCATACACAATGATTGCAAAGCAAACACTCAAACATTAAAATCACTAAGCGTATTTAACATGACAGCCACATGGTAATGAAGGGACAGTAAAGCCTACCCTAATTACAGACAGTGACATAGGAATCCTGTGATTCATGAACTCAGTGACACTTAGATCAGATTATCAATCAATATGTAGATAATTGTTATTTATATTCTGTTTAGTATTTCTTTAGAAATTTAGATTCTTAGTGGTAGTGTTTCTAAAGCCTATGGAAAGTTCTGAGGTATCCTCCATATTCAGAAAGTCATTTGCTGGGTATGTGTCGTGTTTGTGTTTTATCTGTGTCTGCCGCTGCTGTTGCTAAGTCTCTTGAGTCGTGTCCATCTCTGTATGACCCCATAGGTGGCAGCCCACCAGCCTCCCCCATCCCTGGGATTCTCCAGGCGAGAATGCTGGAGTGGGTTGCCATTTCCTTCTCCAATGCATGAAAGTGAAAAGTGAAAGTGAAGTCGCTCAGTTGTGTCCAACTCTCAGCAAGCTGACTCTCTCTGCAGCCTACCAGGCTCCTCTGTCCATGGGATTTTCCAGGCGAGAGTACTGGAGTGGTATTTGTGTCTACCAGTATGCAAATGACAACACAAATAAGGAGTTATGGAAATAACTTGCTATTAGAAGACCCAGGAGAGCTTCTAGGTATATTCATTTCATTCAAGGTATTTCCTTCAATGCAATGACTCCTTGAGTTAAAATGTAGATACTGACAAATGTCACATTGATTTTTAATGACAGTAAGCTTCATTTCTCAGTATAATCAGAGGACTTACTGTGTTGGAAAAATCCAGTAAGCACAATTCATTGACTCAAAATATTGATATAGATGCCTGTGGTGTTACTTTATAAAACTATAAAATTTTAAAACAGTTGAATCATTCAAGCCTAAAAGAAGCCAGGTACTAACTAGACTTTTGGTGCTTGGTTATCACATCTGAAGCGGCTTAAGTCATAGGAAATAATTCAGATGATATAGAAATCTGACTTGGCATAAAACAGAATGGCTTCATTTGAGGCAGAAAATTCTCCCACAGATTCTGCTATTAAAATCTATCAAACATCACTTAAGCACTCTGCCTAAGGAGTTATTTTACGGAGCACCGTCTAGGAAGCTATGACACTGGAAAGTTCATTTATGTTCAAGAAAAGGCAAATGAACCAGAACCTTAATTTGTGCATTCTGGCTCCCTGGGGTGGCTTGAGAAGCAGTTTTCTCTACCTGAAATACTATTAGTAGCTACCAAGATGTGATAAGGAAAATCACTCTTTGGTCCAAGTGAGCAGTGTTTCAATTCTGGTAACTGGAGATTTATTATACAACATTAGAGTGTTTGGGGGCTTCTCTGGTGGCCCAGATAGTAAAGAATCTGCCTACAATGCAGGAGACCTGGGTTCAATCCCTGGGTGGGGAAGATCCCCTGGAGAAGAGAATAGTAACCCACTCTAGTATTCTTGCCGGGAAAATTCCAAGGACAAAGGAGCCTGGTGGGCTACAGTCCATGGGGTGTCAAAGAATCAGACACAACTGAGTGACTAATTTTCTCTTTTTTTTTTTTTTAGGGTGTCTTTGAGCATAAGCAAAGGGAGAATATATTCATACACTGTACTGCTGCTGCTGCTAAGTCGTGTCAGTCATGTCCGACTCTGTGCGACCTCATAGAGAAGCCCACCAGGCTCCTCTGTCCCTGGGATTCTCCAGGCAAGAACATTGGAGTGGGTTGCCATTGCCTTCTCCAGTGCATGAAAGTGAAAAGTGAAAGTGAAATCACTCAATCGTGTCCGACTTTTAGTGACCCCATGGACTGTAGCCTACGAGGCTCCTCCGTCCATGGGATTTTCCAGCAAGATTACTGGAGTAGGGTGCCATTGCCTTCTCCGTCAGACACTTTAAGTGTCTATAAAAAGACACTTTTGTGAAACTCAAGAATTTTGGCTTATGGTGGGATGACATCAAACTTAATGCCCTACACCCCCAAAGCTGGTATTCCCGATCATTACCCAACTGCAAGTGTTGCCTGAAAATAAGTTCAGAAGATGGTGCCTTCTCTGTGTCTTCTGTTTTCCAAATCTCCTGTGAATCCCTCTCATTGGCAGACTCTGACCTGGAATTTTACCGGCAATGAGATATTGGGAGATGTTCTTCCTGGATTTCTCCCTGAGGAGTCAAAGAGACTCTCATAGGTGTGATTTGAAAGCTCAGGTAAACCTAACCCAACCATCGTGTTGCTAACTCTACGCCCATAGATGACATTCTAAAGAAGTTTAAACTGCTGGGCAATTAAAAATTCCATTCTGCATCTGCCTACCACGAAGCACGTTTTTCTCATAAAACCAAATTTGTACTCCAAGTCATAATATCTTCCTCTGAGTCAATGTTCTTTTTCTGGCTCAGCTACATAGTCTCTTTTGAATATCCAGCAATCTTTAGCAGTGCTTTACAGAAAAGAATAGAGGAAGGTGATTAGGAAAACTGATTAAAATACAGTGTGACTTAAATATGCTATCTACCTACAAATAAATATTTGTATGTATACGTGTGCACATAACTGCATGTGCCTGGAGGCATGTGTGTCTGGATAAAGAGAGCAAAACACACACAATGACTGCAATTCGGGAGTTCTCATATCTGAAACTTCCCTTGTGGTCATGGTTGGTTGGTGTACCTTATTTTCTCTCTACAGTCAACATTCCTTTAGTTTCAGAAAGTCATTCAGTGGACAATATTTCACCATTCTGCAGACTGACCTCCAAATTTTTCTCCTAAATAGTCTAAGTCCTTCTTGTTCCTACCTGTGTTAGTTTGTTGAAGTCTTCTAGCAAAATTTATAGTTAAGTATCAGAGTATCCTGGTGGCTCAGATGGTAAAGTGTCTGCCTACAATGTGGGAGACCCGAGTTCAATCTCTGGGTTAGGAAGATCCTCTGGAGAAAGAAATGGCAACCCACACCAGTACTCTTGCCTGGAAAATCTCATGGATGGAGGAGTGTGGTAGGCTACAGTCCCTGGGGTTGCAAAGAGTCGGACACGACTGAGTGACTTCACTAGTGAATTTACTAGTGAACTATAGGGGTATCATGAGAATCCAACACCTCTTCTTAATGATATAATCAAGCACTTCAGTCTATACCATAATCCCTCTCATTTTTACTTTTGATAAAACAGCATGAGGAGCCCAAAGGGTCAGTTAACAGTGTTACCTTCTAAGGCAACTGTATTATTTTGTGGTCCCCAAGCAAAGCATTTCTTCTCTGGTCACAAGGTGGTTAGCCCAGCAAATAAAGATAAAAGCAACATTTTGCAAGTGGGAAATGAGAGTTTGTTATAACGAAAGGAGCTATCCCTCCACCCTTTAATGTGCAAGGTCATGTGCTCAGACTATAGGGGAAATGGCCCTGTACATGGATCTCAGGAAGAAAGCATATACATCAACTTGTAAGTCAGCTCCTAAGACCTACAAGTTGTCATCAGTGCATGGTGAATGGATCAAGGGTGACATGATTTAGGAGAAGGCTATATTATATGTCCAAGAGGAAGGGCTATCATGAGATGAGTTGTGAGTTGAGATAAATAAAATGGACACACTGAAGCCTAGAGAGAAAACAGAGGGAAAACAGGGAAGGGATTGTGTCTTGGACAACTGATATCTGGGGAAAGGAAAAGCAAGAGGTTATGGTAGGTTTGTTGGATGAAACTGACGTTTCTGTTCAGTGCCTGTTTACTGCAGGTGGTAACACCCTGTAGTCAGACACTAGCTTTTCATTCTTGATTATGTTCACACTCATAAGTGGACCATTCCACCATTTAATTTTCCCTAGCGCATAAATACATAATAGAAATTTCCAATGAAATATTATAACTATTTCACAAAAATACACTTCCCCTTTCACAGCTAGAAATAGTCTCTCTTAAAGCAAAGAGATCTACAGTCAGGTGGTAGGACAGTCTTCTAGTCTACATGGATGGAAGGGCCTCTTAACAACTGCAATTTATATTTCAGGAATTCAAAAATACTAAAATCTAAGTGAAGGTTTTCTGACTGAATCATAATCATTTTAAAGGGAAAATATAGAAATTCTCTATTACAACATCCTGAGTATATTAGTGAACATAGTATATCATATACAAAAATGAGTCAGAAATAAAATGCAGAAAATTTCTTCTTAATTTATGAGGTTGATCTAAGTTGTTAAAGGACTCTACTGAGATGCTGTACTTATTAAGTGACATAAATGAGACTTGATTCTTATCACTGTAATATTTCAGAATCCATAAATTTGGCAAAGTTATTTTAAATTTATATACATGTTTTCAAGTGGTCATGTATGGATGTGAGAGTTGGACTGTGAAGAAGGCTGAGCGCTGAAGAATTGATGCTTTTGAACTGTGGTGTTGGAGAACACTCTTGAGAGTCCCTTGGACTGCAAGGAGATCCAACCAGTCCATTCTGAAGGAGATCAGCCCTGGGATTTCTTTGGAAGGATTGATGCTAAGGCTGAAACTCTAGTACTTTGGCCACCTCATGCGAGGAGCTGACTCGTTGGAAAAGACTCTGATGCTGGGAGGGATTGGGAGCAGGAGGAGAAGGGGACGACAGAGCATGAGATGGCTGGATGACATCACTGACTTGATGGACATGAGTCTGAGTGAACTCCGGGAGTTGGTGATGGACAGGGAGGCCTGGTGTGCTGCGATTCATGGGGTCGCAAAGAGTCGGACACGACTGAGCGACTGAACTGAACTGGTATCAGTCTATATATTTGTGTGTGCATGCTAAGTCACTTCAGTTGTGTCTGACTCTTTGCAACCCCCATGGACAGTAGCCCGCCAGGCTCCTCTGTCCATGGGGACTCTCCAGGCAATAAAACTGGAGTGGGTTGCTGTGACCTGCTCCAGTATATGTGTGTATACACACACACACGCATATATGTCACTCTGAATATCATTTTTAAGCCAATAAATTAGTTTCACATTCAATTTTGTTTAAACTGTTTAGTTTATAGTATTGTAATATAGAATAAAGTAATAAAAAAATAAAGATTAAAAAAACCAAACTGTTTAGTTTCAAATTCAACATTGATCTTAGTGTATTTTAAGGAGAGGAACATATTGTGAGACATTTTTAAGACTCATCAATTGTGGAGAAATATCATCTTAAAGTCAACTCGTTAACCTGAAATGGTATGACCCTTTCTAGAACAAAGGACAAAGAAACTGGCAGGACAAGTAACTCAACAGGAGAAACTTATATAGAAGCCTTCTTTCTTTCTTCATCGCAACATGAACATATACCAACAAAACAGTGCAGATGTTAGGTAAAAATCTCTGCCTTCTTGTAAGGGGTACAAAGATTATTATTCTGCTATGCAGGTACAGGCAACTCTGTCAGTAAACTAGAGAGCTTAATTTTCCTACGAAACAGTATCTAAATATACAGGTAAGCTTAACTAGAATAGGGTAAGTACAAGTGATCTTAGATATCATGTCCATTTCTATCCTAGAAATCTACACTTTGGAGTAGTAAAGATAATTTTTTTAACTACTAAAATTGCCTAATGATATTACTCTTTTTTAAGGCAATGTGATTGTGGCCACTCTAATTAGTGATGCTCATTTTGTGGATCCAGTTAATTTATTCTCTTACAAGAATACTGTTCAAGTGTTTCCCAGGAGGACACTGCTGGACTCTGATGGCGAGGTGAGGGTAATAACAGAGCTGGTCTGTGTATAAGGCTGCAAGAGCATCTCCTCACATTTCTCATCCTTCTCAAGATAGAGAAGCATACATATGAGTGTATTATAGTACAGAAAATCAGCCAAGACCTACTCTACAGCACAGAGAACTTCAGTCAGTATTTTGTGATAACTTATAAGGCTACCCACTCCAGTATTATTGGGCTTCCCTGGTGGCTCAGATGGTAAGGAATCTGCCTGCAATGCAGAAGACCTGGGTCAACCCCTGGGTTGGGAAGATCCCCTGGAAGAGGGCATGGCAACCACTCCAGTATTTTTGCCTGAAAAATCCCCATGGACAGAGGAGCCTGGTGGGCTCCTGTCCAGGGAGTTGCAAAGAGTCAAACATCACTAAGCAAATAAGCACATGAGAGAAAATAGTCTCTAAAGGCAAACTATGCTGCAGTCCATGGGGTATCAAAGAATTGGACACGACTGAGTGAACAACAATATATGCTGACTGTGTGTGTATGAAAGTGAAAGTGAAGTCGCTCAGTCATGTCTGACTCTTTGCGACTCATGGACTCTTTGCGACCCATGGACTGTAGCCCACCAAGCTCCTCTGTCCATGGGATTCTCCTGGCAAGAATACTGGAGTGGGTTGCCATTTCCTTCTCCAGGGGATCTTTCTGACTCAGGGATCAAACCCAGGTCTCCCACATTGCATGCAGACACTTTAAGCTCTGCACCACCAGGGAAGCCCGTGTGTGTGTGTATACATCTATCTATCTATCTATCTATCTATCTATCTATCTATCTATCTATCTATTTATCTATCTATCTAGCTAGCTAGCTATCTAGCTATCTATCTATCTAACTGAATCACTTTGCTGTACAGCTGAAACTAACACAATGTTGTAAATTAACTACACTTCAGTAAAAAGAAAGCAACAGTAACTATGTAAATTAGTCTTTCAAAAAATTAATTCTGCCGACTGACAGCATTGAGCTATCTGAAAAGTGTAAGACAATTGATTGTGTGTGTTTCATGTGTCATGTCCAACTTTTTGTGACCCTGTGAACTGTAGCTCCCCAGGCTGCTCTGTCCATGGGATTTTCCAGGCAAGAACACCAGAGTGGGTTGCCCTTTCCTCCAACAGGGGATTGTCCCAAGCCAGGGACTGAACCTCCGTCTCCTGCATTGGCAGGCAGTTTCTTTACCATTGAGCCATTACAGAGCAGTTATTTAAGAAAAAGTTTCCATTAATTTCTTTCCGTTATCTAGTATATTTTTATTGTGGTAAAAATACAGAGAATGCCACCACTATCTATATCCAAAATTTCTCATAACGTCAAAGTGAAACTCTTGCCCTATAAATAAGAACTCTCCATTCCTCCTACCCACCCTCAGCCCATGACAACTTCTAATCTATTTCTATTTCTATGAATTTGTATATTATTGACATTTCATCTCCATGGACTCACAAAATATTTATCTTTTTGTGTCTGTCATATTTCACTCAGCATAATGTTTTCAAGGTTCATTGGTTATGTATGTCTCAGAAATTCATTGCTTTTTATGGCTGAGTTAGTGTATTGTATGTAAATGTCACATTTTGTTTAATCATCATCTGTTGATGGCCACTTGGGTTTTTCTACCTTTAGGTTATTGTGAATAATGCTG
Source organism: Nanger dama (assembly GCA_917880005.1). Taxonomy (NCBI): domain Eukaryota; kingdom Metazoa; phylum Chordata; class Mammalia; order Artiodactyla; family Bovidae; genus Nanger; species Nanger dama. Next base: position 343,471 of record CAKJTW010000192.1, on the reverse strand, counting down.
CTGTAAATGTTGGCATATATGTCTGTGTTAGCATCCGTGTTTTCAACTATTTGACTATGTATCTAAAAGTCAATTTGCTGAGTCATATGGTAACTCTATATTTAACCTGAAGAACTGCCAAACTGCTTTCCACAATTTCTATACCATTTTTACTGTTTCATTTTCATGAATGCTCAAAATTCCTACAAGAGGCATAAAACCAATCCTAGTTCTTAATGTTTTATTATTAGAATTAACAACATAATACACATGGGAATGCACACTATGTGTCAGGTTGAGCTACTTCAGGATTCATAAAATGAGGTCATTATTGACAAAAATCTATGATTTGGTTATTTTCACAACAGCAAGAGTTAAAAAGAGTGAGGTGAGGTCAAGTCATTCAGTCGTGTCTGACTCTTCGCGACCCCGTGGACTGTAACCTACTAGGCTTCTCTGTCCATGGGATTCTCCAGGCACGAATACTGGAGTGGATTGCCATTTCCTTCTCCAGGGGATCTTCCCGACCCAGGGATCGAACCCCGGTCTCCCGTATTGGAGGCAGACGCTTTAACCTCTGAGCCACCAGGGAAGCTTGCTGGAGCATACTTACACATTTACAGAAAAGAGAGCAAGAAAAGAATAAACTAGAGATGCAATGGTTATTCTAGTAGAATATTTCCTGTAGTAAATACTTCATTATCTTTTACTAGAAGAAAAATTAACTTTGGCACTTAAGTGTTTAAATGTGTGTGCAGAATTCAAAACAACAGAATAGAAAAATTGAATCTAATACAGAAGGGGTATGAAAAACTTATTAAAATGTAAAAGGAGAGCAATGTCAGATAGGAAAATGCATATTATTTCTAGTGAAATAGAGGAATTTCTAAAAACACACACAGAAACACAATTAACTCCCAAACAGTCTTAAGTTACATTCAGGAAAAACATTTCATAAATATTCTGCATGACTCATAACTCCGCACACACCTGTAACTTTCACAAACTGAGGAGATTATTGAAATTCAACTCATTTGGGATTTTAAGACAAAACTCAATGACAGGTTGTGAAGTTGCACCTTCATAGTGACATGCTCACACATGAAGTCTAGAGATATAGTGAATTGTTCCTTCAACAGCAAGAAAATTTGAATTTGCAAGCTCTTCAAGAAATCTCTATTTTAGTATCTCTCAAATGTACATACACATGTAAGTACACATATACACATATATGTATGCATACACATACATATGCATATACATATATCACATACATATAAGTACACATATATACATAATACATGCATGTGTGTGTGTGTGTGTGTGTGTGTGTGTACACACACGCACACACAATACACATATACATATATCCCAGGGATGGGGGAGCCTGGTGGGCTGCCATCTATGGGGTCGCACAGAGTTGGACACAACTGAAGAGACTTAGCAGCAGCAGCATATACACACATCCAAGAGATGCTAGAGAAACAGGTTCTTAGTCTTTTCGTCTTCGCTGCTGGGGTGATAGACCCAGTTCTACGTGACAGACAGCCATAGATGAATGTCTTTTGTAACCACTTCAGTCATCTTGCAAAGGCTCTGTCTGAATCACTGTGCAGAAAACCATCTACTCCCCAAATGCATTCAACCAGATGGAGTTCTACTATGATTTGACTGAACACGTTCTTCAGAAGGCAGAACTGATTAAATATATCATGTTTTCTGACATCAGAAAAGGCATTCTACCCAGTGAACCATGTGGGGGGGACCTATTTCATATAAAGTCTTGATCTAAATAAGTGTCAAAAATGCAATAAAATCTCCACCGAAAGAAATGGCGGCGAGAAATAGAGGTTTCTTTTTTTTTTCTGGCCAGGTCAATATTGTAAATGGTGAAAATAAAATATGGTGGTTTTTCCTTGCTATGGGAGCTTTACAGCTTTATAATACTGGAATTGGGCCTTTGTGCACCTGTTTAGAAAAACCTTTGTTCTCATTCTACCTGTTAAATGCATAATTTGCAGATTGTTGTTTCTGATTTTATCTCTATTTCACATCAGAAAATAGGACATTTACTAAATCAAAAATATTAGACAAGTATTCTTACCCTGCTTTGATTTTTCTATATTCTCCTTTTATTGAGTTGATTCTAACTTATGATTACAGTTGTCACCGCATTCAAGATCAATATTAACAACCATAATTTATTGTTGTTTTTTTTTCACCTCGTCAGCCTGATGTCACTCAGTATCTCAAAGTATAATGCATGCTTTCTCCCTAAACCATCATTTCTTTCTTTCTTGTGTTTGTTTGTACAATTTTTTTTTCCAACTGTTTCATATTCTTTATTGGTAATATACAAATAGTCCCAACTTCTGCTAATATCACCTTATATGTGAACAAGAAATTAAAAACAGATGATGATTTTTAAAAAGAGTTTAAAGTCTTTCCTAACTCAAATATAAGATTCCTTGTTCATTTCTCTAAAATAACCTTCTTTTGTCTCCCTATCCTGCTATTTACCTGAGGCCAGAGTCTTACCAATTGTTCTTCTGGTTTTGTTTCTTATACCTCCTTCCAGCCTACAAAACCATTAACATATTTATCATCCTAAAATTATAATATATGCAAATAGTGAAGGACAGGGAAATCTGGCATGCTGCAGTCCATGGAGTCACAAAGAGTTGGGCATGACTTAGCAACAACAACGCTGTATCATACTAAAACTCTTCAAACAGTTTCACAGATATCTACAGGGTTAATCTTTAAAAATTACCATCTGATTCTTTATTTTCTGTTCCCCTATTATTTATTATAAATAAATAATATATAAATTTATTATAAATCCTTTTTAAAACACCTTGGTTTCCTTCCTAAAAGTCATATATACACAGTCCGTCCAAATTATTCACTCCTCTCTTTCTAACCAGGCTGTTCTCCCATATAACTTCCCACGTCTCATCTGCAAAAAAAACTCCTTTGAATTTCTATAGTATGAACCATTTACCCCATTACTTTGGTGGTTACTCATTTATCTTTTCGCATAAAATTATTGTCATATTAAAAATTGTGTTTTCATAGCTTCAATCATGTCTTGGACTGTTTGTCTTTCAATTAGCACTAACAGTTTGATAACAAGTTCATGTTTGTATAGTTGAGCTCCTAAACTGAATTTAGGTACGAATTCACTGCATGGTAGTGACCAAAACCAGCCTGACATTGAGAGGAAAAATGCATGCCCTACTTTTTCTCTAAAGCAGAATCATTCTTCCATATATGAGAGTTGGGATAGAAAATGTTAACTCTTAAAGCAGATTTACTAACTCATATGGAACATGCTTCCATGGGGAAGCCTTCGAAATTCCCAAAATAGCACATTCATAACATCCCTTCACAAATATCCTTGCAGTCTCAACAGACATTTCTGAGCCTCTTATTGCATCCTGGTGCCTGAAAGATTCACAAGCCATGTGGAAATGTGCTTGAAAACTTCCTGATATTAATGTTTCTGCTTGGTATAGACTTTGATGACATTATAAGAACTGTATTATATTAGCTTGATACAAAAATAACAAAATACAATGCTAATGCAACTTGATGAATGACACTAAACTCCCCGTATTGTATTAACAGTAGATTAAGGAGACTATAAAAAAAAATACAGTGTGATGGATGAGATTCATGTTATTATCCACACTTAGGTGTAGAAAAAGAAAGTGCTTTCGTGTGTTGTACTTTAAGGTGACTTATGTTACTGTATGTATGTATGTCACTGTATCAAAGTGTACTTGTGATTGCTGATTTTCTGCTCTGTACACTGATTACTTAGCCTGAAGTTATGGTAAATGAACCTATATTGCCTACTTCCCTTTTAAAATGGCATAGATAGGTGTACTCTATTGCTGTTTGAGATGCCTTCCAGAGATAGATTTTGGGAGCATCCTCACCCCTAGCCTTGCTTCCTACCACCATTCTGAATTTCTTACAATTCTAATAATTGGTAAGAAGGTTTCTTGGCAACCTTGAAGTCTCAGTCATCTGTGTCAGAAAACTCAAAGAGATGACTGTCTTAGCAAATTCTGTTTGAGTCAAAATGAGTAAAAATAAACCTCATAGAATCATTTATCTTTCCAACTCCAATCAGCTATTCCTTCTGAGTTTCTCTTAAATTGAAAATATCCCACAGACACTTAATTTCAAAGGCCTCATATCAATCTTTGACTTAGCCCTTTTGCACTACCCACAGACTCAATTATTTTCTGATAACCTTGTAGTTTGCTGTTCTCCTTCAGTTGCTAAGTTGTGTCTGACTCTGCGACCCTATGGGCTGGAGCACACCAGGCTTCCCTGTCCTGCGCTGTCTCCTGAAGCTTGCTCAAATTCATGTCCACTGAGTTGGTGAGGCTATCCAACCATCTCATCCTCTGCCACCCTCTTATTCTTCTAACCTTTTGAAACTCAAGTCTCTCAGTTGTGTCTGACTCTTTGCAACCCATGGAATTTTCCAGGCCAGAATACTGGAGTGAGTACCCTTTCCCTTCTCCAAGGGATCTTCCCAACCTGGGGATCGAATCCAGGTCTCCCGCATTGCAGGTGGATTCTTTACCAACTGAACCACAAGGAAAGCCCAAGAATACTGGAGTGGGTAGCCTATCCCTTCTCCAGCAGATCTTCCTGACCAGGAATCGAACCAGGGTCTCCTGCACTGCAGGTGGGTTCTTTACCAACTGAGCCATCATGGAAGCCCTTTTAACCTTGTAATACCTTTCAAATTTATCTTTCTGTCTATTTCAAATTATTGTACTTATTTTTCAGCCCCCCAGTTATGGCCTTGAAAATGTGTTCCCTACATCCACTTCATGTCCAATCAAACATTCTTTTCCCAAGTTAGTATCTTTTAAACATGTACAGTTTTGATGTGGACATGCCTGGAAACTGATGAGAAAACCATCTTCACCAACACTTAATTTTTTTTAATAGTAGCCATCCTGAGGTTAAGATGATATCTCATTTTAGTTTTTATTTGTGTTTCCTTAATGATTAATGATACTGAGAAGTATCTTTTCATATACCTGGTGGCCATTTGCATGTCCTCTTTGGAAAGGGATCAGTTCAAGCCCCTTCCTCAGTTTTAAAATTGGGTTATTCTTGCTTTTGAGTGATAGGAATTCATTAGATATTATGGAAGATTTAATTCATTATATATATATATATATAATATACATATAAATTGTATATTGTATTATTTACAAATATTAATGTCCCATTCTGTTGTCTGTTTCCTTTGCTGTGCGGAAGCTTTTCAGTTTACTGCAGCCCTGCTTGTCTATATTTGCTTTTATTGATTGTTCTTTTTGTGTCCTATCAAACAAATCATTGCCAAGATCAGCTTGTCTAGGTGTTCTACAGTTTTGGCTTACTGAATAGTGAAAACTTGAGAGCATTTCTCCTCTAAGATCAAGAGTAAAACAACGATGCCCACTCCTGCCACTGATGTTCTCGACAGTATTAGAAGCCCTAGCAAGAACAGTTGGACCAAAAAAAAAAAAAAAAAAAAGAAAGAAAGCCCATCCACATCAGAAAGAAAGAAGTGAAATTACATCTGTTAGCAGGAGACATGGTCCTAGATGCAGAAACACCTAGAGAACCCACAAAAAATTGTTAGAACTAATGAACTCAGTAATGCTGCAAGACGCAAAATGTCAGATAAAAATCAGTTACATTTCTACCTGCCATATTTACCTTTAAATGTGTATTTGTGACACAATCACATTATTGCTCAACTACTGAGTGGATTCACTTGATCACCAAGTCAGGTACAAATGACAGGTCGCAAGACTCAACACCCTCCACAATATTGCCCAGATCATATTTCAAGAATGTTTTTCTTTTTAACTCTCTTAAAGCATTATTCAGACAATTTTTAAAAGTTGTTTGTAATATATGATATATTTTTTTCACCTACAATTTAAAAGATTTTTCCCTAATAGTTTTCACCTCTGGGAATTCTAGTTAACCTTCAAGCCTCATTCAAATAGCCAATTTTTAACTCTCCCTCTTTCACAGGCTGCTGCTGCTGCTGCTGCTGCTAAGTCACTTCAGTTGTGTCCAACTCTGTGCGACCCCATAGACGGCCACCCACTAGGCTCCCCCATCCCTGGGATTTTCCAGGCAAGAACACTGGAGTGGGCTGCCATTTTTTTTCACAAGCTAACATATTATAAATGTTTCTTTTGTCACTTAGAATGTTCTTTCTCATCTTCTGCCTGTTTACTTGTCTTAATGATATCTCTTGGTATTGTCAGCTACCAAATTTTAAATTATTTAATGGTAACAGTGTTGTAAGAGCCTGACAATCAGCTTTTTGGATTGTAATGTAAGTACCTGGTATCAAGCATCTGATCGCCTAGGCTTCCACTTTCAAGACATTCATCTCCAATAAACACTTTATCAGCTACACAGCTCCATAAGGAGCCAGGCTGCCCCACTCATGAAGTTCTTTTTCTTTAAGAAAGTCCAGGTTGACTTAGACAAACTGACCATTTAATAGACAGTGTGCTCTGCCCTTATGAGCTTTAATTCTTACTCTTATGTTTTAAATTCACCAATGGCAATTGAATCTATGAAGCCCCAGACAACCCACCCTCAACCCCAATTGACATGGAACCCCAAATCTTCTCTTTCACTGTATCACTGATGCACTAAAATTGCTGTTGTAAATAACATCAACATACAAACTCAGGTTGTTTCTCCAGGGCAAGATTAGCTAACAAACCCTATACCACCTGCTCAGAGAATTATAAACCACAGACATTCTGACCTAAACTGCAATTAAGAAATGTCACAAAACAGTTAATCCCAAATTCTTTGTTCTTCCCCTTTAAAAGAACCTTCAATGGAAAGACCAAGTTGGATGTATCTGAGGCTCACTGACGTCCTGCAAAAACCCTTGCTTTGCTGCAGTCACCCACTGTCAGAGTTTGACTTTCAGTGCACAGACAGTAGAACCCTTGCTTAAAAACAGTATATTTGCTTAATTTTTAAATATTTAAAGGGAGGATAATTACTTTACAATGTTATGTTGGGCTCTGTCCTATATCAACATGAACCAGTCATATATATTATGTTCTTGCCTCTTGAACTTCTCTCCCACCTCCTACCCCATCCCACCCTCCTTTAGGTTGTCACAGAGCACAGAGTTGAACTCCCTGTGTTACAAGCAATGTCCCACTATCTGTCTATTAATATTTTATATATAGTAATACATATATTTCAATGTTACTCTCTCAATTTGACCCACCCTCTTTTGCCCTATTGTGTCTGTAAGTCTTTTCTCTATGTCTAAGTCTGCCCTGCCAATAGGTTAATCCTAGATTCTCTGTATATGCATTAATATATGATGTTTTTGTCTTCTGACTTACTTCATTCTATATAGCGGGCCCTAGGTTCATCTACCTCACTAGAACTGACTCAAATCATTCCTTTCTGTGGTTGGGTAATATTCCATTGTATATCAGTGCCACAACTTCTTTATCTATTCATCAGTGGACAGATATCTAGGTTGCTTGCATGTCCTGGCTATCGTGAATAGTACTGCAGTGAACACTGGGCTACATATGTCTTTTGAAATGATGCTTTTGAACTGTGGTGTTGGAGAAGACTCTTGAGAGTCCCTTGGACTGCAAGGAGATCCAACCAGTCCATTCTGAAGGAGATCAGCCCTGGGATTTCTTCGGAAGGAATGATGCTGAAGCTGAAACTCCAGTACTCTGGCCACCTCATGCGAAGTGTTGACTCACTGGGAAAGACTTTGATGCTGGGAGGGATTGGGGGCAGGAGGAGAAGGGGACGACAGAGGATGAGATGGCTGGATGGCATCACTGACTCGATGGATGTGAGTCTGAGTGAACTCCAGGAGTTGGAGACGGACAGGGAGGCCTGGCGTGCTGCGATTCATGGGGTCGCAAAGAGTCAGACACGACTGAGCGACTGAACTGAACTGAAGTGATGCCTGGAATTAGGATTACTGGGACTTAATTAAATTTAAAAGTTTTTGCACAGTAAAGGAAACCATAAACAAGATGAGAAAACGGCCCCGAGAATGGGAGAAAATAATTGCAAATGAAACAACTGACAAAAGATTCATATCCAAACTATACCAGCAGCTCATGAATCTCAATATCAGAAAAGCAAATAACCCAATCAAAAAAAAAAAAAAATGAGCAGAAGACCTAAGCAGACGTTTTTCAAAGAAGACATATAGATGGTTAATAAACACATGAAAAAATGCTCAACATCACTTATTATTAAGGAAATGCAAATCAAACCTATGAGGAGGTATCACCTTCCACTGGTCAGAATGGCCATCGTTAAAAAAAAAAATCTACAAATGCTGGAGAGGATGTGAAGAAAAGGGAACTCTGTTGCACTGTTGTAGGAATGTAAATTGACACAGCCACTATTGAGAACAGTTCGGAGGTTTCTTAAGAAACCAAGAATAGAACTACCATATGACCCAGCAATCCCACTCCCATACCCTGAGAAAACCATAATTTAAAAAGACCCTGTGTACCCCAATATTCATTACAGTACTATTTACAATAGCCAGGACATGGAAGCAACATAAACATCCTTTGACAAAGAATGGATAAAGATGATTCAGTACATATATATATACAATAAATATTACTCAGCTATTAAAAAGGAAAAAAATTGAGTAATTTGTAGAGATGTGGATGAACCTAGAGTCTGTCATACAGTGTGAAGTGAGTCAGAATGAGGAAAAAGTAGCATATATAAATGTGCATGGAATCTAGAAAAATGGTGCTGATGGACCTATTTGCAGGGCAGAACGAGAGATGCAGATGTAGAGAACAGACATGGGGTCCCAGTGTAGCAGGGGAGGTTGGATGAATTAGGAGAACAGCATTGACCCACATACATGGCTGGGCTTCCAGATGGCAAATAACCTGCTTGCCAATACAGGAGACATAGAGGAGCAGGTTCGATCCCTGGGTCAGGAAGATCCCCTGGAAGAGGGCATGGCAAACCACTCCAGTATTCTTGCCTAGAGAAGCCCATGGACAGAAGAGCTTGGCAGGCTACAATCCACAGAGTCGCAGAGGGTTGGACATGACTGAAGTGAAAGCACGCACGCACCCATGCACATATGTACTACCATGTATGAAATAGACAGCTAGTGGGAAGCTGTTGTATAACACAGGGAGCTCGGCTTGTAATGACATAGAAGGGTGGAACAGCGGGGTAGGCTCACAATGGAGGGTGTATATACATATATGCGCAGGTGGCTGTGATGGCACACAAGCATGGCTGAGAGGAGCTATCCTATGTCCAATGTCAGGGGCAGAAGCTGGGAGGACCCCATGCTGGAAGGGCTGCAGCCATGAGCAGCTACCCCACATCCAAGGTCAGGGGCGGCAGCCCAGAGTGCCAGGCTGAGACAGCGCAAGTACAGCCGAGAGGAGCTATGACCTGCCCTGCCGAGGCCAGCGGCAGCCAGCAGGAGCTACCCCACCCCCGAGGCAAGGGGTGGCGGCAGAGAGGAGTAACCCCACATCCAAGGAGCGGTGGCTGCGCAGGCTCAGGAAGGCCTAGAGGAGCTACTCCACGTTCAAGTTCAGGAGGGGCAGCAGTGAGGAGATACCCCTCGTCCAAGGTGTGCTTTGCTGGAGCAGCCATGAAGAGATATCCCACGCCCAAGGTAAGAGAAACCCAGTGAGACGGTAGATGTTGAGAGAGGGCATCAGAGGGCAGACACACTGAAACCATAATCACAGAAAACTAGCCAATCTGATCATAGGGACCACAGCCTTGTTTAACTCAATGAAACTAAGCCATGCTGTGTGAGGCCACCCAAGATGGATGGGTCATGGTGGAGAGGTCTGACAGAATGTGGTCCACTGGAGAAGGGAATGGCAAGCCATTTCAGTATTCTTGCCTTGAGAACCCCATGAACAGTATGAAAAGGCAAAATGATAGGATGCTGAAAGAGGAACTCCCCAGGTCGGTAGGTGCCCAATATGCTACTGGAGGTCAGTGGAGAAATAACTCCAGAAAGAATGAAGGGATGGAGCCAAAGCAAAAACAGTACCCAGTTGTGGATGTGGCTGGTGATAGAAGCAAGGTCTGATGCTATAAAGAAAGAGCAATATTGCATAGGAACCTGGAATGTCAGGTCCATGAATCAAGGCAAATTGGAAGTGGTCAAACAGAAGGTGGCAAGAGTGAATGTCGACATTCTAGGAATCAGCGAACTAAAATGGACTGGAATAGGTGAATTAACTCAGATGACCATTATATCTACTACTGTGGGCAGGAATCCCTTAGAAGAAATGGAGTAGCCATCATGGTCAACAAAAGAGTTCAGAATGCAGTACTTGGATGCAGTCTCAAAAACGACAGAATGATCTCTGTTCGTTTCCAAGGCAAACCATTCAATATCACAGTAATCCAAGTCTATGCCCCAACCAGTAATGCTGAAGAAGCTGAAGTTGAATGGTTCTATGAAGACCTACAAGACCTTTTAGAACTAACACCCAGAAAAGATGTCCTTTTCATTATAGGGAACTGGAATGCAAAAGTTTCCTTTTGGAATGCAAAAAGAAACAACTGAAGTAACAGGCAACACTGGCCTTGGAATACGAAATGAAGCACACCAAAGGCTAATAGAGTTATGCCAAGAGAACGCACTGTTCATAGCAAACACCCTCTTCCAGCAACACAAGAAAAGACTCTACACATGGACATCACCAGATGGTCAACACCAAAATCAGACTGATTATATTCTTTGCAGCCAAAGATGAAGAAGTTCTATACAGTCTGCAAAAACGAGACTGGGAGATGAATGTGGCTCAGATCATTATCTCCTATTTGCCAAATTCAGACTTAAATTGAAGAAAGTAGGGAAAACCACTAGACCATTCAAGTATGACCTAAATCAAATCCATTATGATTATACAGTGGAAGTGAGAAATAGATTTAAGGGACTAGATCTGATAGAGTGCCTGAAGAACTATGGACTGAGGTTTGTGACATTGTACAGGAGACAGGAGTCAAGACCATCCCCATGGAATGGAAATGCAAAAAATAATAATAATAATAAAAATGGCTGTCTGGGGAGGCCTTACAAACAGCAAGAAGAGAAGTGAAAAGCAAAGAAGAAAAGGAAAGATGTAAGCATCTGAATGCAGAGTTCCAAAGAATAGCAAGAAGAGATAAGAAAGCCTACTTCAGCAGTCAATGCAAAGAAATAGAAGGAAACAACAGAATGGAAAGACTAGAGATCTCTTCAAGAAAATCAGAGATACCAAGGGAACATTTCATGCAAAGATGGGCTCAATAAAGGACAGAAATGATATGGACCTAACAGAAGCAGAAGATATTAAAAAGAGGTGGCAAGAATACACAGAAGAACTGTACAAAAATGATCTTCAAGACCAAAATAATCACAATGGTGTGATCACTCATCTAAAGCCAAACATCGTGGAGTGTGAAGTCAAGTGGGCCTTAGAAAGCATCACTATGAACAAAGCTAGTGGAGGTGATGGAATTCCAGTTGAGCTATTTCAACTCCTGAAAGATGATGCTGTGAAAGTTCTGCACTCAGTATGCCAGCAAATTTGGAAAACTCAGCAGTGGCCACAGGACTGGAAAAAGTCAGTTTTCATTCCAATCCCAAAGAAAGGCAATGCCAAACAATGCTCAAACTACTACAAAATTGCACTCATCTCACACTCTAGTAAAGTAATGCTTCAAGCTGGTTTTAGAAAAGGCAGAGGAACCAGATATCAAATTGCCAACATCCGCTGGATCATGGAAAAAGCAAGACAGTTCCAGGAAAAACATCTATTTCCGCTTTATTGACTATGCCAAAGCCTTTGACTGTGTGGATCACAATAAACTGTGGAAAATTCTGAAAGAGATGGGAATACCAGACCACCTGACCTGCCTCTTGAGAAACCTATATGCAGGTCAGAAAGCAACAGTTAGAACTGGACATGGAACAACAGACTGGTTCCAAATAGGAAAAAGTACTTTAAGGCTGTATATTGTCACCCTGCTTATTTAACTTATATGCAGAGTACATCATGAGAAACCCTGGGCTGGAAGAAACACAAGCTGGAATCAGGATTGCCAGGAGAAATATCAAGAACCTCTTGATATGCAGATGACACCACCCTTATGGCAGAAAGTGAAGAGGAGCTAAAGAGCCTCTTGATGAAGGTGAAAGAGGAGAGTGAAAAAGTTGGCTTGAAGCTCAACATTCAGAAAATGAAGATCATGGTATCTGGTCCCATCAGTTAATGGGAAATAGATGGAGAAACAGTGGAAACAGTGTCAGAGTTTATTTTGGGGGCCTCAAAATCACTGCAGATGGAGATTGCAGCCATGAACTTAAAAGATGCTTACTCCTTGGAAGGAAAATTATGACCAATTTAGACAGCATATTGAAAAGCAGAGACATTACTTTACCAACAAAGGTCCATCTAGTCAAGGCTATGGTTTTTCCAGTAGTCATGTATGGATGTGAGAGGACTGTGAAGAAAGCTGAGCACCAAAGAATTGATGCTTTGGAACTGTGGTGTTGGAGAAGACTCTTGAGAGTCCCTTGGACTGCAAAGAGATCCAACCAGTCCATTCATAAAGGAGATCAGCCCTGGGATTTCTTTGGAAGGAACGATGCTAAAGCTGAGACTCCATTCCTTTGGCCACCTCATGTGAAGGGTTGACTAATTGGAAAAGACTCTGATGCTGGGAGGGATTGGGGGCAGGAGGAAAAGGGGATGACAGAGGATGAGATGGCTGGATGGCATCACCGACTCGATGGACGTGAGTTTAAGTGAAATCTTGGAGTTTGTGATGGACTGGAAGCCTGGTATGCTGTGATTCATAGGGTTCCCAAGAGTCAGACACGACTGAGCGACTGAACTGAACTGATACATATAGCTGAGTCACATTGTTGTATAGCAGAAACTAATCTTTAAAAAGCCAATATGTAGTCCCACCATTTATCCTTTTCCCTCTACCATAGACACATGTGCCTTTATCATGAGGAAGGCTCCTTTGACCAGAATTTCATAAGAGAGACATGTGTACCTTATCTACAGCCAAACCACAACTGATAGGTAGCATGATTAATGAAATAAACTTGTGTTTTGCTAAACTCTTGGGATTTGTGAATTGATACCCCAGGACCACCTGGCAAAAAAAAAAAAAAAAAAAAGAGTGATGCAGTATGTATTAACCATTATAAAGTGAGTCTAATTTGGTCATGAAATCTACTCTCAAAACACTGTGGATTTATTAATTTCTCACAGAAATACAGGCTTGATCCACTTATCTTCAGTGAACAGAACAGATCAGTGTAACCATTTTTCTCCTGGGAGTCAACCATTGAATCTATAATGGCTTATGAACCTCAGATCTATTTCCACAGACTCTTACAGACTCCTCTCATTTTTCTCTAGCTAACTTCTTGGGAGATTTTTTTTTTAATGAATCATAATAATCTAGTCAATAATGAACCTGATAATGGGGTAATTTTCCCCTTCCTTTCAATCTGAGTATTTCTTATGACAGCAGCTTTATTGAAAATATTTCCATCATGAAAGTTTTTCTTCTTGCATGACGACTCACTTAATTGTGCTTAGAATAACCTGACAGTGAATTCATTGTCAGATGACACCTTCCAGATGTGTCGTTACTGTGAGAATTTTCCACTCACTCCACAGTTTCACAGTCCAAGGAAAGATGGTTATATGTTTGGAGTCCAGAAATAGTTATATCATTTTGCTTATTCCAAAAGCTTCACATCCCATGGAAGGTATTTGTTAAATTGTGTATTTATTACATAAATGGAAAATACAAACCTGCAACTATGCCTGTATCAAATGTTGGCATGTTGTAAAAATATGTTTAGAATATCTGTCTCATTCTTTTCGCTTTCCTATAAGACATTTTGTTTCCAAGTTTTCCTGCATTACATTCAGGCTTTCCCTGTGTTTGCAAAAATTTGTCTTTTTAAAATATCAGTTCATATATATAAACGGTGCTGCACTGAACATTCAGGTGCATATACCTTTTGGAACCTTGGTTTATTCTACTTAGTGCACTGCAGTGACCTGAATAGTAAGGAAGACCAAAAGGGAGGGGATAGATATGTAGAGAGATGATATATAGATATGATTCATTTTGCTGCAGAGTAGAAACTAACAATATTGTAAAGTAACTATACTCCAATAAAAAATAATTAAAACTAAAATGTCACTTCAGAGATTCATAAATTTTTGGCGAAATGATGGCACTTTTATATAGTTTTCTTAAGAAACTCAAACATTTTCAAATAGTCCCATCAATTGACCCACATGAATGAAGACACTTAATCTACCTTTTTAAAGGAAGGTAAAATTATCCACCCTAAAACACATGTGACTAAGAAAATAGGTTGAATCAAAACATAATCTCCATTTTCATCACTATCAAGTATTTGGTTCAGTTCAGTACAGTCACTCAGTCATGTCTGACTCTGCGACCCCATGAATCGCAGCACGCCAGGCCTCCCTGTCCATCACCAACTCCCGGAGTACACTCAGACTCACGTCCATCGAGTCAGTGATGCCATTCAGCCATCTCATCCTCTGTCGTCCCCTTCTCCTCCTGCTCCCAATCCCTCCCAGCATCAGAGTCTTTTCCAATGAGTCAACTCTTTGCATAAGGTGGCCAAAGTACTGGAGCTTCACCTTTAGCATCATTCCTTCCAAAGAAATCCCAGGGCTGATCTCCTTCAGAATGGACTGGTTGGATCTCCTTGAAGTCCAAGGGACTCTCAAGAGTGTTCTCCAACACTACAGTTCAAAAGCATCAATTCTTCGGCGCTCAGCCTTCTTCACAGTCCAACTCTCACAGCCATACATGACTATTGGAAAAACCATAGCCTTGACTAGACAGACCTTAGTTGGCAAAGTAATGTCTCTGCTTTTGAATATACTATCTAGGTTGGTCATAACTTTTCTTCCAAGGAGTAAGCATCTTCTAATTTCATGGCTGCAATCACCACCTGCAGTGATTTTGGAGCCCCCAAAATAAAGTCTGACACTGTTTCCACTGTTTCCCCATCTATTTCCCATGAAGTGATGGGACCAGATGCCATGATCTTCATTTTCTGAATTTTGAGCTTCAAGCCAACTTTTTCGCTCTCCTCTTTCACTTTCATCAAGAGGCTTTTTAGTTCCTTTTCACTTTCTGCCATAAGGGTGGTGTCATCTGCATATCTGAAGTTATTGATATTTTTCCTGGCAATCCTGATTCCAGCTTCTGTTTTTTCCAGCCCAGCGTTTCTCATGATGTACTCTGCATATAAGTTAAATAAGCAGGGTGACAATATACAGCCTTGATGCACTCCTTTTCCTGTTTGGAACCAGTCTCTGGTTCCATGTCCATTTCTAACTGTTGCTTCCTGACTTGCACACAGATTTCTCTCCACAATCAAGAGAAGTTCATGTGAAGGACATCTGAATGTCCCCTTACTTTAGCCCTATCAATGTGGCTCAGCATCACACAAAGCCTGTGTCAGTCTGGTCTCCCCTTCTCTCTTCTTTTGCGGTACCTCTCCTAACTCCCAAAGAAGGGGAGGAGAGAAGCAAGTCCATCCTTGGCTCTCCTCTAGGAAGCTGTGGCTTTAATATTAGCTTTTGTTCAGGATACAAAAATTATTATTAATTTCAGAGATATGAGTGAAAACAATTGGGGCAGATTTGTTTGAAAATCAATAGGTTCCCTGCAAGGTGTATATCTGGTGACTCAGACAGTAAATAATCTGCCTTCAATGCAGGAGACACAAGTTTGATCCCTAGATTGGAAAGATCCCCTGGAGAAAAGACATGCCAACCCACTCCAGTATTCTTGCCTGGAGAATCCCATGGACAGAGGAGCCTGGTGAGCTACAGTCCATGGGGTCTCAAAGAGTCAGACATGACTGAGGAACTAACACACACACAGAAACACACACAAACAAGTTGCACCATATTCATCAAAACATTAGTGCATCCCTCATCTTGAGTCTGGGCTTCCCAAGTGGTTCTTGTGGTAAGAATGCAATAGACGCAAGAGATGTGGGTTTGATCCCTGGGTTGGGAAGGTCTCCTGGAGAAGGAAATGGCTACCCATTCCAGTGTTCCTGCCTGGAGAGTTCCATGGACAGAGGATCCTAGAGGGCTACAGTCCATGGGGTCACAAAGAGTCAGACATGACTGAAGTGACTTAGTATGCACTCAGGCATCTTGAGTCCACCAAGATGCCCGGATGTTGTGGAGAAATCACTAATGTTGGATAATTTGATGGAATCAAACACAAACTTCTTGCACAATGCCAGGCCCTGCCTACCTTGTTTTTGACTTTAGCATCTTACTGAAATCCTACTTCCTGCTGACTTTTTCTTTTTCTTTTTTTTTTATCTTCTGAATGGGTCTTCTCTCTTCTTTTTTCTCTGGCATATTTAAAACAAAATATTTTCCTGAAACAAGTTGCAGACCAAATGTATTGTTTCTAGAGTTTTGTGATTAGTATACAAGTTGTTATTGAAAATTTTGAGGAATAGGTGGAATGGAAAAGTACATCATTCCCTGAAAGAATGTATACATTTGTAGAAATGTATATAGGTTTAAAATTTGTGTACACACATGTAAATGTATATATTGTTGCTTTTAATTCTTGGACACAAAGAGTTGTGTCCAACTCTTTGTGACCGCATGGACTGCAACATGCCAAGCTCCTCTGGCCTTCACTATCACTCCAAGTTTGCTCAGATTCATGTCCTTTAAGTCAGTGATGCTATCTAACCATCTTATCGTCTGTTGCCCCTTCTCCTTTTGCCTTCAATTTTTCCCAGCATTAGGTCTTTTCCTATGAGTTGGCTCTTTGCATCAGGTGACCAAAATACTGGAGTTTCAGCTTCAGTTCTTCCAATAAATATTCAGGGTTGATTTCCATTAGGATTGACTCTGTTGATCTCCCTGCTGTCCAAGGGATCCTTAAGAATGTTCTCTAGCACCAAAATTTGAAAATATCAATTACTCGGCACTTAGCCTTCTTTTTTGATATTAAGTTAGAGGATAAAATAGGAAAAGGAGTATGTCAAGGCTGTATCTTGTCAACCTGATTATTTAACTTATATGCAGAGAACATCATGAGAAACGCTGGGCTGGATGAAGCACAAGCTGGAATCAGGATTGCTGGGAGAAATATCAAGAACCTCAGATATGCAGATGACACCACCCTTATGGTAGAAAGTGAAGAACTAAAGAGCCTCTTGATGAAAGTGAAAGAGGAGAATAAAAAAACTGGCTTAAAGCTCAACATTCAGAAAACTAAGATCATGGCATCTGGTCCCATCACTTCATGGCAAATAGATGGCAAAACAGTGTAAACAGTGGCTGACTTTAATTTGGGGGCTCCAAAATCACTGCAGATGGTGACTGTAGCCATGAAATTAAAAGACGCTTACTCCTTGTAAGGAAAGTTATGACCAACCTAGACAGCATATTGAAAAGCCGAGACATTGTCAACAAAGGTCCGTCTAGTCAAGGCTATGGTTTTTCCAGTAGTCACATATGGATGTGAGAGTTAGACTATAAAAAAGCTGAGCACCAAAGAATTGATGCTTTTGAACTGTGGTGTTGGAGAAAACTCTTGAGAGTCCCTTGGACTGCAAGGATATCCAACCAGTCCATATTAAAGGAGATCAGTCCTGAGTGTTCCATGGAAGCACTGATGTTGAAGCTGAAACTCCAATGCTTTGGCCACCTGATGCGAGGAGCTGTCTCATTGGAAAAGACCTTGATGATAGGAAAGATTGAGGGCAGGAGGAGAAGGGGATGACAGAGGATGAGATTGTTGGATGGCATCACCGACTCGATGGACATGGGTTTGGGTGGACTACAGAAGTTGGTGATGGAAGGGAGGCCTGGCTTGCTGCGGTTCATGGGGTCACAAAGAGTCAGACACAACTGAGCGACTGCACTGACTGAACTGAACTAAAGGATGATTACAATATTGTGATGGTTTCTGCCATACACAAATGTGAATCAGCCATGGGTACACATATGTTCCATGAACTCAGTGAACAGTATGAAAATGCAAATATGAATATTATGTGTGTTTATTTACCATCCTCCTGTTTACTCATTCACTTTCCACCCACCCTACTCTCCTGACTTTCATAAGAATATTTTGTCCATGTTCAGTTTCAGAGAATATCAAGGGAGGAATCTAGACTAGCACCCCGTACTGCCTGAAGTAAATTCTGATAGTTGTGTTTTATAATATATGCAAATACAGATTCCCTACATTTCCTTTAAGTAAAGATCAGAGTGTAGCATACGCTTTGCTTCCCTAGCCTAAATACTTTTTCTTTCCTATTTCTAAGAGTTTGGGCAAAATTATTTTGTAAGATCTTTAGTATTGTTTCCTGAATCCTCTAAATGAGAGTTAAGCCATGATAACTCAGTGAGTTGCAACCAAGGGCCTCTGGGGTTGCGTTTCTAAATGGGCTTGGTCACAAATAACAGCTCCATTACTAACTAATCCATATAGAAATTGTGGGGATTTGCTGTCCAATCCAAATAATGCTACCTATATCTGAATCTTCTTCTGAAATGCTGGCAAATAATTAGAGACTGGAGGATTTCATGAGTGACAGCTGTGGACAGAACCTTAGTTCAAATTTTCATGAATGAGACCAAAATAGAATTAATTCTTCTGCCCTGCTTTGTCTGTTGTTTTCTGGGTTTTCCCTGCATCAGAGCCATCCTTGGAAGTGATCCCACTTCCCTGTTTGTAGGGATCAGTACCCAAGGTATATGCATATGTCCACAAAGGCTTACAGAAACCTGTATCATTTTTCCAGTCTTGAAATGCTCGTCAAAATTCTGTATGCAGAACTATACACATTCTAAGTTTCCACAAACTGTACATTCACTGCAAGTATTTTTTGATGCATGTGAGTCACTCATTGAATACTCTGGATTATGGGGATGAGTGATGTAATATAAAACACAGCTTTTTTCTATCCCAGGCCACATCCTTACCATCCTCCAAGGAAATCCTCCTCATATTCTAGTCTATTGTAGCCTATCCTTCTATCTGAAGCAATTTAACAAGAATTTGTGTCACAAGAAAAGTTTCTATTTTTCTAAAAGTATCTCTGACAGATGTACTTCCCTGTTCTTATAGAATTAAGTTGTTCCAGCACTGATGTAATCTTACATAGCTTTTTCCTTCCTATTTTTTTTTCTTTTCATAGTTCTTCAATTATATCAAAACACAAATTAGTTATATTCAACTGAATCTCACTGGTCAACCTGCAAGATCACCAGAGTGCCAATACCATCATAAGATTGTTGTACCAAGCCCCAGAGTATAGCATCCTTGGTGTCCACTGGTGATGAAAAAGCATGGAGACGGTAGGGTTACACAGAGAGCAAGTGACAGTATTGCATATGCCTTTGGCACTAGTTTTCATCTTTACTGTCTCCTTAGTTTTTGCCTCCTAGACTGTTGTACCACAGGAAACTACACTTAAATGTATCAGCTAGAATCATTATTTCTCTCTTTTTAACTCATGTTTAAATCATGAACCCAAAACAATCAACTCTGGGGTTTTCTGATAGGTATTTCTTGAAAGTCTTATACATAGCTCTGAACAAGCCACCCTCGATCCATGTGACTCGGGTCACTAAGTGAATTGGTTCACTTCAGTGAAATGGTACCATCCTTAATTCTATTAATGAATTTCTCTGCGGGATCTAGTGATGCTCTGCTGGTGAAGATAAACACTGGTTCTTTGATGACACTTCAGATGCTGGCAGTTCAGGTGTGCAGCGCTCATTTCTAGGTCTGAAATGTAGAAACGCATGTCTCTGTTTCTCCTGCAGTGTACTACCATGGATTTCAAAGATCTAGGGAAAATTTAATATATTTCTTTCTCATTTCCCTTTCTGTACAGGATAAAGAAAATGATTAAAATTCAAGATATCGATAGTTTGTTTTCATTAAAGTATAATGATACCCTTATGACAGTTATTTCTTTTTTGTTTCTCAGTTATAGTACATTGGACTTCCCTGGTTTCTCAGAGGGTAAAAAAATCTGCCTGCAGTGCAGGAAACCTGGAATTGATCCCTGGGTTGGAAGGATGCCCTGGAGAATGGAATGGCTACCCACTCCAGTATTTTTGTCTTGAGAATTCCATAGACAGAAGGAGCCTGGTGGACTATCGCCAAGAATTGGACGTGACTGAGTGACTAACACACTTGTAGCACAGTACATAGAGGACAAAGAAGATTAATAATGATAGAATGCTTTATGAATATGAAAAATTTCATATGAAAAACTTTCATTTCAAAGTTTATTTCCACCTACAAAAGTTTTGATGGCCAATGAGAAGAAAATAAATTAATTGTGATTGTCATTCCTGGCAAGAAGTACTGGGGTGTATCATCTTCAGCTAACTTGAGCATAAATGCTTTCATGTATATAGTTTTAGAGTTGTTCAGAATGATATTCTATAATGTGTAGTATTTCTTAAAGAAGAAGAAAGAAAACTGAAAAATAATATATATATATAAAGATTTTTTAATGTTAGCAGTGAAGCAATTTTAAACTTGAAGTTAGTTTTAATTTTCATAAAATTATTTTTTATACAGATGGATAGATTTATGTATTTTATCTATCTGTGTCTCTATTGTTATGCTTCAAAATATAATTGGCTTTAGGTTATCCATATTTTATGGAAATATTTATTAATCTTCATTTCATCCACCCATTTAATAATCCAGTTCTAGAAATGGTATTTTTGGTGAATAGTGATTGCTAATGTTCAGGAAAGAAAATTTTAGATGAAGTTTTCTTTTACTTACTGGTGACAGGACACTGATGGTGTAGAATTTGGTACTAAGAGTAGGGCTCTGAAAATGGCAGCTACTTGGCAGGAAATAGAGAAGGAACTAAAATCACCTAATTAACTAACTTAACGGGGCATCTGGTTAGACTTAAGGTCATACAGTACTTGGGTAAATGATAATGATTTATATACTTCAATGATTAATATTGATTTATGGGTACAGTTTACAAATGGAGATGAACAGAACTTTGGGGTCATTTGGATATTTTAATGTAAAGAAAATACAATATTGAATGTTGGAGAACTAGCGGGAGATAAGGTTGACACAAATTTAAAGTGCAGTCTCTCTGAGCACCTTCTGCTTGGCATTCTTTGCCAGATAAATGAACCTGACCCAGGGGAAGTGACTGTCGCACTCAGCCTGTCCTGAGGGTCTGGGGTAAGCACAAACACAGAACACTGTGGGCAGGACACTGGATTTCCACACAGAAATTCACGTTGAAGTCAGCATTTTGGTTGGGGCTGTTAGCTGAGAATTGACTGATAGAAAAAAAGAAAAAGAAGAGCAAACATCTGTTACGCATTCAGTTCAGTTGCTCAGTCATGGCCAGCTCTTCCCGACGCTATGGACTGCAGCATGCCAGGCTCCCCTGTCCATCACCAATGCCCAGAGCGTAAAGAAGAGGTAAACTTGTCTAATGAAAACTCCTAGCCAAAAATGAATTTCTAGGTTGTAGCGCTCCCAGTGTTCTTGCCTGGAGAATCCCAGGAACGGTGGAGCCTGGTGGGCTGGCATCTCTGGGATTGCACAGAGTTGGACACGACTGAAGTAACTTAGCAGCAGCAGCAGCAGCACTCCCACCAAGAAAAACTGAACTGCTAAAAACTTGTTTTAGGCTGAACTAATTCTCAGAAAACAGCTTTCCCAGTATTTATCTCTGATTTGACCATTTAGGACAGGCAAGGAGAATCTTCTCAAATAGCGAAGCCAAGAACTACGGATGATATGGAGATTCAATCAGAAAACATAAAATATGCAAATTGGTCAAGGAAAAAAAGGCAAACAAAACCCCTCATCCCTTTTTTAGAGTAATCTTCATTGTTTCATTCCATTAGGAGTATTTTCTAAATCGATTATACATTTCAGATCAGGGGTTGGAAAAATATGGCCCATCTGCCAAATATGGTCTGTCTCCTGTTTTTGTAAATAAAGTTTTTATTGAAACACAGTCACACACATTTACTTATTCTATATGACTGCTTTCGTGTTACAACTGCAAAGCTAAGTTTTAGTAACTGAGATCCTATAACCCACAAGTCTAAAGATATTAAATATCTGGCCCTTCCCTGGTGACTCAAGATAGTGTCTGTTAAAAGGTCAAGGATCATAAGTTTTTCTCTTAAGTAAATATTTTAGGCTTTACAAACCAAATGTAATCTCTTTTGCATAATCTTTTAACCATCTTTTGTAAATGTAGGAAACATTCTTTGTTCTAGGGTTACACAAAGAGCTTCCCTGGTAGCTCAGCTGGTAAAGAATATGCCTGCAATGAAGGAGACCCTGGTTTTATTCCTGGATTGGGAAGTTCCCCTGAAGGGATAGGCTACCCACTCCAGTATTCTTTGGTTTCATTGGTGGCTCAGATGGTAAGAATTCTCCTGCATTGTGGAAGACCTGGATTCAATCCCTGGGTTGGGAAGATCCCCTGCAGGAGGGTATGGCAACCCACTCCAGTATCCTTGCCTGGAGAATTCCCATGGACAGAGGTGCCTGGCGGGCTACTGTCCATGAGGTTGCAAAGATTAGGCTGTGACTGAGTTACAAAGCACAGCACAGGGCTACACAAAACCAGGCTGCAACCAGAATTTGCCCTTGTGAGCTGTAGTTTGCTGACTCCTTGTTCTAGATGGTGCTTCCTCCTATGCTGGGGGATCAGCCAGCTCTAGAAGTTGTTGCCTCAGCTGCATCATCTGGATTCTCTTTCTGATGATCACTTATCTTCCGTAAGTCTTGCCTGGTCTTTTCAAGTAGTAGTTGCAAGAGAGAGTGGAAGTGTCCACAGCCACGTGGCCTAGGTTCAGAGGTGGAATGCTGAAAAGTCAGCCACGTTCTTTGGCTAAAGTATGTCATAAGGGAAGCTGGGATTTGAGAGCCAGGAAACAGACTCCGACTCTTTATAAGAGCAGCTGTGCCTATTTAAAACTAACCGTTTTTGCAACTTCTTCACTATCATGCTTATACTATTCCCTACTTTCACTCTACGTTGGTTAACCTATCTTTTAGGTACATGCTACAGATACCTCTATCAAGGTGTAATGATAGGGACTTGAATAGAAATGAGAGTTTCTGGGATTAGATCTGGATGCAATAGCAGGATAAAGATTTACCACATGGAAGACTGAGAATGCCTTTTCTACAAACACAACAAGCATTGTTAACAGGAAGAAGTGAGTGAGTGGGTGCTTGGTTTTCACTGGTGTGGTCCCTACAGGTCTCTGCTATTGATATTTGACATCTAAATTCAAACCCCAATCTCCTGCATTCTTGCTTTCCAGTACTTGAGGAAAGGCTACACTTGGCTCAGTCTCCAGGGGTTGGATACAGGTTGGTCTAAGCTGGTTAAAGTACTCACACAGCTCTGCTAGTGATATGTTAAGGTTAAGGCATATGGGACAATTCTGGATGGTGATACAGACATGTTGTTGATGGGAGTGATTCTACAATTATCAAGATGAGAAAGAAAGAGAGAATCTCATCTTTTCTGGATTTTGCTTTTCTGAATATAGCACCTTAAACCACTATAGCCATCTTTCCATCTCATTGAAATCTGGACTAAAAACACTGCCAACAAACTGAGAACAGCATAGCTGAAATGTTAAAAAGTAATCTAGGAGTGCAAAGTCGCCTCAGTCATGTCCGACTCTCTGCAACCCTATGAACTGTAGCATGCCAGGCTCTTCTGTCTGTGAGATTCTCCAGGCAAGAATACTGGAGTGGGGTTACCATGCCCTCATCCAGGGGATATTCTCAAAACAGGGATTGAACTTGCATGTCTTATGTCTCCTCCATTAGCAGGCTGGTTCTTCACCACTAGCGCCACCTGGGAAGCCCCAAAAGTAATCTGAGTCTTAGTGATAACACTGAGCTGTGCAGCTATACAGGTGGTGGTGATGGACTGGCGTGCTGTGATTCGTGGGGTTGCAGAGTTGGACACGACTGAGCGACTGAACTGAACTGTGCAACTATACAGGTACTTCAGTCTGTTCTCCTGCAATTATATTAAAAAAAAAAAAAACAGTCCCTGATTACCTAAGGAATTCTGTGTTTTCACACTCAAATTCAAATTATTTTAACTGAATCACCTTACTAAAAGTAGAAAAATGACAACAGCAACAAACAACAAAAACCAAATGTAAACGGAGTCTCATCTGTAAATAGCAGGGCTCAGCTGGTAAAGAATCTGCCTGCAATGCAGGAGCCCTGGGTTCAGTCCCTGGGTTGGGAAGATCCCACTGCAGTATTCTGTTTAGTCCGTGGGGTTGCAAAGAGGTGGGCATGACTGAACAACTTTCACTTTCTAAAGAGGAAAAGGTATGTTAAAAATGAATGGAGTGTGGGATCCCATCCTTTCCTGGATTGGGTTTAGGTGGGTAAAGAGAAACATAGAATAATCTAGAAATAACGTGAATTCATGATTTCACCATGACAATCAAGACCAATGTCTATTTAAGAGTTTTCATGGAAGTTAATTGCCGATAGCAGGCGGTGCAGGAGGATGGAGAGATGGAGCTTGCAAAGAAACCTGCCCAAATCTTAAAGAGACACAAAATGCACACAGCATTTCTGGAACAAGGCAGCTTTTACAATTAAGATAAAACTGACAGCAAAAATCAGGCTATCTCAAAATATAACTGGATGATGAATAATTTGAGTCAAGGTCTCCCCTCGTCCTCATTCGGCAAGGCTGGGTTTATAGTGAGGCATCATCTCATGGGATGGTCAGGCCTGCCCGGCTGGTAGGGCAGGAGCAGTGCAGGGACAGGACATCAGGAAGACCCCAGAAGGCAGTTCAGACAGAGAGCTGTCACCGCGATGGGCCTTCAGAGAATGCCTATTGTGTGCACAGGTGAATGCCACTGTGTCCAACACAAATAACCAAAATTTAAAGACCAAGGAACAGAGCTATGCCACAGACACACCGGAAAGTCCATTCGGTGGACTCTGACACAGTTTGAAAATACTTTAAAATGGGATTGAAGGTCCTACTTTAATTTAAACCAGTTATATATTGTGGTGTTTAATATTTTTATGGACATTTAAACGTCCCCTAATTTCCACAGTGAATTCTGTGAGAATAGAATATGTTTTCCATGGAAGGAAAGGAGATGGACAGGTCTTGAAGAAGACCCTTATGAGTGTGAAAATTTCCCCACTTCTTCATGAGGAAGGAGGGTAATCAGAATTCAATTTTATACAGAACTTATTGTGAAAGTCAAATTAAAAAATAAAAAGTAAAATTGATGATAGTGTAGTATTTTATATGATTTTTTTATTTTGGAAAAGATTATAGCAAAAAAAAGTATTAATTAAAATACCCCCAAAACACTTAAGAAAAAAACAACAGAACATTATTTGATAAAACCAAGGGCATCTAGCCAGTACAATGTAATATCACAATGAAAAATATAGAAAGCATGGACCTCTGAAAAAAGTAGGAATGTCTAAAATCAATAAGTTTTGCCACGTTGTAACAAAGATATTTTATTGATTTTTCAAACTTCAGCCTGTGTTCATTTGGAAAGTTGCTTTAGAGTATATATTTATCAAGATTGACTAATATGTATGTTATGTAATATTCAGTCGTCAAGCTATCCAGCCAAATTATTTGAAACTGCAGTGATCAGATGTGTGTCAGTCTTGTACTAGATTTGACAACGGTTTGTCCTCAGAGAATTGCTATGAAATCTTCATATTACACAGCATTTTACTACCAATAGAACATAAACAACACTCACCAACACACACAAAGACTACTTCTCATATGATTTTAAAACATGATCAAATTTTTTTTCCAGACAACTTTGACATAATCATAAATCTTTATAAAAATTTTGAGTTAGACAACACATTATTTGCTATACTAAGTCTTTGTTCCAGTTTTAATAGAGTATTTAGAGAACAGTGCTTCTGCTTATGTGATCATATAAAACTAGCAGTTTCATTAAATAATCTGAAAGTGTAAGGAAAAAAATAAAGTTAATAGATTTACATGACCACTGGGCCATGTCAAAAATACTATCACATAATTTGGTTTAAAAGCCGTGCATGTATGCTAGGTTGCTGCAGTCGTGTCCAACTTTTTGTGACCCTGTGGACTGTAGCCCACCAGGCTCCTCTGTCCATAGGGATTCTCCAGGCAAGAATTCTGGAGTGAGTTGCCATTTTCTCCTCCAGGGGATCTTCCTGAACTTGGGATTGAACTAGTGTGTCTCTCATATCTCCTGCATTGGCAGGCCACCTGAAAGGGAAAGTCGCTTAGTCATGTCCGACTCTTTACGACCCCATGGACTACACAGTCCATGGAATTCTCCAGGCCAGAATATTGTAGTGGGCAGCCTTTCCCTTCTCCAGGGGGTCTTCCCAACCCAGGGATTGAACCCAGGTCTCTCATATTACAGACAGATTCTTCACCAGTTGAGCCACAAGAACAAGAATAATCCTGGAGTGTATAGCCTATCTCTTCTGCAAAATTAAATTAGTTAAAAGAACCCACTAATATTCATAAAATTATATCACATTACTTTTTCATGAATATTTTGCAATTTGTGTTATGGTACATTTAAACTAACAGAACTACATAAACTAAATTTAAGTATTACTAGTTCTTGATCCTTTACACATTTTATGATTGCCCTTTATAAGATTCTTAATTTTGACTAACCTCTCAGAAGTCTAGATTTAAATCTTCAGGTAATACTGTATAAACCTTGTTATTGGAGAACATTTGGAATCAGTAAATAATTCCAGAGTCATCAGTATGCTTATATTTTGTGTGTGTTTTTATTCTGTTAAAAGTTAGAAGTATAGTTCTTTATTTCCATCCATAGGTAACTTTTTTTCCCCCAAATTACATACTTGTATGTTTGTTTCTTCTTTCTACCCTCGCACCATTTTTTTTTTTCTCTTAATGCTGTGTCCACATTCTTTCCACTTACTTGCTTGACACTGACGTCTCTTCAGTTTTGTATACTACAGGGAATTTTTTCCATAAATTTTTGTCAGTTTATTTCATATTTCCTCTGTGATCACAGTCATTAGTGGAATGGATCTAGTATCATGTACAGTTTTCAGTTATGTCAAGCAACCTGAGTTCATACTAATGTCACCAAATCTCTATGTATACCATCTACACCGTGTTTATTATTCTAACCTCACTCCTGCTTATCTGTACCCTCCTATAAGATAGACATCTTAGTCTCAGCTCCTGTCATTCCTCTCCTTAGTTTTTCAATTCTAGTACACACGCATATGGATTCAGAATTAACAGAATTAATGTTACTGCAGAAAACGACATCACCTGCCTAGGCACTGGGCTTTTTGTAAAATTCTGTTACCTTTAATCTTACAAAACTCACTCATTTCCAAAGTTACTTTCACATAAACAACTTTTAACCCCATTCCCTCCCTAGCATATGTTATATGTTAGTATTTGTAACACTGGTATGATTTTCACAGTCTGTATTCTGGCCTATGAGCCCCCAACCTCTTCCAGGCTTTTATTTGCAATCTGTGAGATTGCCTCTTTATGGTATAAAGTTTTATGAATTTTGACAAATGCATAAAATTTCTCAACTGGGAAATAATAATATAAATGAATCTGTAATCTTTGCTTTCCAAATTATTGCTGTGTTAGGAAGATTAAAAATATCATACAAATTGTCATTTGCCTCATTGTAACTATCCATGGGGAGGGTCTCTGTTATATATTTCATATTTACAAGATAATCAAATATAACTATAAAAATAAGAAAATTGTTAAATGCTGTAAAATGTGTGCTCATGGGGAAAAATATTAAAAATCTTTGTTTACTGTTTTCTTGACTTTGAAAAATAAAGTTTTAAAAATTGAATCAGATATACTGTGTGCATGAAATGTCATATAATATGAAAATGAAAAAAATCCAAATTCGATTTCATCTATTTTAAAAATATATTCTTGTGATTATTATCTCAAGAAAATCACTGTGAAATACTGTTTTCAGTAATTTTGGGAGATTGGAATTGACATATATACACTCTAAAATAGATAACTAATGGGAATCTATGGTGTAGCACAGTGAACTCTACTCAGTGCTCTGTGGTGAACTAAATGGGGAAGAAATCCAAAAAGAGGGGTATGTGTATACATATAGCTGATTCACTTTGCTGTGCGGCAGAAACTAACCCAATACTGTAAAGCAGCTATACTCCAATAAAAAGTTAAAGAATATAAAGCCACTGTTTTTTTCTGCAAAATAGCACATATAACCTAATTATTATACTCATGAAAAGTTTATGTAATATACTTATAAATAAAAGTGATCCTTTCTATCACTTGGTTTGAATAATTTTTCAGAAGTGAAATTGATCTTGGCGTTTACATTCAGAGTTATTGGCATTGTGTCATAGAATAGCATTGCCTTAAAAGATGAATCATGCACCATTTTTCTGCTGTGCTTACTGATTACCCTTCAGCATATAAAGAGCTTGTACGGTTAAAAGGCGTTTAAAGATTTATTACCTGTATTGATCTACTTTTTTGGTGGTATTGAAAGCAAATATAATTCTGTTACAGGAAAAGATACAGTAAACTTTACTGCTTAAATACCTGAATTTAGCAACCTAAGGAGTGGTTTCAAAAGGAAATAAAGTGTACTGTTTCTATTTGTTACCTAGATTATTTCATTCTCGAGGTATGTCACCTTTCTTGTGTTTACTTTATTATTGATTTAACAAAAACTAAACAAATCTCAACTCCATCCCATGGCATGCTTCTTTTATTATGGCTATTATTAGGTCAACTCTCCCCAAACATGATATGGATAATTTTTTAGAATGCTACCAGACACACTAATTCTATCCACTTCATCTATATACATCTGGCTATGTATTTGTTTTCCTGTACTTTATCTGAATCTCTATGTCTATATATGATTCCCTAGTAAAAATGTATTGTTAGATATATACCTATATTTTATATTTATCACATGTATACATGCTGATGTCATGTACACATATTTATCATATGTATACAGGAGGTGTGTATATGATAAAATACATGCATGTGTATATGTCCCACATACATATGTGTGTATGTCACTTACATATATATACACTTATATATAAATTTCAAATGTTTTCTGCATAAGACACATGACTTTACATGTGCTAGAGTACTGTAGATTTTTTTAAATTTATTTATTTTAATTAGAGGCTAATTACAATATTGTATT
Organism: Nanger dama; assembly: GCA_917880005.1. Taxonomy (NCBI): domain Eukaryota; kingdom Metazoa; phylum Chordata; class Mammalia; order Artiodactyla; family Bovidae; genus Nanger; species Nanger dama. The sequence continues at coordinate 314,087 of CAKJTW010000192.1, read as the reverse complement.
CGTTTTGCCATACATCAACATGAATCTGCCACGGGTGTACATGTGTTCAACATCCTGAACCCCCCTCCCACCTCTCTCCCCATACCATCCCTCTGGGTCATTCCAGTGCACTGGCCTGAGCATCCTGTATCATGCATTGAACCTGGACTGGCAATTCATTCAACATATGATAATATACATGTTTCAATGCCATTCTCCCAAATCATCCCACCCTCACCCTCTCCCACAGAGTCCAAAAGACTCTTCTACACATCTGTGTCTCTTTTGCTGTCTCACATATAGGGTAATCATTACCATCTTTCTAAATTCCATATATATATGTGTTAGTATACTGTATTGGTGTTTTTCTTTCTGGCTTACTTCACTCTGTATAATCGGCTCCAGTTTCATCCACCTCATTAGAACTGATTCAAATGTATTCTTTTGAATGGCTAAGTAATACTCCATTGTGATTATGTACCATAGATTTCTTATCCATTCGTCTACTGATGGACATCTAAGTTGATTCCATGTCATGGCTATTATAAACAATGCTGTGATGAACATTGGGGTGCACATGTCTCTTTCAATTCTGGCTTCCTCAGTGTGTATGCCCAGCAGTGGGATTGCTGGGTCATAAAGCAGTTCTATTTCCAGTTTTTTAAGGAGTCTCCACACTGTTCTCCATAGCGGCTGTACTAGTTTGCATTCCCGCCAGCAGTGTAAGAGGGTTCCCTTTTCTCCACACCCTCTCCAGCGTTTATTGCTTGTAGATTTTTGGATAGCAGCCATTCTGACTGGCGTGAAATGGTACCTTATTGTGGTTTTGATCTGCATTTCTCTGATAATGAGTGATGTTGAGCCTCTTTTCGTGTGTTTGTTAGCCATCTGTATGTCTTTTTGGAGAAATGTCTGTTTAGTTCTTTGGCCCACTTTTTGACTGAGTCTTTTATTTTTCTGGAATTGAGCTGCAGGAGCTGATTATATATTTTTGAGATTCTTTGTCTGTTGCTTCATTTGCTATTATTTTCTCCCATTCAGAAGGCTGTCTTTTTCACCTTGTTTATAGTTTCCTTTGTTGTGCAGAAGATTTTAATTAGATCTCATTTGTTTTTTTTTATTTTTATTTTTTGCTTAACATCCTAACCGTTACCAAAATGTCTGGAAGAGAGCTTGAATTTTTGTGAAACATTATTTAAATTATTTTGCTTCATAAAATTCTGCTCTTCAGTCTCATTTTAGAGAAAGTGTTTATATGATTGATTATACTTTTTTTTCCTTTTCATTCTTTTTTTTAATTTTATTTTTACTTTATTCTACATTACAATATTGTATTGGTTTTGCCATACATTGACATGAATCAGCCACAGGTGTACATTTTTGCTTTTATTTCCAATATTCTGGGAGGTGGGTCATAGAAGATCCTGCTGTGATTTATGTCGGAGAGTGTTTTGCCTATGTTTTCCTCTAGAAGTTTTATAGTTTCTGGTCTTACGTTTAGATCTTTAACCCATTTTGAGTTTATTTTCATGTATGATGTTAGAAAGTATTCTAGTTGCATTCTTTTACAAGTGGTTGACCAATTTTCCCAGCACCACTTGTTAAAGAGATTGTCTTTTCTCCATTGTATTTTGTTGCCTCCTTTGTCAAAGATAAGGTGTCCATAGGTGTGTGGATTTATCTCTGAGCTTTCTATTTTGTTCCATTGGTCTATATGTCTGTCGTTGTGCCAGTACCATGCTGTCTTGATGACTGTGGCTTTGTAGTAGAGCCTGAAGTCAGGCAGGTTGATTCTTCCAGTTCCATTCTTCTTTCTCAAGTTTGCTTTGGCTATCGAGGTTTTTTATATTTCCATACAAACTATGAAATGATTTGTTCTAGTTCTGTAAAAATTCCGTTGGTAGCTTGATAGGGATTACATTGAATCTATAGGTTGCTTTGGGCAGTATACTCATTTTCACTATATTAATTATTTCAATCCATGAACATGGTATATTTCTCCATCTATTAGTGTCCTCTTTGCTTTCTTTCACCAGTGTTTTATAATTTCTATATATAGGTCTTTTGTTTCTTTAGGTAAATATATTCCTAAGTATTTTATTCTTTTCATTGCAATGGTGAATGGAATTGTTTCCTTAATTTCTCTATTTTCTCATTATTAGTGTATAGGAATGCAAGAGATTTCTGTATGTTTATTTTATATCCTGCAACTTTACTATATTCATTGATTAGCTCTAGTAATTTTCTGATCGAGTCTTTCTTTAGGGTTTTCTACGTACAGGATCATGTTATCTGCAAACAGTGAGAGGTTTACTTCTTTTCCAATCTCGATTCCTTTTTATTTCTTTTTCTGTTCTGATTACTGTGGCCAAAACTTCCAAAACTATGTTTACTAGTACTGTTAAGAGAGGGCATCCTTGTCTTTTTCCTGACTTTAGGGAAAATGCTTTCAATTTTTCACCATTGATGATAATGCTTGCTGTGGGTTTGTCATATATAGCTTTTATTATGTTGAGGTATGTTCCTTCTATTCCTGCTTTCTATAAGTTTTTTTTTAATCATAAATGGATGTTGAATTTTATCAAAGGCTTTCTCTGCATCTATTGAGATAATCATGTGGCTTTTATTTTCCAAATTATTAATGTGGTGTATTGCACTGATTGATTTGCGGATATTGAAGAATCCTTGCATCCCTGGGATAAAGCCCATTTTGTCATGATATATGATGTCTTCAATGTGTTGTGGGATTCTGATTACTAGAATTTTGCTAAGGATTTTTACATCTATGTTCATCAGTGATACTGGCCTGTAGTTTTCTTTTTCTGTGGCATCTTTGTCAGGTTTTTGTATTAGGGTGATGGTGGTCTCATAGAATGAGTTTGGAAGTTTACCTTCCTCTGCAATTTTCTCGAAGAGTTTGAGTAGGATAGGTATTAGCTCTTCTCTAAACTTTTAGTGGAAGTCAGCTGTGACGCTGTCTGGACCTGGGCTTTTGTTTGCTGGAAGATTTCTGATTACAGTTTCAATTTCCATGCTTGTGATGGGTCTGTTAAGATTTTCTATTTCTTCCTGGTTCAGTTTTGGAAAGTTGTACTTTTCTAAGAATTTGTTCATTTCTTCCACATCATCCATTTTATTGGCATATAATTGCTGATAGTAGTCTCTTATGATCCTTTGTATTTCTGTGTGGTCTGTTGTGATCTCTCCATTTTCATTTCTAATTTTATTGATTTGATTTTTCTCTGTTTCTTGATGAGTCTGGCTAATGGTTTGTCAATTTTATTTATCCTCTCAAAGAACCAGCTTTTGGCTTTGTTGATTTTTGCTATGGTCTCTTTTTTTCTTTTGCATTTATTTCTGCCCTAATTTTTACGATTTCTTTCCTTCTACTAACTCTGGGGTTCTTCATTTCTTCCTTTTCTATTCGCTTTAGGTGTAGAGTTCAGTTATTTATTTGACTTTTTTCTTGTTTCTTGACGTATGCCTGTATTGCTATGAACTTTCCCCTTGGCACTGCTTTTACAGTGTACCACAGGTTTTGGGTTGTTATGTTTTCCTTTTCATTCATTTCTGTGCATATTTTGATTTCTTTTTGATTTCTTCTGTGATTTGTTGGTTATTCAGAAGTGTGTTGTTCAGCTTCCATATGTTGGAATTTTAAATAGTTTTTCTCCTGTAATTGAGATCTAATCTTACTGCATTGTGGTCAGAAAATATGCTTGGAATGATTTCAGTTTTTTTGAATTCACCAAGGCTAGATTTGTGGCCCAGGATGTGATCTATCCTGGAGAAGGTTCCGTGTGTGCTGAGAAAAAGGTGAAATTCATTGTTAAGGGGTGAAATGTCCTATAGATATCAATTAGGTCTAACTGGTCTATTGTATCATTTAAGGTTTGTGTTTCCTTGTTAATTTTCTATTTAGTTGATCTATCCTTAGGTGTGAGTGGGGTATTAAAGTCTCCCATTACTATTGTGTTATTGTTAATTTCCCCTTTCATACTTGTTAGCATTTGTGTTATATATTGTGGTGCTATGTTGGGTGCCTATATATTTTTAATTGTTATATCTTCTTCTTGGATTGATCCTTTGATCATTATGTAGTGTCCTTCTTTGTCTCTTTTCACAGCCTTAGTTTTAAAGTCTATTTTATCCGATATGTGTATTGCTACTCCTGCTATCTTTTGGTCTCTATTTGCATGCAATATCTTTTTCTAGCCCTTCACTTTCAGTCTGTATGTGTCCCTTGTTTTGAGGTGGGTCTCTTGTAGACAACATATACAGGGGTCTTGTTTTTGTATCCATTCAGCCAGTCTTTGTCTTTATGTTGGGTCATTCAATCTATTTACATTTAAGATTATTGTTGATAAGTATGATCCCATCGCCATTTACTTTATTGTTTTGGGTTCGAGTTTATACTCCCTTTCTGCCAGGGTCCAATGCCAGCGGATCTAGGGTAATTTGAATGGGAGATGGAATCAGCATCCTAGGAAAAAACTTATTTAATTACAGATATAAAAAGAGATTAGAAAAGAATAGTGTAGTAGGAAAATTAGTGGAGAAAAAGATGCTGAATAACTTGGTTTATGTGGAATACCAATAAAATTCCAAGACAAGGAATTTGCACCATCTACGTAGGCCACAGGCCTCTTTCTGTTCTCCTGAAGGAGAAGAGACACTGAGGCCTCCACGGTCAGATCTTAGAGTCCAGGCAAAATCAGCAGGTTTGGTGAGTACCCACGCTCCGGATGGGAATTCAGCCAGAAAAATGGAGAACAATAAAGTAACGGCACGGGGGAATCAGTCTTTCCAGAAACTGATCCGTTTTATTTTCAGGTTTGCTTATATACTTTTTGTTATACATAGGGATGAATACAGAGTCACGCGGGGTCAGCAGACCTGACCCTTGTCAAAATCAATTCTTCATATAAAATTATACAAAGGTCTTAGGGGTTTTACATCATCTTCTGGCCATGAGGCCTGCTGACATTTTATGGCCCTTTCTGATAATGGTCAGTCAACCAGAAAAATTATTTTTTCCAGGGGTGATTTTTTTCTTTAACTAGGCACCACCTTCCAAAGGCACCAGATAAAGTTGCATTCCTATACGGTGAGGGTGCAGGGGGCTATAATCAAGAAAAGGAATTTACTTAGCCTAAGGTTTAACATGATTAATGTTAAAGGTTAATACTTATTTCTCCTATATGCTAGTTATGTTCATTATAAGGGCAGGGAATATGGAGATTTAGCAGCAAATATTGGCTCAACAAATGAAAAACCCTTCACCAATATAGTTTCTAATCAACCCACTATACTATAACTAATAATTTTCTAACTTATTTAGTCTGTATTTAGAAAGTTTTAAAGCATCTCATGCCTCTCACGGTTGGGAGGCTGTTAACAATTACATGTGGCTGGACGAAGCTGCTCACGCAGGCTAGAGAACCTTCACAGGAGTTTGCAAGTTGAAACACTCTTGTCACATCCAGGAATTTTTATTGACTGGAGCTGCAAGTTAACTCCTTCTCTGAGAGAGGTAGGGGGGAACAGCCCCCATAAAGTCAGAGGTATAGGTGAGAGCATAAAACAGTAAAGTAGGCAGACTCTGGTTTTGGGGGTAGATGCTTGGGAACAGAGAGTCTCCTGAGGCTTGATCCCACCTTTGTGTAATGCTGAGCCTCCTTCCTCATGACCTTTGCCAAGGGTGGAGTTCCTCATGCTGGCTCCCGGCACCTTTTTGTGTTTCCTGTCTAGAGAATATCCTTCAGCATTTGTTGGAGAGCTGGTTAGGTGGTGCTGAATTCTCTCAGCTTTTGCTTGTCTGTAAAGCTTTTGATTTCTCCTTCATATTTGAATGAGATCCTTGCTGGGTACAGTAATCTGGGCTGTAGGTTATTTTCTTTCATCACTTTAAGTATGCCCTGCCATTCCCTCCTGGCCAGAAGAGTTCCTATTGAAAGATAAGCTGTTATCCTTATGGGAATCCCCTTGTGTGTTATTTGTTGTTTTTCCCTTGCTGCTTTTAATATTTGTTCTTTGTGTTTGATATTTGTTAATTTGATTAATATGTGTCTTGGGGTGTTTTGCCTTGGTGTTATCCTTTTTGGGACTCTGGGTTTCTTGGACTTGGGTGATTATTTCCTTCCCCATTTTAGGGAAGTTTTCAACTATTATCTCCTCAAGTATCTTCTCATGGTCTTTCTTTTGTCTTCTTCTTCTGGGACTCCTATGATTCGAATGTTGGGGTGTTTAACATTGTCCTGGAGGTCTCTGAGATTGTCATTTCTTTTAGTTTTTCTTTTTTTCCTCTCTGATTCATTTATTTCTACCATTCTATCTTCTACCTCACTAATCCTATCTTCTCCCTCCATTATTCTACCATTTGTTCCCTCCAGTGTTTTTTATATCATTTGTTGCCTTATTCAATATTTATGGACTCTTTTTATTTCTTCAAAGTCCTTGTTAAACCTTTCTTGCATCCTCTCAATGTTTGTCTCCAGGCTATTTATCTGTGATTCCATTTTGTTTTCAAGATTTGGTATCATTTTCACTATCATTATTTGGAATTATCAGGTAGATTCCCTATCTCTTCCTCTTTTGTTTGGTTTGCTGGGCATTTATCCTGTTTCTTTACCTGCTGGGTATTCTTCTGTCTCTTCATCTTGTTTATATTGCTGTGTTTGGGGTGGCCTTTCTGTATTCTGGCAGTTTGTGGAGTTCTCTTTATTGTGGAGTTTCCTCGCTATGAGTGGGGTTGTACGAGTGACTTGTCAAAGTTTCCTTGTTAGGGAAGCTTGTGGCAGTATCTGGTCGGTGGAGCTGGATTTCTTCTTTCTGGGGTGCAATCAAGTAATGAGTTATGAGATGTCAGTGTGTTTGGAGTGACTTTGGACAACCTGTATATTGAAGCTCAGGGCTATCTTCCTGTGTTACTGGAGAATTTGTGTGTGTATGTCTTGCTCTGGAACTTGTTGGCCCTTGGGTGGTGCTTGGTTTCAGTGTAGGTATGGGGGTGTTTGGTGAGCTCCTGTCGATTAATGTTCCCTGGAGTCAGGAGTTCTCTGGTGTTCTCAGGATTTGGACTTAGCCTCCCGCTTCTGGTTTTCAGTCTTATTTTTACAGTAGCATCAAGACTTCTCCATCTATACAGCACAGTTGATAAAACATCTAGGTTAAAGATGAGAAGTTTCTCCACAGTGAAGGACACCCAGAGAGGTTCACAGAGTTACATGGAGAAGAGAAGAAGGAGGAGGGAGACAGAGGTGACCAGGATGAGATGAGGTGGAATCAAAAGAGGAGAGAGCAAGCTAGTCAGTAATCACTTCCTTATATGTGCCCCACAGTCTGTATGACTCAGAGATGTTCATGGAGCTACAGAAAGAGAAGAGGGAGGAAGGAGACAGAGGTGGCCAGTAGGATAAAGTAGGGAATCAAAAGGAGAGAGCGAGATCCAGCCAGTAATCAGTTCCCTAAGTGTTCTCCACAGTCCAGAACACAAAGAGATTAACATACTTGGGTAGAGAAGAGAAGAAGGAGGGAGAGATAGAGGTGACCTGGTAGAGAAAAAGGAGAGTCCAAAGGGGGAGAGAGCAGTCAAGCCAGTAATCTCGCTCCCAAGTAAAAATGGGTACTGAAGATTGAGTTCTTAAAGGTACAAAATTGATAACAAATACCAAAAAGCAAAAATTAAAAACCTAGAGTAGAGGTTGGATTTTCAAAAATACAATCTTAAAGGAAAAAAAGCCACAAAATTATTATATATATATATATATATGAAGTTTGCTTTAAAAATAGAGTCTCTCTTTTTTTTTGCAAAGTAATAGTAGGTTATAAAAATGAAAATCAAAGGCGTAATAGAGGACTTAAAAATTAAAAAAAAATTAAAATTAATGAATGATAGTAAAAATATATCTAGGACTTTCTCTGGTGTTGGTATGAGCAGTGTGGGGTCAGTTCATTTTCGGATAGTTCCTTTATCTGGCTTATAGTTCTCAAGATCTATAGGCCCCTTCCTCAGAGAAGGCAATGGCACCCCACTCCAGTACTCTTGCCTGGAAAATCCCACGGATGGAGGAGCCTGTGGGCTGCAGTCCATGGGGTCGCTAAGAGTTGGACATGACTGAAGCGACTTAGCAGCAGCAGCAGCAGCAACAGCATAGGCCCCTTCTTATGTAGTCGGTACTAACTACAGTGTTTTAATCTATTGCACCTGTCCCTTCCAAGTAGGTTCCCTCTGTTTTAGCTTCTTCTGTTTGCTGGTCTCTTCAGTGCTAATTTCTGCCCTAGCACAAGGAGGCGGTGGTGGACACGTTTTTAGGCTCACTTCTTTAGTCATGATGTGGGGAGGGAGGGATACTGCAAACAAATAACACTGGTGTGTGCTCACAGTGTCTCAGCCAAACTGGATTTGCCCCTACTCACAGCGTGTGTGCTTTTCCTGTCTACACTGCCTTAGGCTCTAGGTTGTTCTGCCAGGAACTGTTGAGGCTGGCCCTGGATTGTATGCACTTCCTAGGTCTAAGCTGCTCAGGTTTGGTACTCAGGTAGTCCTCAGGAGGTAGAGCACAGTCTCCCTCATTTTATTCATTGACAGCAGAAAATATGATCTGCGCAGAAGGTGGAGACCCACTACCATCCACCACTATAGCCTCTCCTATAATCTAACACCCTCATGACGGGGGTCCAGGACATTTTAATCATATTCCACAGAGTAAAAGCATCTACAGGCCCATGCAAAGTATAATTAGTTTTTAGCTGTTTTCCTAGCTTTTCCCAAGTATCTAAATTAACAGTGCCCTTTTCTGGAAACCAAGGATATTGTTCTTGTACAAATTCAAAAAGGATTAAACACTAGCTCTTTTAACCTTAATTCTTATTTTGTTTAACAATTGCAAGATTATTGCTATAAAGAGTTATCATTCTTTTGACTCACTATTACCCCTGTCAGAGATTTCTATAGAGAAAGAGAGATTTCTGTCTTGTAAAGAAGGTGTCTTTTCAACCTTTGTAAAGGGGGTTCTTTTCAACCCTTAGAAAGCAGATTTATTCCAACCCCTTAACACTTCCCATTCTTACCCTTCCTATCTTATGCAGGGGGTCCACAACACCCTGAGTGGGGTCCTAGCCATCCCCAAAACTGAGCAATGGGGGAGACCTAACTTCCAATATCCTGTTCTGGGAGCCATTTTCCAGGGACCAGCCCCAGTTGGACCCAGGGTATCTGAGGTGTGATGGCATTGGCGACTGAAATTTAGATTTATAGATTTAGAAATATATATAGAGATAAGAAAACAGTTAAAAAAATAGAGGAGAGAAAGATGCTGATATTCCTTGGTTTACACAGAAAGTCAATAAAGTCTCAGACAAGAGACTTGCTCTGTTCACATAGGCGGCAGGCACCCTCTCGAACAGCGGAAGGTACCCCACCTTGGGCACCTTCTTGAGTGGGTCTTAGAAGCCCAGGCAAAAAGTGAATGCAGAGAGCCTCTGTGTCCCAAGGCATTAGCCTGAAAAGGAAAGGGAGGGAAACGGAGAGAGACAGAGAGAGAAAGAATTGACATGGGGGAGGCCAAGCTTGTGCAAAAACCCCATAACTTTATTTTCAAAATGTGCTTATGTACCCTAAGTTTTACATAATGGAAGATGCAGAGCCATGTAGGGGCAGCAGTCCTGACCCTTATTGATACCAGGCTTTTTTTCTTCATACCTTTCCGTATACAAAAGATCTCAGGTGATTTACATTATCTTCTGGCCAGGAGGTCTGTTAACATTTTATGGCTTTTTTCCTTAATGAAGGTTAATCAACCAAAAACTCATTTTCCCTTGAAGTATTTTTTCTTAAATCTGCATCACCCTCAAAGTACAAATAAACTTACATTTCTATAGAACAAAGGTGCAGTGGGTTATAACAAAAAAGTACTTAACTCAAAGATCTAATGTTGCTAATGCCAGGGCTACTACCTGTTTTTTCTATATACCAACTATATCAACAAATAAAAAATATGAAAAGTCGGCAGCAAGTATTGGCTCAACAATGAAACCCTTAACCAGTTCTATTCTAATGATTTTTAACTCCTTGAAAGGCTCTACATTCCTAGAAAGTTTTAAGCTTCCTGTGCCTCTCACAGTTGGGAGGCTGTAAACAATCACATGCATAATTGTAAAAGTCCAGATAAACTTGTCAGGCACGCTAGAAAGCCATCAGAGGGGTTTTTCGATTAAAACACTCTTATTATGCCCAGGAGACCTATTAATCAAAGCTCTAAGTTGATTTTCTTCAGAGAAAGGTGGTTGGGGATAGCCCCCTGTTAATGTCAGAGGAGTTGGTGAAAGTCATAAAATAGTAAGACAGACAGGCTCTGGTTTGGGGGTAGATGCTCGAGCAGTTCTAGGGGATCCCTCGAGTCCTGATCTGCCTTGCCTGTCAGGTCTCTCTGCATGAACTTGTCATGGGTGGGACCGCCCGTGCTGGCTCCCAGCAGGTTGGGCCTGCGTTTTCTGCCCTTCCCAGGTCTGAGCAGCTCAGGTGACCAGGTGTTTGATGAGTGCAGTTGCTGCTACTTATCGCCTCCCCCATCCCTGCTGCTCGGTTTTCTGGGTGTACAACCAGTGCACCTTCTCAGGTGAATGTTGACTATCCAGAATTCTATTAAGTCTTTGTTAGCAACAAAGCCTGCTTGCAGTTTGGTAGATAATGCTTCTCTGGGGCTGCAGTTGCTCCCTTCTGGCTCTGGCTGCCCTCACCTGCCTGGAGGGGGAGGGGCCAGTCTGCAGCTGGCTAGCTCTACTCAGTCCTTTGTCCCGTAAGTGGGACTGGTGGTGTCTTAGGTTAGGGCTTTTCACATGGTAGCTATCCCACGGCCTGGTTTGCTATCCCAAGTTAGTTCCCACAGATTGCCCTCGAGGCATACAGGCCCGGTCCTTACTCTAAGCAATGCAGCTCTTGCCTCCCTGCCCAGCCCCTGCTTGCTAATGGCGGGTGTAAGCATCTGTGCTACTTCTCCAATGGGGGAGTTACCATTGGGCACATAATCTGTGGGGTTTAATTATTTATTTATTTTTCCTCCCAGTTATGTTGCCCTCTGTGGTTCCAAGGCTCACCACAGACTCAGCAGTGAGAGTATTTCCTGGTGTTTGGAAACTTTTTTTTTTAAAGCTCCCTTCCCAGGATGGATCTCTGTCCCTACCTCTTTTCTCTCTTTTTATCTTTTATACTTTTTTCCTACCTCCTTTCGAAGACAATGGGCTGCTTTTCTGGCTGCCATGTCCTCTGCCAGCATTCAGAAGTTGTTTTGTGGAATTTACTCAGCATTCAAATGTTCTTTTGATGAATTTGTGGGGGAGAAAGTGGTCTCCACATCCTATTCCTCTGCCATCTTAGCTCCCATCCCTACTGTAGATTTTTAATGTGGTGTTCTAAAATATCTATTTCTAGCTTGTATTTTTTATGTGAATGTCAAATGAGACCACAGTCATTACTTGATATTAGAAGATGCACAAAGAGAACTGAGAAACCACTGAAGATGCAGAAAGAGAATTCAGAGACATTACTCCATTAGTTCTGGGCAAAAGACAAATGGAAAAAGGACATAATCTGTTATATTAGCATATTTGGGCATGCAAACTACTCCACCCTTTAGTTTTTCTACAGTTTTTAATATAATGATTCCATACCATATGTATTAAACAGGCCAAGAACAGTGTTTTAATCAGGAAAGTGAACATTTTCTGTAGATGATTATAGTTGACATTGCATCAGGGTCTATCAGAAAATTTATGTAAGGACCAAAGTACATCTATACAAACACAGTTGGATGTTGTTTCTCAGACTTGCAGTGTCTAATCTAGTAAGTGTTACTAGCCTTTTATAAAATAAGCCCATTATTTATATTTAACATGGTAATATCATAATCATGGATTGATGAGCTTTATTATTGTCCACTCTCCTATAACTAATGCTTGATATAGACAAGAGCAAAATTGTTCAAAATTATCTGAATTCAACAACAAAAGGAACAGAGAAAAGGTTTCCAATGTCACTTATGTAAATGTATGCCTAACAGGAAAACTGGAATACTGCTAAAAATAAAGGTCATAACATGTAGATTAAAAGAATTATGAATCAAAACATACATCTATCTAGTCAGAAACTGACTGATGTGGGAAAGAAACATCAGTATGTCAAGGTTGTGTCTTAAAATGCTCAACCATAGGGAATTCCCTGGCTGTCCAGTGATTAGAACTCCATGCTTTCACTGCCAAGGGTGCAGGTTCAATCCCTGGTCAGGGAACTAAGATCCCACAAGCCATGCTATATGGCCAAAAAAAAGCACCATACCATATGAGATTGCTACTTTTTAACTCTGAAACTAGGAGCTCCCCACCTCTGACATTTTTTAATGTTCTTTAAAAGGTCATATAAATATAACTTCATATTTCAGACTAAGTACAGACAACCAGTTGTATCAAAAGTGTGTTTTCATACAGATGGCTAATAAATGCAAGGAAGGATGCTCACTGTAGCTCATTATTCAGTTCAGTCACTCAGTCATGTCAAAACTACAATGAGTTATCATCTCCATCTGGTCAGAGTTGCCATCATCAAAGTCTACAAACAATAAATGCTTGAGAGTATGTGGAGAAAAGGGAAACCCTCTTACACTGTTGCTGGGAATGGACATCAGTACAAACACTGTGGAGAATGGTATGGAAATTCCTTTAAAAACTAGAAATAAAACTACCATACAACCCAACAATCTCACTACTTAGCATATACCCTAAGGAAATCATAATTGAAAAAGACGTATGTACCCCAGTGTTCATTGCAGCACTATTTACAATAGCTAGGACATGGAAGCAACCTAGATGTCCATCAAAAGATGAATGGATAAGGAAGTTGTGGTACATATACACAATGGGATATCACTCAGCTATTAAAAAAAAAAAAGAGCACATTTGAGTCAGTGCTAATGAGGGGGATGAAGCTAGAGCTATTATGCAGCATGAAGTAAGTCAGAAAGAGAAAGGCAATACTGTATCAGTTCAGTTCAGTTCAGTCGCTCAGTCGCTCAGTCGTGTCTGACTCTTTGCAACCCCATGAATCACAGCACACCAGGCCTCCCTGTCCATCGCCAACTCCTGGAGTTCACTCAGACTCGCATCCATCGAATCCATGAAGCCATCCAGCCATCTCATCCTCTGTCGTCCCCTTCTCCTCCTGTCCCCAATCCCTCCCAGCATCAGAGTCTTTTCCAATGAGTCAACTCTTCGCATGAGGTGGCCAGAGTACTGAAGTTTCAGCTTTAGCATCATTCCTTCCAAAGAAATCCCAGGGTTGATCCCCTTACTAACCCATATGTATGAAATCTAGAAAGATAGCATCGACAATCCTATATTCAGGGCAGCAAAAGAAACATAGACTTAAAGAACAGACTTTTGGGCACAGTGAGGGAAGGGGAGAGTGAGATGATTTGAGAGAGTAACACTGAAACATATACATTGCCATTTGTAAATAGATAGCCAGTGGGAGTTTGATGCATGATGCATGGAACCCAAAGCCAGTGCTCTGTGGCAGTCCAGAGGAACACAGTGGGGAAAGAGGTGGGCTTGAGAGGGAGGGACTCATGTGTACCTATGGCCAATTCATGTTGATGTATGGCAAAAACCATCACACTATTGTAAAATAATCTTTCAACTAAAAATATTTTTTTTAAATGGGGAAAAATGTAACTGATGTCATTACTTCTCACCTACCCAGAAAGAAGGCAATGGCAGTCCACTCCAGTACTCTTGCCTGGAAAATTCCATGGATGGAGGAGCCTGGTAGGCTGCAGTCCATGGGGTAACTAAGAGTCGGACATGACTGACTTCACTTTTATGCACTGGAGAAGGCAATGGCAACCCACTCCAGTGTTCTTGCCTGGAGAATCCCAGAGTGGCGGAGCTTGGTGGGCTGCCATCTATGGGGTCTCACAGAGTCGGACACAACTGAAGTGACTTGCAGCAGCTGTGGCACCTGCCCAGGACACACATTCCTGTGCTCCTTTGCATCCCCAAGACATGTGGTCTGCAGCCTTCCCTCCTTCTGTCTGTCGAGACCACCTACCTACCCAGACCATTTTATGATGAGAAATCTGATGTAATTAAAAAACCCAGCCCTTGCCATCCCATCTTACCTATCTTTGCTGTTCCTATGAACAGACCAGCATGTCCACTTCCTCTTTTCCTGCTTCTAATACACCAGAATTTGGGAAAATATGACCCCTCCCTTTTTTTTTTTTACTACAAAGTAATACAACTTCATAGATTAATCCAGAATTAATAGACCTAACATGTGATGCTCTATTAATATGTCTATTTCTAATCAATTCTCCTGGTTTTTCAGTGCATCACTTCCAAACATTACCCCATAGATGCTTCCTTGTCTGTTCAGCCCTGTTAAGCCATGAGGTCCAGGCTTGCTTTCCTCCCTTGACTTTCCAAAGCAGTGGAAAGGAATCCACCTGGCAACGCAGGAGATTCAGGAGACACAGGTTTGATCCCCGGGTAAGGAAGATCTTCTGGAGGAGGGTATGGCAACCCACTCCATTATTCTTGCCTGGGAAATCCCAAGGACAGAGGAGCCTGGAGGCCAACAGTCCACAAGGTCACAAAAGAGTTGGACCCAATTTAGGACTAAACAACAACAGAGACGTACATCGATATCTCACATGTAGACACAGGCCTGCAGGCATGGGCTTATGTGAGCAGTTCTTCAAAGCTGTGCCCATTATTTCTCCTTTCCCTCATATTTTCAATTCCTCTTTCCTGGGTCCATCCTTTGCTAATAATCCCTACCTTTCTTCCTAAATGTGAATGAATGCATGTGTGCTCAACTGAGTCCAATTCTTTGTAACCTTTTGGACTGTAGCCCACCAAGCTCCTCTGTCCATGGGATTCTCCAGGCAAGAATACTGGAGTGAGTTGCTATTTCATCCTCCAAGGGATCTCTCCAACCCAGGGATCAAAAATGAGTCTTCTGTGTCTCCCACATTGCAGGTAGGTTCTTTACCCTCTTTACCATCAGGAAAGCCCCCTTCCAAAATTAAAGCAATGAAAAAACAGCATCTTCCAAAATGGTGTTACCCTATTTCACTGCTACCCTTTGTTATCAAGGGCTTCCCATATAGCTTAGTTGGTAAAGAACCCACCTGCAATGCAGGAGACCCCAGTTCAGTTCCTGGGTTGGGAAGATCCCTTGGAGAAGGGAAAGGCTACCCACTCCAATATTCTGGCCTGGAGAATTCCATGGACTGTATAGTCCATGGGGCTCACAAACAGTGGGACATGACTTTCACTTTGTTGTCAAACTTCAAATGTCTTTGTTTCTTTAATATTCTTTCTGTAATTCCTGGTAAGAGTTTTCTCATCATGATGTACAGAATTACAGCATTATCGTTGCAATTTTTTTTTTTTTTTTGGCCAACCAACAAGACATGCAGAGTCTTAATTCTACAAGAAGGGATCAAACCCATGCCTTCTGCAGTGAGAGCATGGAGTCTTAACCACTGGACCACAAATTCTTATGTGTATCTGCAATATCTTTTTGTAACTTTCTACAGTATCGAGAAACTTTGACTATTCCTTCCAAGCACTCTTCCTTATTTGCTTTTGTCACTTAGACTTTTTGGTTTTCCTTAATGTATTGTTTTTTTCAATCATGCCTTCTTCTTCTCTTCCCAGTCTTTCCAAATGTAAATACATTGGGAAATCTGTGGTCATTATTCACGTATAGCAGTTTTCTCATAAATTCAGTAATCATCTGTTTTAGAATAACCAACAGAGTTTTATACACCTGTAGTTTCTCTTGTTGTGATTCAGACCTACTGGATTAGAAAATCTGGAGCTGTAACCTCGATTCTCAGCTTCTAGCTAGCACTCTTAGTGATTATTCTATATCCTACAGGTTGAAACTTATTGCTGTATACACTACCCCTTTGATAATCTCATTTAATTCTATAATTTAGTGGCACCTCTATGATGCTATTTCTAAAATGATATCCACAATCCTGACCTTATTTTTGAAGTCTTGTAACATGTTTTCAACTACCTGCTTGATATCATCATGCAGAGTTTCTGCAATAACCCCTTAATGCTAAATATACTCAAATGTCCCCATTAGAGATTACTATAGAATTGACACAAATTAAACTGATGATTAATGTAGATATATTTCCAGTGAATGTGTCTGTGACAATTGGATGACTGGACAAATAAATAGCTAGGTTAATTTACTGACCTTGACCTCAACATAAATCAACTATTTTTATGATAATATTTTCCAATCTAGTTTAGCAGAACTTATTTGCTTTTAATATTCAAAATACATGGACAGTGGGTTTTAGATATATTACACATTCTGATAATTAATAAGAACTCAGAGTCCTTGAGTGTCTCTGGTATCTTTGTGCATTTATAAGTATACATGAGATTCCCATTTGATTTATGGGATTGGAATACTTTTTAATACTCATAAAATAGTAACATTTTAAAATGGGGATTTAGTCAGTTAAGCCCTTGATAACTTGAAAAAACATCTTTACATGTTGTTATGTTTTGAATTTCCTGAATATAATACTCAAGCAACACACGTTGTAAATTAAACAGCAACTTGCCCCAGGATGCACAGTGCTGAATTCATATTTTCTTGCATAATTTTATTAAATTGGAAGTGAGTCCAACACTTTTATAAACTTTCAGTGTATTCAGTAGTCTGATAGATAAGAGTTATTTTAAATTATCATAACTGAAAATGGATGTACTTTGAACCTATCAAAATTTTATAAACAGATATGACATTCATCTGCCCATTGTATTAAAGAAATTTAAGGAAATTTTGCATACTAAAATTATAACCTAAAAATGTTTATGATAAAGAAAACCTTTGAACATTTTCATGCTATTTAATATTCTATTACAAGGTCATTACACTGGAAATGCTTTAGAATTAAAAAGACAGTGTATACACCTTTCTCTTCCAGTTACATGACCTTGATTAATACTTTGAAACTAAAAGGAGGGAAATTTTGCATC
This sequence comes from Nanger dama, assembly GCA_917880005.1. Taxonomy (NCBI): domain Eukaryota; kingdom Metazoa; phylum Chordata; class Mammalia; order Artiodactyla; family Bovidae; genus Nanger; species Nanger dama. The sequence continues at coordinate 297,041 of CAKJTW010000192.1, read as the reverse complement.
TCATAGTACTGTCATTCAAGTCATTCAGTAAGATAATTTACAGAGCACAAATTTATGCACTATTTCCACACAAAAACAAAATGTGCACAAACAATCTCTCTAATATTGAGCTGCTGCAGCCTGATTATATATAATAAGACTGTGATTGGTATGACACCATGCCTTATAGAGGAATTCATATAGTTTTATTAGAAATTATTGGCTTGGCCAAAGTGTCTGTTCAGGTTTTTCCATAAGATGTTATGGTTTATATACTCCAAATATAAGCCAAGTTCAAAATACACATCCACTGATTAAATTGTTCTATATTCCACTGAGAAACTATATAACTATTATTACAAAAGGCCTGTTCTACATGTTGGGCTGTCGTTCTTGGTGCAGTAACTTCATAGACATCAATATGCTTTAATTAATACTTCAGTTTAAACAGAGACATCTGCCAGAGGTAATCTAATCTACTTCTCTAAGGAGAGGACATAACCTCTTTTCATTCTGATATATATAGAAAAAGATCCTGCTCATGAACTGCTGAAAAAATTTGCATCTTAATTAACAAGAGATAGAATACTCCTTTCTCTGTACTTGCTAGAGAAAAATGAATTTTTAAAAATGCACTTCCATTTGAGACCAAATAGTGCTGAGAAGTAGTTTCATATGATTCCAAATAACCATCATGTGATAATTCCTACATTGCTAATCTGATGGTTTCTGAAGTAGTGTCTGACTCTTTGCAACCCCATGGACTGTAGCCCACTAGGCTTGACTGTCCATGGGATTTCCCAGGCAAGGACACTGGAATGGGTTGCCATTTCCTCCTCCAGGGGAACTTTCTGACTTTGGAGTCGAACCCTGGTCTCCTGCTTGGTAGGTAGAGTTCCTTATCACTGACCCATCTGGGAAGCCCCTGAGGTATAAGAGGAAGTTTATTTATTGTAGTATGGGAAAAACAGTAACTTGGAGAAAGAAATTCTTGCAAGTTTAATAGTGAATAAATGAGTTGACATCTCAATACCAGGTAACAAACCAATCAAAGCAGTACATGCTGGTCTAGTTTTTCAAAAGAAGCCATAAGTACCACTGGGAGGCTGTGGTAGCTAAACGGGTGTTAGTTGCTCAATCCTGACTCTCTGAGGCCCCGTAGACTGTAACCACCAGGCTCTTCTGTCCATTGTATTCTCCAGGAAGAACACTGGAGTGGGTTGCCATTCCCTTCTCCAGGGGATCTTCCACAACTAAAGATCGAACCTGAGTCTCTCAAGTTGCACACAGATTCTTTATGGTTTGAACCACCAGGGGAGTTAAACAAAGCCCTCTCCAAAAGATATCCATGTTGAGTACCTGTAAAATGCTACTTGACATGGAAAAGGGGACTTTGCAAGTGTGACTGAGTTAAGGATCTTAAGAACTATGACTATGAAATCGGAGGCCACACTCAAAGAGACTGACATTTGGAACTGCTGTGCTCTTGGCTTGAAGACAGAGCAAGGAGCCAAGAGGCAACAAAGCCAGGAGGCCCTAGGAGTTGAAAAGTACAAGGGAATGAATTTTCCCCTTCAGCCTCCAGGAGGAATTCAGCCCTGCTGACACCTTGAGCTTAGCTCAGAGATATGTTGTCAGAATTTCAGCCTCTATGGCAATATGATAATAAATTCCTGCTGTTGTAAGCCACTCAATTTGTGGTAATTTGTTACAACAACCCTGGGAAACTAATACAATTTTTCTGTCTATAGACCATCACCTGAAAAATAAAATTTGATGTAGAATAGAATGGTTCAACTTCTTCATTCATTTATACAAACATATAGTCACTTGGACAGCAAGGAAATCAAACTAGTCAATCCTAAAGGAAATCAACCCTGAATATCCATTGGAAGGACTGATGCTAAAGCTTTAATACTTTGGTCACTTGATCTGAGGAGTTGACCCATTGGAAAAGACCCTGATGCTGGGAAAGATTGAAGAAAAAGGAGAAGAAGGTGACAGGGAATGAGAAGGTTGGATGGTATCACGGATGCAATGAACATGAGTTTGAGGAAACTCAAGGAGATGGTAAAGGACAGGGAGGCCTGGCGTGCTGCAGTCCCTGGGGTCGCAAGGAGTTGGACAAAACTTAGCAACTGAACAACAATAGTCACCAAAAGCACACAATTTGTTGGGTATGTTGTGGGGATGTTGTTGTTAATTGCACTACCTGTAACATACTCATGGGAACACAGAAAGGGAGAGATAAACTTCACCAGCACTTTTCTTATCAGTTTAACTTTAATGTATTACCACTATGTCTTGTATTGTCATGCATTCTACGATACTTTCCTCTGAAAAGTTGTAGGAAGCTGTATTTTTAGTCACAATAAAAATATGTCCTTCTCTGGTTCTTATATACTATGAAGTATGATTTGATTTTTACTTAAGGGCAACACTGCTCTAATAATGGAACAACTGATGTCCCAGATCTAGGGAAGAAACACTGTCAAGGGAGTTTTGAAGATTTGCTGTTTTGTTTCCGTGAGATACTAACTACAAAATCTTTGAAACTTTCATTTTAAAGTCTGTTTCCTCATCTGCAACCTTAGAAAACAAGACAGCTTCTGTATGACCCTTCACGTGTTTATGATATGAAACGCACACTTAACAGACCTGGAAAGAACTTCAGTGTGCTTATTTCCTTTCCCCAAGAAGAGTACACTACATTTATATAAGATCTTCCCAACCCAGGGATAGAACCTGGGTCTCCATCACTGAGGGGAGATTCTTTACCGTCTGAGACACCACGGAAGCCCCATAAGTAAGGGTATGAAAAATTTAGCCATTAGCCCTTCAATTCAGTACAATAGCACTTCCTTTGGAAGGAACAAATGTAGAGCAACTCAGGTTTTTATGATTCAGTGGAAGAGAAGCTGACCTTAAAGAAACCTCTTTAGAACAAGAACTTTTTGAAATATGAACTAGAAAACATTGACAAGTTCTACTACTTAATGTGTAAGAAGTTATGCACTTTATTTTCATTTTGGGTTGCTTATTTGAAAATAGATAGATAGATAGATAGATAGATAGGGGGTAAGCTGATCTACCTGCAATTCAGGAGACCCCAGTTCAATTCCTGGGTTGGGAAGATCCTCTGAAGAAGGGATAGGCTATCCACTCCACTAGTCTTGGGCTTTCCTCTTGGTTCAGACAATAAAGAGTCTGCTTGCAATGCAGGAGACCTGGGTCAGGAAGATCCCCTGGAGGAGGGCATGGCAACCCACTCCAGTATTCTTGCCTGGATAACCCCTTGGACAGAGGAGCCTGGCAGGTTACAGTCCAAGGGGTCGCAAAGAGTGAGAAACAACTGAGTAACTTTCACTTTCAGGTAAGATAGCTAGATATTTAGGTAGACAGATGACATTGGAGTGGGTGCATTTTTACTGCAGAAATAAGCCCAGATCCAAGTTTTGGAGAAGGCGATGGCACCCCACTCCAGTACTCTTGCCTGGAAAATCCCATGGACGGAGGTGCCTGGTAGGCTGCAGTCCATGGGGTCACTAAGAGTCTGACATGACTGAGTGACTTCACTTTCACTTTCATGCATTGGAGAAGGAAATGGCAACCTACTCCAGTGTTCTTGCCTGGAGAATCCCAGGGACAGATGAGCCTGGTGAGCTGCCATCTATGGGGTCACACAGAGTCAGACACCACTGAAGCGACGCAGTAGCAGATCCAAATTTGGTGGAGCTCATTCATTCCTCTTTCTCTCTCATTTATATTGATGTAAGACCAAAGCTAACTACTAACTGTTGAACCTCAGGCACATCATTTTCTGGGCTTAGTCTCACAGTACTTATCTGTTAACAGAAAATGTGAGCAATTAAAACAAGAAGGTACAATGGAAGGGGGAAATGTCAAGCTGCTGTGAGAGCAGTTCCTGAGGATAAAGAAAGGCATCTCTAGGGAGGGGAAGTTGAGGCTCACACCTGAGAGATGGTTACAGGGATTGAGAAGTCAGCTAGGTAAAGTGGCAGGGGAAGGGATGGGAGACAAAAGAAGAGAGTGATGCTGCACAGCCCACAAGGGACAAGAGAACTGGCTGTGCCCTCGGAGATGAGTGTTACTCAGCTTTTGGGGGATTCCCAGGTGGCACTAGTGGTAAAGAACCAGCTAGTCAATGCAGGAGACATAAGAGTTGCAGGTTCAATCCCTGGGTCGGGAAGATCCCCTGGAGGAGGGCATGGCAACCCACTCCAAAAGTCTTTCCTGGAGAATCCCCTGGACAGAGGAGCCTGGTGGGCTACAGTCCATGGGGTCGCAGAGAGTCAGACTCAGCTGAAGAGACTGAGCACACATACATGCACCTTGTTTGGAGTGTAGATCGTGGGAGGAATGGAAATGATGGAACTGGAAGAAACAGGAGTGAAAGGAATGTCAAGAACAGACGTCCTTTGATGACGAACTTGCTCCCTTTAGCTGCGTCCCTCCACTTGCTCTTCCCACGTGTTCTGGTAATTCCACTTCCCCTGCCATCAGCACTCACTCCCACTCAGGGCCACCAGTTCTGCCAGCCCGCCAGCAAGCCCAGGGGCTGTGCTGTGGGGAGCTGGGGATCAGACTGACCGGCAATTAGTACTAGATGCTTTTAATCCCCTAGAAATTTTAGAGAAAAGAAACAAAACTATCCGGTTGCTATGAAAACATGCACTTATATTTCAGAAACAAACTTTCAGGCCAGGTCATTAAGAAAAAAACATACCAAGGCACTATGTGCTTTTCTAAGTGAAATGTATTATCAGACTCCACATTTATTATGACCTGTATTTTTATATCTTGGGCTTCCCTTGTGGATCTGACAGTAGAGAATCCACCTACAATGTATAGACCAAGGATCAATTCCTGGGTTGGGAAGATCCCCTGGAGAAGGGACTAGAAACCCACTCCAGTATTCTTGCCTGGAGAAGTCAATGGACAAAGGAGCCTGGTGGGCTATAGTCCATCGGGTCATAAAGAGCCAGACACAGCTGAGTGACTAGCAGTATCAGTATAGTAGTGTCGTATGTCTTATATCCTCAAAACTTGTTTTAATACATTTAAGTTATAAAAGCGCTATAGAGTTATAAGAATTTCAGTAATAAATAAAAATATTATATGATCATGTCCTCTGAATCATTTTTGTCTATGTATTACTGTTATTTCTTAATGGAAACTTGACTTCTGCATTTGAACTGAAATGTTTTATATATGGAATGCATTTTATAAAAGTCACAAACTATTATATGAATTAGAGGATTGCAAATACATGTGTTTGTATTCTGACTTCTCTATAGAACATAAAAATATCCATACTTGGTATTCTTCATATGATCCATGTTCAATTTATGAGCTAATGTCAAGGTATATCAGTAATATAGCAGACTAAAATTTCTAATATTTTATATGTTGAAAGTGATTTATTTACAAATAATTATATACAGGTGGCTTGGGAAGGTACTGAATCAACTGGCTTGACAAGAAAATGACTTATTTGAGAAAAAGTTGGCTTGAACAAATGAATAATTCAAAGGGAAAAACAGGCATTTTTCTCTATGAATTAGCCTCATTACTAAGGGGTACCTATTAAAAACCTGTAACAAGAGAGATTACTATTTTTCTGTTTTGTCTTAAATAAAAATTAGAAAATATATAAAATGTATGGAAATCCTTTTAAAAAAATTATTATCACACCAATTGGTTTCCATGAAAAGTAGAGAGAATGAGAAAGTACGATTCTGCAATTTATCCATCTGACTTTTTTATAATCATGAAAAGAACAACTTTAAAATACCATTTTCTGCTCATTAATAATATTCAGAAGTGAGAGATAAAATTTGCATATATTCTCCAAAAGGATTTTGCCCTTTTGTGATAGAGGTGTTAAAATTAAATATTCGTGTGCTGGAATTCCACAGGGCATCATATGCTTTGGGAAAAGAGGATACTAGGTTCATTTTAGCCATCCTTTTTCAAAAGGATTCCCAGTACTTTAACATTTTAATAATGAATAGCATTCCATAACACATATCGTCATGTTCTGTTATATTCCACAGATAAAATCACTTGCAAAAGTATCCTGCCTAGCTGATACAGAGATGTTTTCACTCTCATTTACATATAAGTGTTGCATGCTTGAACAGATTCCTGACTTTTGAACATACGTAAATGTGTACATGAATGATGACAGACGTCCCTGAAAGAAACTGTTAGTCTATCAGTCTTGTCCGACTCTTTGTGACCCCATGAATGGTAGCCCACCAGACTACTGTCCATGGGATTTTCCAGGCAAGAATACTGGAGTGGGTTGCCATTTCCTTCTCCAGGGGATCTTTCTGACCCAGGGATCAAACCTGGGTCTCCTGCATTGCAGGCAGAGTCGTTACCATCTGAGCCACCAGGGAAGCCCAGATGTCCCTAGGACCCCCCCTTCCCACTGGAACTGTCAGTGTGTTCCAGAGACTTCTGGCTGCCGATCTCTGTGGCTGCCATGAAAAGTAGTGTGCCCACATGGCCACAGCCTGGATAAAGACGTTCTGCGAGCTGTCTTCATACAATAACTCTAGGAAGTTGGTGTATAAGCCCTTCAGCCCATTGTGTAAAACAATGATAGAGACATCTGTTTTAGATTAATTTCAGAATTCCCCCATGGTACTAAGCTGCAAGCACTCACAGTGCTTCTTGTCTCCATAAAACACCATATAAAGTATTATTCCCAGGACAATTTCCCATGGGTCTACCAGTGTTGCCTGCCCTTTGCAGACAAAACACACAGTGGCTCAGGATCAGCTTCTGGGGAACACAAAATGAACACCTTGTGTGTGTTTTGACTACACTTCATGAATAAGAGACTATCAATATAGATACACATTATTTCATATAACATTTATATAAACACATATGTTTAAACATAAACACATATGTTAATCACAGGGTGTCTGTGCATGTGTGTGTGTGTGTATATATACCATAAACTTTTCCATATTTCCATAAACCTTTTCAGTTTATCATTTAATAGTGCCTTTCCCTGGTTCTTAGCTATATCCTCACAAGTTTGGATTTCCATATGTATGTCGTTTTTCTTGCCTCTCATTACCCAAAATTATGCATGTATGAAAAGACACACATGTAATATCCATTACTTATAAAATAGACAATATACTCTAGTTGTATACTCTAGTTTGATATCTACAAATATGTGTGTGTATGTATATATTGGTGATGGTGTTGTTTAATTGCTAGGTCGTGTCTGTTTTTTGTGACCCCATGGACTGTAGCTGCCATGCTCCCTTGTCCCATTACCTGGAATTTTCCAGGCAAGAATACTGGAGTGAGTTGCCAATTCCTCCTCCATCAGTTCAGTTTAGTTCAGTTGCTCAGTCGTGTCCAACTCTTTGCAACCCTATGGATTACAGCACACCAGACTTCCCTGTCCATCACTGACTCTTGGAGTTTACTCCAACTCACATCCATGGCATCAGTGATGCCATCCAACCATCTCATCCTCTGCCGTCCCCTTTTCCTACTGCCTTCAATCTTTCCCAGCATCAGGGTCTTTTCCAATGAGTCAGTTCTTCACATCAGGTGGCCAAAGTATTGGAGTTAGAGCTCAGCATCAGTTCCGTCCAATGAACATTCAAGACTGATTTCCTTTAGGATAGACTTGTTGGATCTCCTTGCAGTCCAAGGGACTCTCAAGAGTCTTCTCCAATACCACAGTTCAAAAGCATCAATTCTTCAGCACTCAGCTTTCTTGACAGTCCAACTCTCAAGTCCATACAAGACTACTGGAAGAACCATAGCTTTGACTAGATGGAACTTTGTTGGCAAAGTAATGTCTCTGCTTTTTAATATACTGTCTAGGTTGATCATAACTTTCCCTCCAAGGAGCAAGTGTCTTTTAATTTCATGGCTGCAGTCACCATCTGCAGTGATTTTGGACCCCAAGAAAATAAAGTCTGTCAGTGTTTCCATTATTTCCCCATCTATTTGCCGTGAAGTGATGGGACCAGATGCCATGATCTTCATTTTCTGAATGTTGAGCTTTAAGCCAACTTTTTCACTCTCCTCTTTCACTTTCATCAAGAGGCTCTTTAGTTCTTCTTCACTTTCTGCCATAAGGGTGGTGTTGCATATCGGCATATCTGAGGCTATTGATATTTCTCCTGGCAATCTTGATTCCAGCTTGTGCTTCTTCCAGCCCAGCATTTCTCATGATGTACTCTGCATATAAGTTAAATAAGCAGGGTGACAATATACAGTTTTGATGTACTCCTTTCCCAATTTGGAACCAGTCTGCTGTTCCCTGTCCAGTTCTAACTGTTGCTTCTTGACCTATATACAGATTTCTCAGAAGGCATGTCAAGTGGTCTGGTATTCCCATCTCTTTAATAATTTTCCACAGTTTGTTGTGATCCCCACAGTCAAATGCTTTGGCATAGTCAATAAAGCAAAAGTAGAGGTTTTTCTGGAACTCTCTTGCTTTTTTCATGATCCAGTGGATGTTGGCAATTTGATCTCTGGTTCCTCTGCCTTTTCTAAATCCAGCTTGAATATCTGGAATTTCACGGTTCACGTACTGTTGAAGCCTGGCTTGGAGAAATTTGAGCATTACTTTACTAGCGTGTGAGATGACTGCAATTATGTGGTAGTTTGAACATTCTTTGGCATTGCCTTGGCAACCTACTCCAGTACTCTTCCCTGGAAAATTCCATGGACAGAGGAGTCTTGTAGGCTACAGTCCATGGAATCACAGAGAGTCGGACATGATTGAAAAACTTTACTTTCTTTGAGATTGGAATGAAAACTGACCTTTTCCAGTCCTGTGGCCACTGCTGAGTTTTCCAGATTTGTTGGCATATTGAGTGAAGCACTTTAACAGCATCACCTTTTAGGATTTGAAATAGCTCAACTGGAAATCCATCATGTCCATTAACTTTGTTCATAGTGATGCTCCTAAGGACCAGTTGACTGCCTTCCAGGATGCCTGGCTCTAGGTGAGTGATCACACTATTGTGGTATCTGGGTCGTGAAGATTTTTGTACAGTTCTTCTGTGTATTCTTGTCACCTCTTCTTAATATCTTCTGCTTCTGTTAGGTCCATACCATTTCTGTCCTTTATTGATCCCATCTCTGCATGAAATATTCCCTTGGTATCTCTAATTTTCTTGAAGAGATCTCTAGTCTTTCCCATTCTATTGTTTTCCTGTATTTCTTTGATCACTGAGGAAGGCTTTCTTATCTCTCCTTGCTATTCTTTGGAACTCTGCATTCAAATGGATATATCTTTCCTTTTCTCCTTTGCCTTTTGGTTCTCTTCTTTTCTCAGCTATTTTGTAAGGCCTCCTAAAACAACCATTTTGCCTTTTTGCATTTCTTTTTCTTGGTGATGATCTTGATCCCTGCCTCTTATACAATGTCATGAATCTCCATCCATAATTCTTCAGGCACTCTGTTTATCAGATCTAGTCCCTTGAATCTATTTCTCACTTCCACTGTGTAATAGAAAGGTATTTGATTTAGGTCATACTTGAATAGTCTAGTGGTTTTCCCTACTTTCTTCAATTTAATTCTGAATTTGGCAATAAGGCATTCATGATCTGAGCCACAGTCAGCTCCTGGCCTTGTTTTTGCTGACTGTATAGAGCTTCTCCATCTTTGGCTGCAAAGAATAGGATCAATCTTATTTTTGTATTTACCATCTGTGATGTCCACGTATAGATTCTTCCTTTACGTTGTTGGAAGAGGGTTTGCTATGACCAGTGCATTCTCTTAGCAAAACTTCTATCTATGCTTAAGTAGGCATAAATAACCTACATTCATCATGGTTCATATAAATTTTTATCTTATGTACAATATTATCCAGTCCTAAGAAACAATTGTGAATTTTTGTCACTTGAATTTATGCTTGCTAAGCATACTGTCTATAGCTACTGGCAAAGCTTAGGGGAAAAGCTGTAAAAACAAACTGAACAATTCATCTACTTTTAAGGATAAGACAGTTGATACTTTGTGAAACCATTCAAAATTTTATAGCTATCATGGCATTAATTTTAAACATAAAGAAATCATATTTTTCCATCAATAGGGCCATTATAATATGGATATATATGTAGAGTGGGAATATTTTCTGAAGGAAATATATATTTCTATTTTGATAATTCAACACGGTATGAAAGACCTGGATATTTTCTTAAATATGCATTTATCATATTTTTATAATCATAATGAATTCATATACTTAAATCACTTCATTTTTGTTTTCCCAACATCCCAACATAAGATTCTTCACATTCAAGTTAAATAGGAAAAAATTATCTTGCACTGAAATAAGCTAATTGCTTATTACCAAAGACTTGTTTGTTCTTTATCAGAGAAAATTTTTGTATATATAGACTTACATGAGGTAAGTCTGTATGTATATTATTTAGACTGTGACTTATTTGTTGATATTTTAAATATTGAAATGAATTTTCACATAAAATGCATTGAGCTTGGCATATTGGACAACTCACTGCCCCAGAAACTAGTAATTTAAAATTTTGGAAAGCAGGGAAGACTATTGAGTAAATATCATATTATTTTAAACTGCAAAGAACATATTTCAAGTTTTTTTTTATGACTACTTATGGAGAAGGGGACAACAGATAATGATATTATTGGATAGCATCACCGACTCAATGGACATGAGTTTGAGTGAACTCTAGGAGTTGGTGATGGACAGGGAAGCCTGGTGTGCTACAGTCCATGGGGTTGCAAAGAGTCAGACACGACTGAGTGACTGAACTGAACCGATTTTTATAACGTACATTTTCTAGATCAGTCTTAATTTACCTTCTTATATTCAGTGCCTTTCATAAAGCATTTTACATTTTCTTGTTTTGAATAGTATGGAGTTTCCTTAAAAAAAAAAAAAAAACTAAACATAGAATTATCATATGATTCAGCAATCTCACTCCTGGACATATATCCAGAGAAAAGCATAATTCATAAAGACACATACACCCCAATATTCATTGCAACCCTATTTACAATAGCCAAGATATGGAAGCAACCTAAATGTCCTTCGAAAGACGAATGGATAAAGAAGAAGTGATACATGTATACAACAAAATATTACTCGGCTATAAGGAAATAATTTATTTTTTTGCAAAATAATACCATTTGCAGCAACATGAATGGACCTAGAGATTTTCATACTGAGCAATATAAGTCAGAGGAAGACAAATATCATATGCTATCACTTATAAGTGCAATCTAAAAAAAAATGGTTCAAATGAAGTTATTTACAAAACAAACAGTCACAGATATAGAAAACAACCTATGCATAATGGTAGGGGAGGGGAGGGGAGGACTACATTGGGAGATTTACTATATATAAAACAAACAACTAATAAGATCCTGCTGTATAGCACAGGAAACGCTCAATACTCTGAAATGGCCTATATGGGAAAAGAATCTAAAAAGTAACTACATGTATGACTGATTCATTGTACAGCAGAAATTGACACACGATTGTAAACCAACTATTTTCAAATTAAAAGTTCTTTTATCTAAAAACAAAAATACATCACCCCTAAAATGACACAGATTTATGAGGTTATATGAGAAGCATGTAACATAGGCCTAACGTTGGACCTCTGTCTTTGTTTAGTTCACTAACATGAAGTAGATTAAACCCAGAAGAAACACTTGCTCCATTTTTCAAACACAGAATTGTTTGGGATATTTGGAATGTACAGGAAAACCTTGGGGATCATGCATCTGTATAGAACCAAATTCCTAATTTGATACCATTTACTTTTGCTAAGTAACCTGTAAAATGCTGAAAAATTGCTGTTGGAAATGTTTCCATGCCTGCCTTTCATGCTCTTGGGGGTCCTTATATAAGCAGCTTCCAAATTTCGCAAGTTTCTTGAGTTAAGCACACCAGGAAGAACATTTAATCCCTGATGCAAAAAACAGGAAATGAACATTCAAAGAAAAGAATGAATCATTTTTTTCCATATCTATAGGAAACAGGTTATTTTGTATTTCCTGAGAATTAGAGTTGAATAATGCCAATTTAAAAATGCTTTAACATGTTATAACCATCACTGTCTTTGTAAAACTATCAGGAAGTGGTCCAGGGCAATTTATATCCATTCAGAGTGTAGGTGATGATTGGCAAAGGTATTATTCCACAAAAACTAAATGCAGATTTTACCTGTCTCTGGAAAATGTTAATATATGGCTTTTCAGCCCATAGGAGGGAATTGCAGGGATTAGAGATGGGGAGTGTGAGAACTGTGGCTCTCTCAAATCCTGCCCACTGTCTGCAAGTACTCGGTTTGGGCGGTGGTTGCATTTCTACTGAAGGCCAGCAGGGGGTGCCTCCCCCACCACCCGAGCTCTCCTTAACTTCCCTGCACTGTTCCTGTCGCCATTCAGACCAAGGCATAGCAGGACTCTTCTGTATTAGTCCTTGATTCCCTAACTAAACCTTGTTGTTTCCGTTATTCCTGTTCAAACTCTGCAAGGATCTCTTAAAATCGGCTTGTTCTGTGAATGTTAAAATTGCATTTAGCAAACGTAAGGAATACATTCTCTGTGTGGAAACAGAATACAAGAAAATTCTGCGTATGTTGTCAACTGCATATTGGCATTTGCCATCTACTTCTACAGGGACTTCCCTGGTGGCTCAGTGGTCAGGAATCCGCTTGCAATGCAGGAGGCATGGGTTCTATCCCTGGGTCAGGAAGATCCCCTGGAGAAGGAAAAGGCACCCCACTCGCATATTCTCACCTGGAAAATCCCATGAACAGAGGAGCCTGGCGGCTACAGTGCATGGGACCGCGAGTCAGACGCGTCTGGGCGGCAGCACACCTGCCTCTACAAGGGGGAAATCATGTGCTTCTCTAGCTGCTGCGTTACACCCCCTGAAAGGCGTTCATGTCAGAGGTCAGACATAGGGCAGTCTGTGCTCTGGGATTAACTGGCAGAACAGGTCTTCAGAGAGTTACGTATTTTCAGGAGCTGATTTTATGAGCTCCATTCTTGTATCTTCTCATATCTAAAAAGTACCAAAATTCTTCGTGGTGATGACTGCTCCCCGCGACTAGCAGAAACCTTCTGCAAAAAATATCTGCTCGACTGCAAGAATTCTCCCTTCACCTGAATCACATAGATACTGACCTTCCCTCATATCTCTTTGAAGCAGTTTCTCAGAGCTATCTGAGGTACCGTCTCCTGGGCGATAACCCTCATTTTGCCCCCAATAAAACGTAACTCACAACTCTAACATTGTGCATTTTTAAGTCAACAAGAAAGGAAAGTAAACCAAATGACATATAATTTATATAAAAATGTTTTCAAATTGGCCTTGCAGAAAAACATGTTTGTAGAAATTCTTTGTCTTGCCCACTTCCCTTACATAATTCTGCTTCACTTACCGCCTTTCCACAGCAATGATTTCAAAAGAAAACTGTAGATAATCTTCTCATTTTGAACTAAATCCTTTTAACTGATTTAGAAAGTTTATTTTTGGAACCCACATGTTGAATAGTTCTGCATCTCTTACTGAGATGTTACAGTATAAAAACCTTCGTTCAACTTTGAAATCTGTGTTAGTTTATTAGTTACTGTGGACTCATTCTAAACTGTTTCACTAACTCTCAAGGGACTTTAATTCACAACTCATTTACAAGACATTCCACATTAATGACACTTTTGGGGAGCTTATATATGCTTCATCACCCTTGTCTTCCTAATATAGAATATCTCGAATTAAATTTTCACCTCATTATTAGGTATAAACATGTGAATTTTTGAGTTTTCTTTAGAATTAGGCAATATTTGATAAAATGTTTTCATTCTGAGTAATAAACTCAAAATCATTTCTGTCTTACAAATTAATTAATTTGTTGACTGTAAGTTTTTAAAGTTAAAAGGGAAATGTTCTCAAAGGCAAAATTAATAGCCTTTATTTAGGCAAGTTCTTTGGCAAGTTTAATAATAGGCAAATATTGAACAAGAAAAAAAAAACGTTATTGCTGACATATGCAAGTGAGAATGACATTGAAAACAGTCAATACTTCTTAGCCATGTTTTATCTGGAAAATATATGATAAACTCCTAGTGCCTAATTTATCTCCCCATTTATACTACAGAAAAGACTCATGTGATAGGAATTTTAAATGGCAGCAGAATGTAATATGAACACTGATTTGAGAAAATCAATTTTATTTTTGGATAGTTGGGAATTGTGTAATAGCTAAGAGTCCACAGGATGATAATTTAAATCATTTTACCAAGATGTTAATGTTTATATTTTTAATGTTTTTATATCTTTCAGCAATATGTAAATTACTGAGTTATTTTCTGCTTCTATCATTAATTGTACGCAGATAACAAGATATTTAAAATCTTGTATATTTTAGAGAGGTCTATTGGTATTAAACTGGCCCATTTACCTTTTATTTTCCAGCCTTATATTTTTGGTTTAGTCTATTTTTGTATTGATGCAAATCATTTTACTACAGATAGTTGAACTTGTTTTTAAAAATCCATTAACCCTTTCTTTACATTTTATTTTTCAGCCCATAACATAAAAATCAACTTCTGACCTACACATCTATGGTCAATTAATCTCTGACAAAGGAGGAAAGAATATACAATCGGGAAAAGATATTCTCTTCAGCAAGTGGTGTTGGGAAAGCTGAGCTGTATGTTTATCAATGAAGTCAGAACATGTCCTCTCACCATACACAAAAATAAACTCAAACACAAGACATAATATCATAAAACTTCTAGAAGATAATATAGTCAAAACATTCTCTGATATAAACTGTGCCAATGCATTCTTAGGTCAGTCTCCCAAAGCAATAGAAATAAGAACAAAAACAAACAAATGGAACTTAATCAAACTTACAAGCTTTTCCCAATAGAGGAAACCACAAACAAAACAAAATGGCAGCCTACAAATGGGAGAAAATATTTGCAAATGGTTCAACAAGGAGTGAATTTCCAAAATGTACAAGTAGTTCCTACAACCCAACAACCAAAATAGGAAAAGGAGTATGTCAAAGCTGTATATTGTCACCCTGCTTATTTAACTTATGTGCCAAGTATATCATGAGAAACGCTGGGCTGAATGAAGCACAAGATGGAAATCAAGATTGCCAGGAGAAATATCAATACCTCTGATATGCAAATGACACCACTCTTATGGCAGAAAGTGAAGAACTAAAGAGACTCTTAATGAAAGGGAAAAAGCAGAGTGCAAAAATTGGCTTGGAACTCAACATTTAGAAAACTAAGATCATGGCATCCAGTTCCAATACTTCATGGCAAATAGATGGGGAAACAGTGGAAACAGTGACAGACTTTATTTTTCTGGGCTCCAAAATCACTGCAGATGGCAACTGCAGCCATGAAATTAAAAGATGCTTACTCCCTGGAAGCAAGCTTATGACCTAGACAGCATATTCAAAAGCAGAGACATTACTTTGCCAACAAAGGTCCACTCTAGTCAAGGCTATTGTTTTTCTAGTAGTCAGGTATGGATGTGAGAGTTGGACTATAAAGAAAGCTGAGTACTGAAGAATTGATGCTTTTGAACTGTTGTGTTAGAGAAGACTCTTGAGAGTCCCCTGGACTACAAGGAGATCCAACCAGTCCATCCAAAAGGAGATCAGTCCTGGGTGTTCATTGGAAGGACTGATGCTGAAGCTGAAACTCCTATACTTTGGCCACCTCATGCGAAGAGCTGACTTACTGGAAAAGACCCTGATGCTGGGAAAGATTGAAGGCAGGAGAAGAAGGGGATGGCAGAGGATGAGATGGTTGGATGGTATCACCAACTCAATGGACATGAGTTTGGGTAAACTCTGGGAGTTGGTGATGGACAGGGAGGCCTGGTGTGCTTCAGTTCATGGAGTCGCAAAGAGTCAGACACAACTGAGCAACTGAACAACAAAAAAGCAAACAACTCAATTGAAAAATGGACAGAGATCTAAACAGACATTTTTCTGAAGAAGAAATACAGGTGACTTTATAGGCACATGAAAAGATCCTCAGTGTTGCTAATTATTAGATAAATACACACCCAAACTATAATGAGGCACCATGTCCTCCTTGTTAGAGTGGTCGTTATTCAAAAGTCTACAAATAAGAAATTCTGGAGAGGGAGTGGAGAAAAAGAAGCCCTTCTACAGTGTTGGTGGGAAGGTACGTTACTACAGCCACTGTGGAAAATAGTATGGAGCATCCTCAGAAAACTAAAAACAGAATTAGTGGTCTAGCAATCCCACTCCTGGGCATATATCCAGACAAAACCATAATTCAAAAAGGTACATGCACCCCTATGCTCATAGAAGTACTATTCCAAATAGCCAAGACCTGAAAATAACCAAAATGTCCATCAACAGATGAATGGAAAAAGATGTGGCTCTTATATACAGTGGACTACTATTCGGTCATAAAAAGAACGTAAAAATGCCATTTGCAGCAATGTGGCTGCAACTAGAAGTTATCATTCTAAGTGAAGTGAGTCAGAAAGACAAATACCATATGATATCATTGATATGTGGAATTGTTAATACAATACAAATGAACCTATCTATGATAGAAACAGAATCACAGACATACAGAAGAGACTGATGGTTCCCAGGAGAGAAGGGTTGGAGAGGGAAGGTTGGGAGTCTGGGATTAGCAGATGCAAAATTACATACAGAATGGATAAACTATAAACTACAAGGTCCTACTGTATAACACTGGGAACTACATTTGATATCCTGTGATAAACCATACTGGAAAAGGATTTGAAGAATTGTATGTATATCACTGAGTCACTTTGCTGTACAGCAGTAATTTATACAACATTGTAAATCAACTATACTCGAATAAAAAATGAAAAAAAGATTAAAAAACTTTAAAAATAATTATCATTTATATGTGAAATTGATAATACAATACAAATACAATACAAGGAGTTATTAGAATAGTACACATTTTTACAGGCGAATAATTTGAAACATTTTTTTTTACTTTAGATTTGTGTTTTATTTTAAATCCCCTAGACCTCTTTTCTCCCACATCAAAATCTTGATTCTTTTTCTCTTTTTATTTATTTATTTTTATTTTGCTTTATAATACTGTATTGGTTTTGCCATACATTGATATGAATCCACCACGGGTGTACATGAGTTCCCAAGCCTCCTGTATCCTGTATCGAACCTAGACTGGCAATTAGTTTCTTACATGATAGTGTACATGTTTCAGTGCCATTCTCCCAAATCATCCCACCCTCTCCCTCTCCCACAGAGTCCAAAAGTCTGTTCTATACATCTGTGTCTCTTTTACTGTCTCACATACAGGGTTATCATTACCATCTTTCTAAATTCCATATATATGTGTTAGTATACTGTATTGGTGTTTTTCTTTCTGGCTTACTTCACTCTGTATAATAGGCTCCAGTTTCATCTACCTCATTAGAACGGATTCAAATGTATTCTTTTGAATGGCTGAGTAATACTCCATTGTGTATATGTACCACAGCTTTCTTATCCATTCGTCTGCTGATGGACATCTAGGTTGCTTCCATGTCCTGGCTATTATAAACAGTGCTGCGATGAACGTTGGGGTACACGTGTCTCTTTCAATTCTGGTTTCCTCAGTGTGTATGCCCAGCAGTGGGATTGCAAAGGCTGTGAAAAGAGACAAAGAAGGCCACTACATAATGATCAAAGGATCAATCCAAGAAGAAGATATAACAATTATAAATATATATGCACCCAACATAGGAGCACCACAATATGTAACACAAATGCTAACAAGTATGAAAGGGGAAATTAACAATAACACAATAATAGTGGGAGACTTTAATACCCCACTCACACCTATGGACAGATTAACTAAACAGAAAATTAACAAGGAAACACAAATTTTAAATGCTACAATAGACCAGTTAGACCTAATTGATATCTGTAGGGCATTTCACCCCAAAACAATGAATTTCACCTTTTTCTCAAGTGCTCATGGATCCTTCTCCAGGATAGATCACATCCTGGGCCATAAATCTAGCCTTGGTAAATTAAAAATAATTGAAATCATTCCAAGCATCTTTTCTGACCATAATGCATTAAGATTAGATCTCAATTATAGGAAAAAACTTAAAAATTCCAACATATGGAGGCTGAACAACATGCTGCTGAATAACCAACAAATCACAGAAGAAATTAAAAAATGCATAGAAACAAATGAAAATGAAAACACAACAACCCAAAACCTGTGGGACACTATAAAAGCAGTGCTAAGGGGAAAGTTCATAGCAATACAGGCATACCTCAAGAAACAAGAAAAAAGGCAAATAAATAACCTAACTCTACACCTAAAGCGTCTAGAAAAGAAGAAATGGAGAACCCCAGGGTTAGTAGAAGGAAAGAAATCTTAAAAATTAGGGCAGCAACAAATGCAAAAGAAACAAAATAGACCATAGCAAAAATCAAAGCCAAAAGCTGGTTCTTTGAAAGGATAAATAAAATTGACAAACCATTAGCCAGACTCAAGAAACAAAGAGAGAAAAATCAAATCAATAAAATTAGAAATGAAAATGAAGAGATCACAACAGACAACACAGAAATACAAAAGATCATAGGAGACTTCTATCAGCTATTATATGCCAATAATATGAAACACTTTAAATGACAGTATATTAACAGCCTATAAACTTAAATGTGATTTACTTTATTCCATAGCAAAATCAATGATGTATATGGCTATGTCATTTTAAGTGGTATATTAAAACAATATCTTAAAATGCTTTGTTTGGAAATCATTACACTTACCTTATTTTTAAACCTACAGAAGAATATCATTATACTTAATAGCTAGAAGCAATCTGCTTATGGAGGAGCTGAAAACTGAAGAGTTAATAAGAAATATTCTATCTCATGTAGCACTGTACAACATTAATGTGAGGGTCTAATTGCTGTTATGTGATTATAATGTTGCTTTTAGGTTGAGATAAAGCAGACTGATGACAGCTATGCAAATAACCAATATTATAATGTCTCTTCAGTTCAGGCCAGTCATTCAGTCATGATTGACTCTGCAACTCCATGAACCACAGCACACCAGGTCTCTCTGTCCATCACCAACTCCTGGAGTCCACCTAAACCCATGTTCATCGAGTTGGTGATGCCATCCAACCATCTCATCCTCTATTTTCCCCTTCTCCTCCTGCCCTCAATCTTTCCCAGCATCAGGGTCTTTTCAAATGAGTCACTTAGTTTAGTAATTTATAATAAGTGACCAAATCAATTAATTCATAAAAGGTAGGCAATTAACATTTTCCCTTGGATCCTTTTATGGTAGAAAATACAAATTTCAATTATTTATTTATTTATATATCAAAATATTGATTTCTTCGTTATTAAATTAACAGTTAATTATAAACACTAAAATATAACATTTCAAACTATCATGCCTTGCTTATTTCTAAAACAAAAACTCATTATTTTCTTATATTTTTGTATCAATTAATTTATCCTCTATGAAGCACATTTTTTAAAAAGTAACAGCATAGGTTGGTGTTTGACCTTTCATAGAAACTATTAAAACTACCTAAAAATGCTTCTGGATACTGCTTCTTTGATGGCTCTTGAAAAAGAATTTCTTTTCATTTAAAATTCATTTGTCTCCTTGGTCACATCCTGTAAACTTTCTGGGAGTGAAAACTGCAAAATGTCATCTATAATTGCTTGTTAAACATCCTTGGATTTATTTAATAGTTCTAAAAATGCATCTCTTTTATGTTCCATTCTCTGGGATATAATTGACATGATTATTATAAATTAAGAACAGCAATAGTATACTCAATTGCTGTAGATTATTCACAAGTCGACACCTGGGTGATCTGAGCTGCCTAGTTAAAAATAACTATCACAAACATGTGAAAATAATCAAATTTATGAAGTGAATATATCTGTCAACAACAATCCTACTGCCAAGGGGTGATAAAACTTCTCACCTTGAGTGATTCAGAAGAAAGTATGCTCAACTGCAAACCAGAAAAGAAAGTGTTTTCATAGTTAGAAGAATCCTTTAATTTTTGTCATCTGATCTGTAGGAATGAAATACCTCATTTTATAAAAAAGCAAAAATTAGGGAAAAAAATGTAAAAGGAAAAATACCTTTAGAATATATGCTAAGGATGTGGAGAGTCTCAAAATCAAATCCTTAATTTATATATATTACTCTTTCTGGATTGAAATTTGTTTTAGATCTGGAAATGAAGCATTCTATACTGTAACTGGAATTACAAAGTAACTATAGGGATACGATTCAGAATAGTAGAAACACTGTTGAAACCAAATATGGAATATAAAATATATTGCATAAACATTCAAGATGTTTTATTCTAATCAGGATATATCAAAATAACTATATATTCTGATAAACTTAATCTTTCATTTTCCCTCCAAAAGTTTTTACAGGCAAGCCTCTCAGAATTTGTTCTACCATACTTGGCAGTTAAAATTATTCTTTACTCCTCTTCTTGGAAGTACCCTTCAGGAATTATTGCCAAGCAAGTTTTTGATTAAATATTAAATGTAAATGATTTTTCATAAAAAGTAACATCAGTAAGTGCCTTGTGGATTTTAATTATGACTTTCTACTTAAAAGATATTTAAATGGTGTTCCCGAGAGTTCAGTGAAAAACTACGTCTCTGTCTTACACAATTGCTGCAGTCCTTCAAATATGTATCCCAACTCAAGCCTTCTAACACACAGACTCATCTCTATTTCTCCATATTCAAGGAGGTGTGAGTTCTTCAAGGCGATTGGCTAGGAATTCTCTGTACACCTTGACTCTCAGCATCACTGGTATCATCAGAGTCTCTTGCCGTCTCTCTGCCTCATGCCAGCTTGGACGTGGAAATTAACCTGCTTCCTGTGCACTCTCACATGGGGTTCATAACCACAATAAACAAACAACAGCACTGGCCAAAGCCGAGGGTCAGATATCACTGCCCTGAAAACTCCTGAGGCAGTCCTAAGTAGGACTCAAAGTCACAGCAAAAATATGCCTGACATTTAATTTGACATCACAGTTCAGCTCATGCCATTGTTTCCCTCCAAACTCAAGTTCAAGGTCACCTGTTACTGTGCACTGACAGATTAAACAGCTCCGCCAGTAAATCCAAGGCTGGCTCCTGCAGGATCCCTGCTGGTTCTTTTCTCTTTTCTTGATGCATGAACTTGCATTGGACAAGAAGTGAGAAAGAAACAAGACAAAGTAAAGGTAGAGCCATGGTGTGCAAGAGGAGAAAATGCTCTTGTATTCACTGTGCGACAGAAGCTGTGCTCAGCACTGCTACTGCTGCTAAGTCGCTTCAGTCGTGTCCAACTCTGTGCGACCCCAGAAATGGCAGCCCACCAGGCTCCCCCCGTCCCTGGGACTTTCCAGGCAAGAACACTGGAGTGGGTTGCCATTTCCTTCTCCAATGCATGAAAGTGAAAAGTGAAAGTGAAGTCACTCAGTCCTGTCGGACTCCTAGCGACCCCATGGACTGCAGCCTTCCAGGCTCCTCCATCCATGGGATTTTCCAGGCAGGAGTACTGGAGTGGGGTGCCATTGCCTTCTCTGGTGCTCAGCACTAGACACCCATTATTTTACCTAACCATGATCCTATGAAATTGGGTTTGTCCTTCTCACTATTGGGAGAAAATTCAAGTTCTTAGAGGATAAATTTCTTACTGATATCTTACAGTAACCAGAAGTCAATAACAATAGATTTTTATAAACAAGTGTACTGGTAAAATCCATAGTGTTTTTTAACTACTGCTTGCTTAATTCAAGTTTTCTGAAAAATAAATGCAATAAAATAAATCCATATATATTTATCCTAATGAAATAACATGGATTACAATTTAAATTCTAAATAGTTTCATATATTACATTAGGAAAAATATATTTAACCTATTTTCTTATGATTATTCTCCAAAACTCCAGGAGTTATTAAAGTTTAAAACACAATGTTTATCTTTCAAAAAGATTTTATTAACTTAGATGCTATAAATGAGTCATATCATGCAGCTTAAGATATTAGAGGGGAATTATCTTTGATGATATTGCGTAGTATCCCATGGAGTATCAGCAAGTGAGAAACTGCCATTTAGTAGAGGGTGTGTCATACTGAAATTGCAATTTGCTCCAATATTTGTATTGCTTATTCCTTAGTTAACATATTATATAATTCATTGAGCTTAGTATTCAGGTCATCCCAACACGCCATTAATTAAGACCACATGCTTGCAATTTTAGGATCATAGGGTGCACTTTAGTCTAAAAATATTACAGCAATGTATGGTCTTTTTTTTTTAATAAAGTAGAAATGACCATCAGATAAATTGTATAAAATCCAAGCCTAACTAGATAAGTGAAAAATATCTAAGTCTAAATTAGGGAACATAAGCTGGAATATTAATAGTAAAGTAGAAAAGTCAGGCAATAAACAACTAGCATGGCCATTTCTAGGTTAAATTTCTCTTAAACATTTTGTCCTTGCTGATACCTCCTGCTTTTCCAGTGTCACTGTAGATATATGGTACTTATCTATTTAAATCTTACAATGACGTGGTTGCCATTTAAGTTCTGAAAGACCATTCACCTCTGGCAAAATTCAGCTCTTTCTGGGTGTAGAACAGAGGTCGTTAGCTTCTAAAGGTCCCCCATCTTTACATTTTTTCCTCTAAAGTTCAGAGAAAACTGTCACTTTTTTCCTTTAAGGTCTTCACCTGATTAATCTAGGTCCACTCAGGATAATCTCCTTTCAATTAACTCAAAAGCAACTGTTTTGGAGCACTGACTACAACTAAAAATATCTCTTCACCTCTGGCACGTAACTGATCTCTTTACAGGATAGAGTCCTGCCAGAGAAAAGGTGGGTACACAGGGCTGCCACCTTGAGAGTTATCTTTGGATTCTACCTCCCACAGCCCTCTACTTAACCATGAGACAGCATTGTAGGTACTAAAGGAATTATGTTTCTTTAGCTACCAAATAGGCTTAGTAATCACAATGACTGCATTGGTCAGGATAAGCCAGGTTAAGCCACATTATTTAAAACCAAAAGAAAAGCCCAGTGAATTGGCACCGCAAAAATTTCTCGTTGTACTCACTGTGTGTGTCTGTTGTGAATATTGGGGTCACTTCTCCACATACATATCATGAAACTAGCAGAACAGATGTCAGCATCTTATAGATACATTATGTCTTTCCTTTTTGCATTCCCTGCATACAATCAATTGATAATTCTTACTGGTTTTATCTCCTGGCTATCTCTCCCTTTCACATTCTTCAGTGTATTAAAATCACCCACAAATTATTCTTGCTTATCTTCTCCTGACTCCTACAGTCTGTTTTCACAAGCAGCTAGAATGACTCTCTAAAGATATGAGTTATCATGTTATTCCTCTGTTCAAAACTCTCTAAAGACTTCCCATTTCACTTAGGGTAAGGGTCAGCATCATGGGGTCATGCTTCTAGAACAGCAGTATCGGGAGCTCTGCCATCCTTCTCAAGAAAAACATGGTAACTGGTGCACTGATAACTGCTTGAATCTGTCTGCAATGCGGGAGATCTGGGTTCAGTCCCTGGGTGGGGAAGATCTTCTGGAGAAGGAAACAGCAACCCATTCCAGTATTCTTACTGGAGAATCCCATAGACACAGGTGCTTGATGGGCTGCCATCCGTGGGGTCAAGCCCATCAGCACAGCGCCCAAGTGTCCCACCCACAGCAGCCCTTGGATGTTCTAATGGCTGAAGAGTGACAGTGGGCTCCTCTGGCTGACGGCTTCTCACACCCCATCTGCACTGAGGCCCCTCAAACCCTGGAGACAGGCCTCTAGAGGTGGAAGCAGAGCAAGGCCTCAGGCCCTCCTAAACCCAGCGCGGGCATTCTGATCTGTCCCCCTGGGGGCGGCCAAGGGCCCCAGCAGTTCAAGTTCAAGGGAGAGACAGACTCCTGGGCGGTGGGCATGGTGTGGCTCAGGGCTGACAGGTGGTGTGGGGGGCTGCAGCAGGGGACACAGAAGGATGTGCCCCTGGAGGCCGGCCCAGGAGTTCTGATCTAGCAGAGCACTGATGGGTATGAAGGTGGGAGCAAGGGCCCCTATTGTCTGGTGTGGGGGCGGGTATCTGTCCATCCACGTGGTCACACCCTGCTGATGGGCTTGGCGCCCTGCTGATGGGGTCGCGATGAGTCGGACACGATTGAGTGACTAACGACATCTCTGGAAATCATCCTGAAGGCACAGAACAAATGAAATCACTTTTCAAGAAACTCCTCTAAATCTCAGTAGGAGCAGAGAACCTGCTCCTTCAGCTCAGCTGAAGGCAGACCTCCAGGGGTAGGTGTGACCGGGAAGCTGAGGGGCACTCCGCTCAGCCCCTAGTCTTGGCGCACCATCCTCCTGGGAGGGGCAGTCACCAGGGTTTCTCCATCACCCCATCATCAATTGCAGAGGCTCCATTCCTAGCAGCTACGTCTAGGAGAAGAGCTCCCTTCCTCCACAGCTCCGACTGGTAGAGCAGAGGCTGAGAATAGTGAGGCCCTCATAAGCACAGAAAGGATTCTCAGCAACATTTCCCATCAATGAAAGGAAAATGAAAAGCAGAAGGATACCCTCAAAATGCTGATGATAAGAAATACTGTTATGGATGTGGAACAAAGGAAACACTTATTCACTAACTGTAGAACTGTAAAATGCGACAGCTGCTTTGAAAATAGCCTGATAGTTCCTCAAAAGAATTAAATATATGAAACTACAACTCAACCCTAGGTATATACTCAAATTGGAAAGTGAAATGGAAAGTTGCTAAGTCCTATCTGACTCTTTGCGAGCCCATGGACTGTGTAGAACTGGAATTCTCCACACCAGAATACTGGAGTGGGTAGACTTTCCCTTCTCCAGGGGATCTTCCCAACCCGGGGATTGAACGCAGGTCTTCTGCCTTGCCGGTGGATTCTTTACCAGCTGAGCCACAAAAGAAGCCCCAAAATACTTGAGTGGGTAGCCTATCTCTTCTCCAGGGAATCTTCCTGACCCAGGAATTCAACTGGGGTCTCCTGCATTGCAGGCAGATTCTTTACCAGCTAAGCTACCAGGGAAGCCCAAATTGGGTGTCCACACAAAAGCATGGATGTTCATAAGTAGCAATTTTTCCTAATAGCCAAAAAATAATAATAATCCAAATGTCCATCAGCTGTTGAGTAAATAGAACAATTGTGATGTACCTATTAATATATGGGCTTCACAGGTGGCTCAGTAGTAAAGAATCTGCCTGCCAATAACATAGCCACTCAGTTTTGATCACTGGATTGGGAAGATCCTCTGAAGGAGGAAATGGTAACCCACTCCAGTATTCTGGCCAGAACAGTTCCATGGGCAGAGGAACTTGGAGGGTTACAGTCCATGGGGTCACAAAGATTAGGAGGTGACTGAGCCCAGACACATACACCTATATGGAGACTGGTATTCAGCCATAAAAAGGAATAAAGAAATGTACCATGAATCCATGATACGAGATGGATAAACCTTGAAAACATCACTCAGAATGAAAGAGCCACATGCAAGAATACACACAGCACGACTTCACTGATATGAAGAGTCTGCTACAGGCAGATCTGTAGAGACAGCAAGGAGGCTTTGGTTGGCAGAGTGGGAGCAGCGAGCTTGAGGAGTGACCGCTGATGAGTACAGGGTTTCTTAAGAGTGAAGAATGTGGTATGAAATTAATGTCATGATAATTAAACTGCATATTTAAAATAGGTGAATTGAATAGTAAGTGAATTATATCTCAATAAAGCTTTTTTAATGTAAATATTCTTAAATTAGCTTATTTAGATCCACATGATCTTTACCCACTTTACAACCTGATTTTTTACTACTTGTTCCCAAACTCACTTCTTTCAAATCGCACTGACTCCTTTCTCTTCCTTGTCACTACTTCCACCCTGGGATCTTTGCATAGAATGTTTCACCTTCCAGGAATGCTCCTCAGGTAATTCATGGCTAATTCCCCCACATCACCATCTCAGTGATGACTATTCTGACTTCTTTATGTAATTTAACAATCAAAACTCACCTGTACAATCTTGATGGCTCTGGCCCCGGTTCTGGGTCTGTCTTTCTTGCCAGCTCTTACCGTCATCTACTGCCTGATCACAGATTAATTTACTATGATTATTCTCTTTCTTTTCCCAAGGACCTTTGGCTGGGGGGCTCTAAGAGTTCATGCCCAGCGTAGTCATCCAATTTAATGACAGATCATTATTCTGAGCTGGGATGTTGGTATCTCCCTGCTGGTCAACAGTTGCTGACATCCTATCTTACCTCCAGTATTCTTTATGGTTCATGCCCAGTGTCCATCCCCTCCGTACACTTCTATCACATAGAGAAGGATCTCTCTAAACCAAATATGTGATCCCATACCTCCTTAAATAAATATCTGTAAATGCTTTCCTTTGCAACCGGAATAACAGCAAACAATTTATTTCAATGTCTTTTCCTTCATTTCTAGGCTCATTTTTCATGAGACCCCCTTTTCAATGCCATATTCAAACCACACTGAACATTTTTATTCTCCTTGAGTAAATCTATTTTTCTTGCTGACACATCTCATGGGACGAATTTTTTTTCTCTGCTTGTACTTGAGTAATTCCTACTATGTTTCAAATCATGACCGCTTTGCTCCCAAACACTTGTCTTGATATAGTCCAGGTAAGCTATGGTATATATTTTAGAACATTTCTCTACATTAAACTGGTTATTCAGTGAACCTGCATGTCTTTAAAATAGTGAGTTTCAAAGACTGATATTCACTACACAGTATACTCAACTATGAATTCACAGCACATAGTGCATAGGATTCACTCCACATGTATTTATTTGCTCTTTTATATAAAATTTTGTTGGCTAAAATATTTGGTTCTGTGAAACATTTGTCTTATTATAGCAGACATTCTTTGATTTCTAATTAAACTGTTTCTTTGTATTTTGGGGGTGATGGAGTCTGTCCATGAACAACAGGTATGGACATAACTTCCAGATTTGGACAATTACAAATGTTCCCATGAGTTTCTTTTGGAATTATTAAAAATGCACATCTCTACAACTGGCATTTCTAGCTTAGAGGCTCATATTTATCATACACACAGAAAACTTTTTGAAGAACTAAACCACTGCAGACAGCACAGCAGTGTGGCAGTGGGTAGGGTGATGGTTAACCTTCTAATACCAAAGACCCAACCATTCCCACCTTCTGTATGCACTTTCTAGATATTTTGTACATACATATATACCAATGGACATGGGGAAGAATGCTCAAAACAGCTTTCATGGCACTTGGAAATAACCCACTCATCCATCAAAATTAGAAAGGATGATTATGCATTTGAAGAATGGAATATTATACATTATGGAAAATAAATGAACAACAGAAATACTCAAGGCACTAACTCTAGGACATAACACTCTTTTCAGAAATCATTATTCATAGAATTATGATTGGGTCAAAAATCATTATCTGTACATATATATCTGTACATACATAGATAAGCTGCTATACATATTATAGATAAAATATATTTCAGTGAATATACTTTCTGAGAAAGTGCAGTATTTATTGCTTATTTTGTGTCATGGGCTTCCCTGGTGGTTCAGATGGTAAAAATCCACCTGCGATGCAAGAGACCCAGGTTCGACTCCTAGGTCAGGAAGAGTCCCTGGAGAAGAGAGTGACTATCCACTCCAGTATTTTTATCTGAAGAATCCTATGGAGAAAGGAGCCTGGTGGACTACAAACACGAACATTAAAATACATATTAGGGATGTCATTAAACATTATTTATCTACTATTTCTATGTGTATTTTGGAAAAAATCAAACATTTCATCCAAAAATAAGTATTAACTTAATGAACAATCCAGTGGACAGATGCTAATACTTTGCAGGGTTGAAAATCTTTTTTTTTTCCCAAAAATTATAGTATTTGAATAAAGTTTCTAAAATCTTACTAGGAAATCCTTTTGTGTGTTTTATAATTTTTTATTATCCATTATCTTCTTTTCACAGCTACTAACTCTTGAAGCACTTATTTTTCCATGGAGTAAAAGGGTTACTGTTGATGAAGAAAGTGATTGATAATCTAGAGTAATTTTCATTTTAAAATAAAACAAAAAGTATTTCCAGATGCTCTATCTCTCTTTCTCCCTCTTTGTTGGCAGTCATCCTTTTATCATTATCATATAATTTGTTTTGGGGCTGAGAAAAGGATTGAAAAGAACATTGTTCTCCAAGAATAATATTTGTCTTTCTTACAGATTTTCAAAAAGCTGCATGTCTGTGTATGTATATTAATCAGAGCTGTAGCCAACGCACTTTTTCTTCTTTTCAATTTTGCATTTACATGTGGATAACATCGCTCCCACTCCAAAATGAATGGAGAAAAGATGAGCAAAATGAGATGAGACACAGCAAAGTAAAAAGGCAAGATTAAGATAGACAAACAGAAGAAAGACAATAAAAAGACAGAAGGCGAGGGAAACATAACCCACAAAGATGGAGTGCTTACAGAATGAAATACAAACAGAAGTGAAGTCGGCTCAAATCTATCAGGGTTCTGGCAAAAGAACACTGTCTCTGTGTTAGGCACATGAGCAACAATTCTCTAACAGCTCTTCCTAAAGCCCTGCCTTATCTTTCCTTTAGCCAGTTTCTAAAGGAAGTGGATGCGCTACTGAAACTCTTCCTAAATTAGTTGTAAAGTACTAGTTGCTACTTGTTACGAGAATGGATAGGGCTTTCCTGATGGCTCAGACTGCAAAACTGTAAAACCTCTACCTGTGATGCAGGAGACCCGGGTTTGATCCCTGGGTTGAGAAGATCCCCTGGAGCACGGAATGGCTACCCACTCAGTGTTCTTGCCTGGAGAATTCCATCCACCAAAGAGCCTGGCAGGCCACAGTACATGGAATTGCAAAGAGTCGGACATGACTGAGTGACTAACACATGCACACACACAAGAACGTATCCAAGGAATTTCCTTAGGATATTAAGAAATAATAAAAAGAAAATAAATTACCATATAAATTGCTTCAGACTTTAAACTGCATTTCTAGTCTGCTATCATTTATGCCAGTGAAAGAGAAAGCTGATTTGTATTTCAAAATATAATAGACATTTAAAAGGTGTAAGCATGATAGCTATTTAATTAAACAAAAAGATGTAAAAATTATTTTTAGTGAATGATTCATTTCTTATTATCCTTAGAATCTCAAGGCTAATTTCAAAAGAAGTCCATTAACATATAAAGCAACTTCCTACTCTCACAACCACATAGAGCTATTTAATCTCACTCTTTGCATATTGTTTATACTAGCTTTGGATATAATTAAATCAATTTGTTTCCCCTAAATGGTTCAAGTTTAAATCTTTTGGCCATGTCCTTTGCATTATGTCCACTGAATATCTATCTCCTCAATTAAGCCAACATGGTATTACTTTTGCCTAACCAACCATAACAAATGTTCACAATCCATGAGTATTACTTTTCCACATCAACACTCTTGCCATTCTTATAGCTCAGGGGTGTATTTGCATCACTGTTATTCATGCTTTGTATCAATCCTACTGTATTACAACCATTTTATAGCAAAAATTGGCATTCATCACTACATTCCAAAAGTTAAACTGTAAAACACTTTAGAATATTTATGAATATATAAAATAATTTGTACAGCAAACGGACCATTGACAAAATGAAGGCAATCAACAGAACAGGAGACAATGAAGCAACCTACAAGAGATTAATCACTAAAATATACAAACAACTCACAACTCAATACAAAAACAAAAACAAACAAAAAAAAAATGGGCAGAAGGTCTAAACAGACATTTCTCCAAAGACATACAGACTAACACAAAGCACGTGAAAATATGATCAACATTACTAACTAATCAGTTACTTAATCATATCCAACTCGGCAACCCCATGGACTGCAGCATGCCAGGCCTCTCTGTCCATAACAAAATCCAGGGGATTATTCAAACTCATGTCCATCGGGTCAGAGATGCCATCCAACCATCTCATCTTCTACCATCCCCTTCTCCTCCAGCCTTCAATCTTTCCCAGCATCAGGGTCTCTTCAATGAGTCAGTTCTTTGCATCAGGTGGCCAAAGTATTGGAGTTTCAGGCTCAGCATTAGTCCTTCCAATGAATAATCAGTACTGATTTCCTTTAGGATGAGGTTGTTGGATCTCCTTGCTGTCAAAGGGACTCTCAAGAGTCTTCTCCAACACCACAGTTCAAAAACATCAATTCTTTGGTGCTCAGCTTTCTTTATAGTCCAAATCTGACATCCATACATGATGACTGGGAAAACCACAGCATTGACTAGATGGATCTTTGTTGACAATGTCTCTGCTTTTTAATATGTTGTCTAGGTTGGTCATAACTTTCCTTCTAAGGAGCAAGTATCTTTTAATTTCATGGCTGCAGTCAGCATCTGCAGTAATTTTGGAGACCAAGAAGATAAAGTCTGTCACTGTTTCCTTTGTTTCCCCATCTATTTGCCATGAAGTGATGGGACCTTAGTTTTCTGAATGTTGAGTTTTAAGCCAGCTTTTTCACTCTCCTCTTTCACTTTCATCAAGAGGCTCTTCACTTTCTGCCATAAGGGTGGTGTCATCTGCATATCTGAGGTTATTGATATTGCTCCCAGCAATCTTGATTCCAGCTTGTGCTTCATCCAGCCCAGCATTTCCCATGATGTACTCTGCATATAAGTTAAATAAGCAGGGTGACAATATACAGCCTTTGTGTACTCTTTTCCCAATTTGGAACCAGTCTGTTGTTCCATGTCCAGTTCTAACTGTTACTTCCTGACCTGCACACAGATTTCTCAGGAGGCAGGTCAGGTGGTCTAGTATTCCTATCTCTTTAAGAATTTTCCACAATTTGCTGTCATCCACATAGTCAAAGACTTTGGCATAGTCAGTAAAGCAGAAGTAGATGTAACACTAAGAGAGAAATGCAAATCAAAACTTCAAAGAGATGGCCTCACACTGATCAGAACATCTGTCATCAAAACACTTATAAACAATTAATGTTGGATAGGATCTGGAGAAGATGGAAACCTCCTATACTGTTGGTGGAAATGCAAACTTTTACAACTATTATATACAACAGTATGAAAATTTCTTAAAAAACTAAAAATATAACTACCATACTCTCCAGCAATTCCACAAGTGGGCATATATGCAGAGAAAATCATAATTTGAAGAGATACATGCACTCCAATGTTCATAGCAGCACTATTTATAAGAGCCAAGACATGGAAGCAACCTAAATATCTGTTAGCAGATAAATGGATAAATAAGAGGTACTACAGGTATACTGAATACTTAATAGAATAATATTCAGCCACAAAAATAATATGCTATTTACACCTACTTGGGTGGCCCTAAAGATTATCATACTAAGTGAAGTAAGTCAAAGACAAATATTACATGATATCACATATGTGGAATCTAAAAAAAAAAAAAACTCTACAAATGAACTTGTTTACAAATATAGAAACAGAGGCACAGACTTAAACTTATGTGGGGAAAGGTGTGGGAAGGGATAAATTAATAGTTTGGGGTTAACAGATACACACTACATAGAAAATAATAAACAAAGACCTACTGTATAGAACAAGGAACTTAATTCAATATTCTGTAACATAATTAGAAAAGAATCTGAAAAAAAGGATATATGCATATATATATATATAGCTGAATCACTTTGCTGTGCATCCTAGAATGTGAAGTCAACTGGGCCTTAGCAGGCATCACTACAAACAAGCTAATGGAAGTGATGGAATCCTAGCTGAGCTATTTCAAATCCTAAAAGATGATGCAGTGAAAGTGTTGCACTCAATATGCCAGCAAATTTGGGAAACTTAGCAGTGGACACAGGACTGAAAAAGGTCAGTTTTCATTCCAATCCCAAAGAAAGGCAGTGCCAAAGAATGCTCAAACTACTGCACAATTGCACTCATCTCGTATGCTAGAAAAATAATGCTAAAAATTCTCTAAGGCAGGCTTCAATAATACCTGAACCATGAACTTCCAGATGTTCAAGATGGTTTTAGAAAAGGCAGAGGAACCAGAGATCAAATTGCCAACAACCGCTGAGAAAAAGCTACAAAGTTCAAGAAAAACTTCTACTTCTGCTTTATTGACTATGCCAAATCCTTTGACTGTGTGGACCACAACAAACTGGAAAATTTTTAAAGAGATGGGAATACCAGACCACCTGACCTGCCTCCTGAGAAATCTGTATGCAGGTCAGGAAGCAACAGAACTGGACATGGAACAACAGACTGGTTCCAAATTGGGAAAGGAGTTTGTCAAGGCTGTCTATTGTCGCCCTGCTTATTTAACCTATATGCAGAGTACATCATGAGAAACATTGGGCTGGAGGAAGCACAAGCTGGAATCAAGATTGCTGGGAGAAATATCAATAACCTCAGATATGCAGATAACACCACCCTAATAACAGAAAGTGAAGAAGAACTAAGAACCTCTCGATGAAAGTGAAAGAGGGGAATGAAGAAGTTGGCTTAAAGCTCAACATTCAGAAAATGATCATGGCATCTGGTAGTGGCAGACTTTATTTTTGGGGGCTCCAAAATCACTGCAGATGGTGACTGCCGCCATGAAATTAAAAGACGCTTATTCCCTGGGAAAAAAGTTATGACCAACCTAGATAGCATATTCAAAAGCAGAGACATTACTTTGCCTACAAAGGTCCATCTAGTCAAGGCTATGGTTTTCCCAGTAGTCATATATGGATGTGAGAGTTGGACTATAAAGAAAGCTGAGTGCCAAAGAACTGATGCTTTTGAACTGTGGTGTTGGAGAAGACTCTTGAGAGTCCCTTGGACTACAAGAAGATCAACCAGTCCATCCCGATGGAGATCAGTCCTGAGTGTTCTTGAAACTCCAATATTTTGGCCACCTGATGCAAAGAACTGACTCGGTGGAAAAGATCCTGATACTGGGAAAGATTAAAGGCAGAAGGAGAAGGGGATGACAGAGGATGAGATGTTTGGATGGTATCACTGACTCAGTGGACATGGGGTTTGAGTAAACTCCGGGAGTTGATGATTGACAAGGAGGCCTGGCATGCTCCAGTCCATGGGGTCACAAAGAGTCGGACACAACTGAACGACTGAACTGAAAACAGTATTTTAAATAAACTATACCCGATAAATTTAAAACAGTAAAATAAAAAGACTTCTTGAATGTAAAAAGAAAAACAAAAAACCCTCACAAGCTGACACCACTCCATACTTATTGAATATCTAAAACTAAATATCTTATGATACAAATGCTGTAGAAATCATGGGCAACTAAACTCTTAAAATAGGTTATTGGGAATACAAAATGATACAGTCAGTTAGAAAGTTTTGAAGGTTCTTAAATATTTAAGCATAGACTCACCATGTGACTCACCAGTCTCACTCCTAGACATTTACCCAACAGAAATTAAAACATATGTTCATACATAAAAACTGTACTTTTTTAAGTTCTCCATGCATAATCTCCCTGAAATAGGAACAACCCACTGAAACCTAACAACTCCACTGACAACTCCTTGGATCAAAACGTGTCAGTGGATCAAAACGTGATTCATCTTTATGATGTAATACTAAATCCAAAGATAATATCAAGCCACACGCACAACAACATAGACACTTCAGACCCAAAATTCTAGGGGAAAATGTCAGATTAAAATGACCACAAACTATATGCTTCCACTTATATTTTAGAAAAGGCCAAACTTTGTGAACAGAAAATAGATCAATATTTTTCTAGATCTAGGGGAAAAGGAAAGTGGCAAATACAAAGGGGCATGAGACAGCTTTGTGGGTATAAAAAGGTTCCTTATCTTGACTGTGTTGGTGGTCACATGGTATAGTTTGTAACAACCTAGAGAACTAAACATTAAAATGAATCTGACTTTATGTGAATTAAGAAATTTAATTTTCAGTGAAACCGTTTTAATTTAAAATTAAAAAAATAAAGCAACTTTAATACTCATCCCTAACCTTACCACTGAATGAACAACAACATAGTAGGAGAAAGTTAGGGGAAAAGTCGTAACTTCAGGAGAAATTATTTCAATACTCAATCTAGGCTCTTTGTTGCCTTGTTTATCTGTGTGTTTAATCATACATATATACATACATTACTTGATAAAAGAGTCTCAATATAATGAACCAGGAATGAGATGATGCACCAGGATGCATTTTTAACTGAAAGAGCTCTGATTTCTCCTAGATGTATTAGGCGATTCCTCTCACCGTAATCAACTAAACTAGGCAACATAGGCAACAGGCTCTAGCTATGGCTAACATCAGCCCAGGTCAGCAATACTTGGAAGAATTTTACTCAGTCTGCCTCATAACAATCTCCTAACCAGGTGCAGAGAGGTTGGATTGGGTGAGCAGAGCACAGGAGCTGCTGCTGAGCAGAGAAGGCAGACATCAAGGTTCAGATCCACTGGAGTATGTGTGGTGCTTAGTTAGTTAGTTAGTTCAGTCACTCAGTCTTGTCCAACTCTTTGAGACCCATGAATTGCAACACGCCAGGCCTCCCTGTCCATCACCAACTCCCAGAGTTCACTCAAACTCAACGTCCATCGAGTCAGTGATGCCATCCAGCAATCTCATCCTCGGTCATCCCCTTCTCCTCCTGCTCCCAATCCCTCCCAGCATCAGTCTTTTCCAATGAATCAACTCTTTGCATGAGGTGGCCAAAGTACTGGAGTTTCAGCTTTAGCATCATTCCTTCCAAAGAATACCCAGGGCTGATCTTTATGAATGGGCTGGTTGGATCTCCTGGCAGTCCAAGGGACTCTCAAGAGTCTTCTCCAACACCACAGTTCAAAAGCATCAATTCTTTGGTGCACCTTTCTTCACAGTTCTACTTTCACATCGATATATGACCACTGGAAAAACCATAGCCTTGACTAGGCAGACCTTTGTTGGCAAAGTAATGTATCTGCTTTTCAATATGCTATCTAGGTTGGTCATAACTTTCCTTCCAAGGAGTAAGTATCTCTTAATTTCATAGCTGCAGTCACCATCTGCAGTGATTTTGGAGCCCCAAAAATAAAGTCTGACACTGTTTCCCTATCTATTGGCCATAAAGTGATGAGACCGGATGCCATGATCTTCGTTTTCTGAATGTTGATCTTTAAGCCAACTTTTTCACTCTCCTCTTTCACTTTCATCAAGAGGTTTTTAGTTCCTCTTCACTTTCTGCTATAAAGGTGGTGTCATCTGCATATCTGAGGTTATTGATATTTCTCCTGGCAATCTTGATTCCAGCTCGTGCTTCTTCCACTCCAGCGTTTCTCATGATGTACTCTGCATATAAGTTAAATAAATAAGCAGGGTGACAGTATACAGACTTGACGTACTCCTTTTCCTATTTGGAACCAGTCTGTTTTTCCATGTCCAGTTCTAACTCTTGCTTCCTGACCTGCATATAGGATTCTCAAGTGGCAGGTCAGCTGCTCTGGTATTCCCATATCTTTCAGAATTTTCCACATTTTATTGTGATCCACACAGTCAAAGGCTTTGGCATAGTCAATAAAGCAGAAATAGATGTTTTTCTGGAACTCTCTTGCTTTTTCGATGATCCAGCAGATGTTGGCAATTTGATCTCTGGTTCCTCTGCCTTTTCTAAAACCAGCTTGAACAACAGGAAGTTCACGGTTTGCATATTGCTGAAGGCTGGCTTGGACAATTTTGAGCATTACTTTACTAGCGTGTGAGATGAGTGCAACTGTGCGGTAGTTTGCGCATTCTTTCGCATTACCTTTCTTTGGGACTGGAATGAAAACTGACCTTTTCCAGTCCTGTGGCCACTGCTGAGTTTTTCAAATTTGTTGGCATATTGAGTGCAGCACTTTCAGAGCATTAGCTATAGAAAAAGAATCTGGGCAGGGGATTCCCCTTAGATTCTTGGCTACAGGCTGAGGTCTAAGTGAGCAGAGCAGAACCTCTGAGAACTCATCAGGCAGCACCTAACAGGCATCCAAAGAGAGTGAGGATGCTTGAAATTGAATATCACTGGTTAAGCCACTTGTCAGTGGATGCTTGTTCCCTGGCCCTTCCTTAATGAAAAGATGCTCCTTGCCATAATACATCATTGATGCCTTGACACACACCTGGAACACTGAGCTGCTGTATTAATAACTAAAGCTGAGAAATTTCAAATGACTTATCACTCTTTTTAAAATATTAAAATGGACTGAATAGAAGTGCAAACAACACAATTTTATGAAAATAACTGTTTTCCAAAGCAAAGCTTAATAGTGGTATTGTTTTATATTTTTGCAAATAACTTAAATGTCCAGCTAAATAGATGTCAGCTGTATTCTCAGAACTGCCTTCTTTATCTTCTCTGATCAGATATATTGTTTGGTAGAAGTATATGATGAAAAATATAGCTTCACACTGCTGTGTAATTTTAAAGGGAGAAATATTCTTATCCTTCCCTATTATCTTTGCATATTCTTCTTTGACTCTACATTCCAAATGGAAAATCATTTTTTTCCCCTCTAATAGAGACTATTTGCAAAGGGCAAGCTCTGACCATATCAATGAATTGATATTTTCCCCATGGCTGGTTTTGTAACATGAGTAAGCATCACTCATTTATAAAACATAGTTTCAGTGAATTATGGAGATCTTGCAAATGTTGACACATTTCATTATACAATGTTAAAACAAACTACATTCTCAATGGATCTCATGAGAAGCATTTTAAATTTTGGAAAAAATGTTACATCTCTGGTTGAAGATTAAAGTTTTCCCTAACATCCTCTCCCTTTTTTGTTCCAAATAACTCAAATTATGTAATTAAAAGCAAATACTGTCAGTTTTTTTTTCTTTGGCGTGACAGACCCAATTCACTTGGTTCACTGTTTAGAAACTCTCTGCAAAATACAAGAGTTTGAATAGATGTAATTTGTCTTTCAGTCATTCTTAAGTTGTCTTGTGGTCCATGAAAAATGGCATGCTTGGTTCAGTTTTAAACTTAGTCTCTTAGTGCTTTCCCTCTAAAAACGTCGTTCTTCAGAATTCAGTTCAATTGCTCTACACTTCATATTTTGCCATACCAAAAATTCATAATCATATTCAAAGTTTCAGGATTTAATAAAACTAGTAACTTGGGCTGCTTGATCCAGGACATTCACAAATAAAATTGTCTTTGTAAAAAAATTCAAGTGTACAGATTCCAAATATACTTACTAGCACACTTTGGTGCCACTAGTTTAACTGATCTTAAGGTAGTATCAGATCAACCATTGATTTTGCATATTTTTGTAAATATCAACATTAGGAAAAAAGCGAAAAAAATTTTACACACATTACATTTATGAAAATGAGTATACATTTGCAGATTCCCTGAAAGCAAGTTTGGAGAAGGAAATGGCAACCCACCCTGGTATTGCCTCGAGAATCCTATGGGGTAACAACAAAGGGTCAGACATGCCTGAGTGACAAACACTTCATTTCACAGCATATTAGAGACCTCAAAAGTCAGCAGACTGCATATGAGAACAGATCCATTAAAAAACTACTTAAGGGAGGTAGTCCTAAGATGGCAGAGGAATAGGATGGGGAGACCACTTTCTCCCCCACAAATCCATCAAAAGAACATTTGAACGCCGAGCAAATTCCACAGAATAACTTCTGAATGCTGGCAGAAGACATCAGGCACCCAGAAAAGCATCCCCTTGTCTTCAAAAGGAGGTAGGACAAAATATAAAATATGAAAAGAGAGACACAAGAGGTAGGAACAGAGATCTGTCCTAGGAAGGGAGTCTTAAAAAACAGATAAATTTCCAAACACCAGGAAACACTCTCTCAGGCAGGTCTGTGGCAAGCCTTGGAATCTCAGAGGGCAAAACAACCAAAAGGAAAAATAAATAAATAATGGAACCCCACAGACCTACCTAACAGCAACTCCCACCTGTGCATCTGGGCTGTTGCACCACTGGGAGTTGCTGTTAGGCACGTAACCTGTGGGTTTTAATTGTTTATTTATTTTTCCTCCCAGTTATTTTGCCTTCCGAGACTCCAAGGCTCACCCTTGTGGCTCAAGTGGTAAAGTATCTGCCTACAATGCGGGAGACTCGGGTTCAATCCTTGGGTTGGGAAGTTTCCCTAGAGCAGGAAATGGCAACCCACTCCAGTATTCTTGCCTGAAAAAATCCCATGGATGGAGGAGCCCAGTAGGCTACAGTCCATGGGGTTGCAAAGAGTCGGACACGACTAAGCCACTTTACTTCACTTCAAGACACCACTAGGCATGCTCACAGAACAAAGGACTGAGCAGAGCTAGCTGGCTGCAGACCAGCCCATCCCCCACAGGAAACAGGCAGGTGAGGGCAGCAAGAGCCAGACGGGGGCAATCGTGGCCCCAGAGAGGCATCCTATAACAAACTTCAAGCAGACTTCCTTGCTAACTGAGACTTAGACTTCTTGGGATTCTGGACAGTCCCTGGCAGGTCCAAAGAAACTCCCAGAAAAGACACAAGGCACACCCATTTTACACCCAGAAAAGCTAGCTGCTGAGTTGAAGTCACAGCCTTCAACTGGGAGTGACTACACTCACCAAGGAACTGGTCACCTGAGCTGCCCAGACCTGGGACGGGCTCAAAACGCAGGCCTAACCAAGTCTGCGCCACTGTGCAGTACCAGAGAACCTGAACCTGAATAGCTTAGACCCGGGAAGTGCATGCAAACCAGGGCGTGCAGCAGACAGTTCCCATCAGAGCAACCCAAAATCTGAGCAGTGTAGAATGGGAAAGCACACACGCTGTGAGTGAGGGCAAACCAAGTGTGGCTGAATCACTGTGAACACACGCTAGTAATATTTGTTTGCAGTGTTCCTCCCTCCTCAAAGCACGACTGAACAAGCAAGCCTAAAAAAAAAAAAAAAAAAATGACCACTACCGCACTCCTTGTGTTAGGGCGGAAATTAGACACTGAAGAGACCAGCAAACAGAAGGAGCTAAAATAAGCAGAGAGAATCATTTGGGAAGTGACAGGTGCAATAGATTAAAACCATGTAGTTAGCACTGACTACATAGGAAGGGGCCTATAGACTGTGAGGTGTACAAGTGGGCCAAGGAACTATCTGAAAATGAACTGACCTCACACTGTCTGCAACAGCTCCAGAGAAAGTCTTAGATATATTTTTACTATTATCATTTTTTAAATTAAAAAATTTACTTTATTTTATTTAATCATTTTTTGTTATTTTAAGTCCACATCACTCCCTTAATTTTCATTTTTATAACCCACAATTACCTTGCAAAAAAAGAAAGACCACATTTTAAAAGCAGACTTCATATATATATATATTTTATAATTTCTGTGACTTTGTTTTGTTTTGTTTTGTGGTTGTTGTTGCTGTTGTTGCTTCAATATTGTATTTTTGAGAATCTAACCTCTACTCAAGATTTTTAATCTTTGCTTTTTTGGTATTTGTTATCAACTTCCTACCTTTAAGAACCCAATCTTCAGAGCCCATTTTTACTTGGGAGTGAGATCACTGGCCTGATTGCTCTTTCCCTCTTTTGACTCTCCTTTTTTTTTCCACCAGGTCGCCTTTATCTCCCCCTCCTCCGTTTCTTCTGTACTCAACTCAGTGAATCTCTTTCTGTATTCCAGACTATGGAGAACACTTAGGGAACTGATTACTGGCTGGATCTGTCTCTCTCTCCTTTTGATTCCCCCATTTATCCTCCTGGCCACCTCTGTCTCTTTCCTCCCTCTTCTCTTCTCTGTGAACATCTCTGAGGGATCCAGACTGTGGAGAGCACACAGGGAAGTGATTACTGGCTACCTTGCTCTCTCCCTTTTTAATTCCCCCTCTTCTCCTCCTGGTCACTTCTATCTCCCTCCTCCCTCTTCTCTTCTCCATATAACTCTGGGTACCTCTCCGGGTGTCCCTCACTGTGGAAACACTATTCTTCATTAACCTAGATATTTTATCATCAGTGCTGTATAAGTGGAGAAGTCTTGAGGCTACTGTAAAAATAAGACTGAAAACCAGAGGCAGGTGACTTAAGTCCAAATCCTGAGAACACCAGAGAACTCCTGAATCCAGGGAACATTAATCGATGGGAGCTCATCAAACACCTCCATACCTACACTGAAACCAAGCACCACCCAAGGGCCAACAAGTTCCAGAGCAAGACATACCATGAAAATTCTTCAGCAACACAGGAACATAACCATGAGCCTCTATACACAGACTGACCAAAGTCACACCAAACCCACTGGCTTCGCAAAACTTATTACTGGACACTCCACTGCACTCCAGAAAGACAAAATCCAACTCCATCCAGCAGAACACCAATACAAGCTTCCCTAACCAGGAAACCTTGACAAGCCACCCATCTAACCCTACCCACAGCGGGGAATCTCCTCAATAAAGAGGAACCACCAACTGCTAGAATACAGAAAGGCCACCCCAAACACAGCAATATAAACAAGATGAAAAGGCAGGAAAAATACCCAGTAGGTAAAGGAACAGGATAAATGCCTACCACCAAGCAAAAGAGGAAAAGATAGGGAATCTACCTGATAAAGGATTCTGAATAATGGTAGTGAAAATGATCCAAAATCTTGAAAACAAATTGGAGTTACAGATAAATAGCCTCAAGACAAGGATCAAGAATACGAAGAAAGGTTTAACAAGGACCTAGAAGAAATAAAAGAGAGTCAATATATATTGAATAATGCAATAAATGAAATAAAAAACACTCTAGAGGCAACCAACAGAAGAATAATGGAGGCAGAAGATAGGATAAGTGAGGTAGAAGATAGATTGGTAGAAATAAATGAAACAGAGAGGGAAAAAGAAAAACGAATTAAAAGAAATGAGGGCAACCTCAGAGACCTCTGGGACAATGTTAAACACCCCAACATTCGAATCATAGAGTGCCAAAAGAAGAAGACAAAAAGAAAGATCATGAGAAAATGCTTGAGGAGGTAATAGTTGAAAAATTCCCTAAAATGGGGAAGGAAATAAGCACCCAAGTCCAAGAAACCCAGAGAGTCCCAAACAGGATAAACCCAAGGTGAAACACCCCAAGACATATATTAATCAAATTAACAAAGATCAAACACAAAGAACAAATATTAAAAGCAGCAAGGGAAAAACAACAAATAACACACAAAGGGATTCCCATAAGGATAACAACTGATCTTTCAATAGAAACTCTTCAACCCAGGAGGGAATGGCAGGACATACTTAAAGTGATGAAAGAAAATAACCTACAGCCCAGATTACTGTACCCAGCAAGGATCTCATTCAAATATGAAGGAGAAAATCAAAAGCTTTACAGACAA
This sequence comes from Nanger dama, assembly GCA_917880005.1. NCBI lineage: Eukaryota > Metazoa > Chordata > Mammalia > Artiodactyla > Bovidae > Nanger > Nanger dama. The sequence goes on along the minus strand of CAKJTW010000192.1, from coordinate 255,567 downwards.
GCAAAAGCTGAGAATTCAGCCCCACTAAATCAGTTCTCCAACAAATGTTAAAAGATCTTCTCTACATAGGAAACACAGAAAGGGTGTATAAACTCAAACTCAAAACAATAAAGTAAATGGCAATGAGATCATACTTATCAATAATTACCTTAAATGCAAATGGGTTGAATGCCCCAACCAAAACACTAAGACTGGCTGAATGGATACAAAAACAAGTCCCCCATATATGTTGTCTACAAGAGACCCACCTCAAAACAAGGGACAAATACAGACTGAAAGTGAAGGGCTGGAAAAAGATATTCCATGCAAATAGAGACCAAAAGACAGCAGGAGTAACAATACTCATATCAGATAAAATAGACTTTAAAACAAAGGCTGTGAAAAGGGACAAAGAAGGACACTACATAATGATCAAAGGATCAATCCAAGAAGATATAACAATCGTAAATATATAGGCACCCAACATAGGAGCACCACAATATGTAACACAAATGCTAACAAGTATGAAAGGGGAAATTAACAATAGCACAATAATAGTGGGAGACTTTAATACCCCACTCACACCTATGGATAGATCAACTAAACAGAAATTTAACAAGGAAACACAAACTTTAAATGATACAATAGACCAGTTAGACCTAACTGATATCTATAGGACATTTCTCCCCAAAACAATGAATTTCACCTTTTTCTCAAGCACACACAGAACCTTCTGTAGACTGGATCACATCCTGGGCCATAAATCTAGCCTTGGTAAATTAAAAAGAAAAAAAAAAAAAAAAGAAATCATTCCAAGCATCTTTTCTGACCACAATGCAGTAAGATTAGATCTCAAAGGAAAAAAGCTATTAAAAATCCCAACATATGGAGGCTGAAAAACACACTTCTGAATAACCAACAAATCACAGAAGAAATCAAAAAGAAATCAAAATATGCATAGAAACGAATGAAAAGGAAAATACAGCAACCCCAAACCTATGGGACACTATAAAAGCAGTGCTGAGGGGAAAGTTCTTAGCAATACAGGCATACCTCAAGAAACAAGAAGAGAGTCAAATAAATAACTCTACACCTAAAGGAACTAGCAAAGGAAGAAATGGAGAACCCCAGGGTTAGTAGAAGGAAAGAAATCTTAAAAATTAGGGCAGAAATAAATGCAAAAGAAACAAAACAGACAATAGCAAAAATCAACAAAGCCAAAAGCTGGCTCTTTGAGAAGATAAAGAAAACTGACATATCATTAGCTAGACTCATCAAGAAACAAAGGGACAAAAATCAAATCAGCAAAATTAGAAATGAAAATGGAGGGAGATCACAACAGACAACACAAAAATACAAAGGATCATAAGAGACTATTATCAGCAACTACATGCAAATAAAATGGACAACTTGGAAGAAATGGACAAATTCTTAGAAAAGTGCAACTTTCCAAAACTGAACCAGGAGGAAATAGAAAATCTTAACAGACACATCACAAGCATGGAAATTCAAACTGTAATCCGAAATCTTCCAGCAAACAAAAGCCCAGAGCCAGACAGCCTCACAGCTGAATTCTACCAAAAAATTTAGAGAAGAGCTAACACCTATCCTACTCAAACTCTTCCAGAAAATTGCAGAGAAAGGTAAACTTCCAAACTCATTCTTTGAGCCCACCTTCACCCTAATACCCAAACCTGACAAAGATGTCACACACAAAAAGAAAACTATAGGCCAATATCACTGATGAACATAGACGCAAAAATCCTTAATAAAATTCTAGCAAACAGAATCAAACAACATATTACAAAGATAAAACATCATGACCAAGTGGGCTTTATCCCAGGGATACAAGGATTCTTCAATATCCACAAGTCAATTAATGTAATACACCACATTAAAAAATTGAAAGATAAAAGCCATATGATTATCTCAATAGACGCAGAGAACGCCTTTGACAAAATTCAACATCCACTTATGATAAAAGAAAAACTTTCCAGAAAGCAGGACTAGAAGAACATATCTCAACATAATAAAAGTTATATATGACAAACCCTCAGCAAACATCATCCTCAATGGTGAAAAATTGAAAGCTATTCCCCTAAAGTCAAGAATAAGACAAGGGTACTCAGTCTAACCACTACTATTCAACATAGTTTTGGAAGTTTTGGCCACAGCAATCAGAGCAGAAAAAGAAATAAAAGGAATCCAGATTGGAAAAGAAGTAAAACTCTCACTGTTTGCAGATGACATGAATCTCTACATAGAAAACCTTAAAGACTCCACCAGAAAATTACCAGAGCTAATCAATGACTATAGTAAAGTTGCAGGATATAAAATCAACACAGAAATCTCCTGTATTCCTATACACTGACAATGCGAAAACAGAAAGATATTAAGGAAACAATTCACCATTTCAACGAATAGAATAAAATACTTAGCAATATATCTACATAAAGAAACAAAAACCTATATATATATAGAAAATTATAAAACACTGGTGAAAGAAAGCAAAGAGCATGCTAATAGATTAGAAATATACCATATTCGTGAATCAGAAGAATCAATATAGTGAAATGAGTATACTATTCAAAGCAATCTACAGATTCAATGCAATCCCTATCAAGCTACCAACGGTATTTTTCCAGAGCTAGAACAAGTAATTTCACAATTTGTATGGAAATACAAAAAATCTTGAATAGCCAAAGCAATCTTGAGAAAGAAGAATGGAGCTAGAGGAATCAACCTGCCTGACTTCACGCTCTACTACAAAGCTACGGTCATCCAGACAATATTGTACTGGCACAAAGACAGAAATATACATCAATGGAACAAAATAGAAAGCCCAGAGATAAATTCACATACCTATGGACACCTTAACTTTGACAAAGGAAGCAAAAATATACAATGGTTTAAAGACAATCTCTTTAACAAGTGGTGCTGGGAAAACTGGTCAACCACTTGTAAAAGAATGAAACTAGATCACTTTCTAACATCACACACAAAAATAAACTCAAGATGGATTAAAGATCTAAAGGTAAGACCTGAAACTGTAAAACTCCTGGAGGAGAACATAGGCAAAACACTCCCCGACATAAATCACAGCAGGATCCTCTATTACCCACCTCCCATAATATTGGAAATAAAAGCAAAACTAAACAAATGGGACCTAATTAAACTTAAAAGTTTCTGCACAACAAAGAAAACTATAAGCAAGGTGAAAAGACAGTCTTCACAATGGGAGAAAATAATAGCAAACAAAGCAACGGACTAAGAATTAACCTCAAAAATATACAAGCAACTCCTGCAGCTCAATTCCAGAAAAATAAAAGACTCAATCAAAGGGCCAGAGAACTAAACAGATATTTCTCCAGAGAAGACATACAGATGGCTAACAAACACATGAAAAGATGCTCAACATCACTCATTATCAGAGAAATGCAAATCAAGACCACAATAAGGTACCATTTCATACGAGTCAGAATGGATGCTATCCAAAAGTCTACAAGCAATAAATGCTGGAGAGGGTGTGGAGAAAAGGGAACCCTCTTACACTGTTGGTGGGAATGCGAACTAGTACAGCCACTATGGAGAACAGTGTGGAGATTCCTTTAAAATTTGGAAATAGAACTTCCTTATTACCCAGAAATCCCTCTGCTGGGCATATACAATGAGGAAACCAGAATTGAAAGAGACACGTGCACCCCAATGTTCATCTCAGCACTGTTTATAATAGCCAGGACATGGAAGCAACCTAGATGTCCATCAGCAGACGAATGGATAAGAAAGCAGTGGTACATATACACAATGGAATATTACTCAGCCATTAAAAAGAATAAATTTGACTCAGTTCTAATGAGGTGAATGAAACTGGAGCCAATAATACAGAGTGAAGTAAGCCAGGAAGAAAAATACCAATACAGTATACCAATGCATATATATGGAATTTGGAAAGATGGTAATGATAACCCTGTATGCCAGACAGCAAAAGAGACACAGATGTATAGAACAGTCTTTTGGACTCTATGGAAGAGGGTGAGGTCTGGATGATATGAGAGAATGGCTCTGAAACATGTAAAATATCATATGTGAAACAAAAAGATAATAATAAAAGAGGTTAGAAGTCATCACAACTAAATGTGATGTTTGAATAAAGGCTATAGTTTAGCTAGCATTATTAAAGCAATGCTAAATGTCCTGAATGTGAAAAAAAAAAACAAACTACTTATGACTCATCCTAACAAAACTCTAACATATATTTGCTATAGGAAGTTGAAGGTTTAGTATGATCCATACAACAATTTTTCTGCATGTCTATGATCATTACAATGTAAATATAATCATTCATCATTTATTTATGTAGAGAGTATTTTGCCTTTCTGTGCTTATTACTATTTTCAAGCCTTAGTCTTCAAAACTCACCATTACTTTAATCTTTTCCTTCACCATTTTTACCTTATTTCTTATCTCTACTATTTTAAACTCTGTGCAGTGTAAATATTCTCCATCCAAGAAATTAGAAGTAAATTGTTTTAATTTTTTCATCTAATATTCTAAGGTCTTAATCCCCTTTACTTGATATTCCTCAATCCCATTTTGTTTTCTGTTTAAAGAAAAACTTTAGGCTTTCCCCACAACACATGCTTTACCATAGTGGGCTTCCTTTTGATTTACATAATAACTTTTTGTATCTTTCTGTTATATTCAGTATCTCACTCACTCAGTATCTCACACACTCTCCATGGTATGAAAGATTGTGTTTTCTGATCAATTTATAAGTGCTAATTATTCTGCTAGAGACTAATATTTACTGAGTTCTTGCTGATTACTGCCTTGCCTGTGCACCAACAAATTCTCTACAATACAATGAATTTTTTTTTCATCCAGAGTTTACACGGGGAAATGATGCTCTATGAAGATCAAGGGAGGTGTTGTACCATGAGCTGGAGTGTAGCAGAGCAAACCCTTTATAGGACCACGTCCACTGAACATCATTGTACCAGAGCCATCATCTCTCTCTCAGCAGTGTGTTTAGTATAATTTTAGAGGAAAAAATAGCATTTTTCAAAATTACAGTGAAATGCTCTGAGTTACACTTACCATATAAATTGACTAATGAAATAAAGAAGCTCACGTCCTTTTATTTGGTTACCATTGACTAGAAAATCTTTCTTTGTTACAAATTTTTGGGCACAACATTCATAAAAATTCATAAATAAGTCCATATGAACCACTTCTTTGCTGAAGAAATAGGCACATTTTCACAGTGAATGTGTATCAGAACTAAGACACAGTAAGGGAATCTTGAGTAAAATACAAAATATTGCTCTGATGTTCTAACACTGCACAAACTTAAGTCTTGATTAATTATAGTCATTTTATTGATAGTATCATAGTAGATCACATAGACCTTTCACCTTGAGGGCCTAAAATACGCAGATTAAAGACATCTCTGCACACAAGAAGCACTTGTGAACATGTTAAAAATTCAATACAAAGATTCACAACTGAAGATTGTTTCCATAGGTCTGGGGCATTTCCAGAGATCTATATTCTTTTAAAACCTGATATATACGTACATCAATATTAAGAATCATTCTATTATCATAACAACCTAAATAAGATCTGGAATATCAAAAAGCATGCATGCTCAGACGCTTCAGTCATATCTGGCTCTTTGTGACTCCATGGACTATAGCTGGCCATGCTCCTCTGTCCATGGAATTTTCCAGGCAAGAATACTGCAGTGAGTTGCCAGTCCCTTCTCCAGGGGACTTTCCTGGACCTAGGGATAGAAATCACATCTCTGGTGTCTCCTACATTGCAGGTGGATTCTTTATGGCTGAGCCACTGGGGAAGCAATGCATATCAAAGTACTCTTTCTTAAACAAAAAGACTGAAGTAAATATTTAATTCTTTCCCTTTTCCTTTCAGGTGTGAGAGCTTTCTGTTATAGTCTGGGAGACAGATTGTTGTTAGCAATAAAATCAGTATCCCATAATGAACTCTAGTTTTAAAAAGCCACATCAGTTTGCTGCTCTAATATAAACGACAGCCTGGGCTGTCGATAGCAAGCTAGGTGGCTTCTCATTTGCACATAGCAGGCAGATCTTTTCTGTTCATGCTGGGATTCATTTATTTGTGGTCTTACTTTTTGCCTTTCCCTTTATAATAAAAGTACACAGAAAGCCTTATCTGTACTCTATGCATGGATTCTTCTGCAAAACCCAGCACAGGTCACACAGATAGGCCATCAAGTATCAGGTGATGGATAATTTCATACACTCTACCTGAACACAGTGGAAGGGAAGGAAGCTCTTTCAATTTATTCATTTCTTTAAGATTATACAGGATGCAAAAATCTTTTCAAAAAGTTTAAGAACTATCAAAATTGTTTTCATATATGCTCATATATAGTCAAACTGAGGTTATATTGCTGTTAATAAAAACACAACGATGTCACATTTAGAATCATGACCAAAGATAAAGCGGTTGTTATTTTTTAATCATCAATAGTGCAAGAATTAATCATCACAATATATAGTTAGGAAGTCAGATAAGAATGGATAAATATTAGTGGATGAGATTAATACCGATGTGGAAGAAATAAGAGAGGCCCACTATGAACTGATTCTATTTCCATGGGCCACATCATTTTTAAGCTGGCCTCCACTCATTTAGAATTTTCTGGCCCTGGGGTCATTTTTAAGTTTTTAAACACACAAACTGTTTCATACATTTTCAGATATTCCTTCTACTTATATTTGCTTCCACATCGGTTTTGCCCTGCTACATTTGTCACTGGTTTAAGTCTTAAATTGAGAGTAATACCTTACCTTTTACAGAGATCTACTAGGTCTAAGTTCCTAAGGCCATCTCTTTCCTCCCATTCTGTATCAATCAATCTTATTTTTCTTTAGTTTATTTGATGAAAAGAACCATAATCTTATGGAGACTATGTTTCCTGTAACTTTATGAGACTAGGATACATTTTTGTTTACTGCTTTATTACCTGGAATAAATGGGACAAAGCAGGTGTTCAGAAGGCTGATTGAATTTTCATTGATGAACAAAAAAGTACCACCTTTATTATGGTACTGTCACTTAGCATTTGTAAATTTTGTACAACTTATAAATTCACTATGGAGTTATTTTCTCATCTATATAATTTACAGATTAACTAATTCTAATAATTTTCTGATAACAATGGCTATTTTTATTAGAAATAAATTTTTATACCTTCTGTGTGTGTGTGTGTGTGCTCAGTCATGTCCTACTATTTGCTCCCTTATGGACTGTAGCCTGCCAGGCTCCTCTGTCCATGGGATTTTCCAGGCATGAACACTGGAATGGGTTTCTATTTCCTTCTCCAGGGATCTTGCTAATCCAGGGATCAAATCCACATTTCCTGCTTTTTAGATGGATTTTTACCTCTTGAGCTACTGGGGCTTCTGAATTGTACTTTTGCCCAGATCAAATCAATCTATTGCAATTTAACATAGTAGCTTTATTTTTCCAACAAAAAGATCAAAAAGCCTTCTCATTAACCTTTAATAATATTTTATTAAATTTATCACTCAGTTCAGTTCAGTCACTCAGTTGTGTCAGATTCTATGCAACTCCATGGACTGCAGCACACCAGGCCTCCCTATCCATCACCAATTTAAGGAGTTTGCTCAAACTCGTGTCCATCAAGGTGGTCATGCCATCCAAACTTCTCATCCTCTGCTTTCCCCTTCTCCTCTCATCTTCAATCTTTCCCAGCATCAGGGTCTTCTCCAGTGAGTCAATTCTTCCCATCAGGTGGCCAAAGTATTGGTGTTTCAGCTTCAGCATCAGTACTTCCAATGAATATTCAAGAATGATTCCCTTTAGGAATGACTGCTTGGATTTCCTTGCAGTTCAAGGGACTCTCAAGAGTCTTCTCCAAGACATTTCAAAAGAATTTACTATTACATGAAGAATAAAGGAAATACTAATATAAACATAAGATTAAATGCTAAATTTTCTGTTGACTTATTCTAAAATTACTGCCACAAGTAAAACAAAATACACATATTTTCATGTAGCTTGGAGACAGGGATTCAAAGAGATAGGTGCTAGAAGCCAACACGGGAGATCCCACCCATGGCAAAGGTCATGTGGAAGAGAACTGTTAAGCAAGGCTTCAGAACTCGAGGGGCTCCCTAGACCTGCTCGAGCATCTACCCCAAAACCAGAATCTGTCTGTTTTACTATTTCATGACTTTCACCAACTCCTCTGACATTAACAGGGGGCTATCCCTGACCACCTTTCTCTGGAAAAAGTTAACTTAGAGCTCCAGTTTACAGTCTCCTGCATATAAAATGAGTGTCTCAGCTCAAACCCCCTCTGTTAACATTCTAGCTTGCTTGGCAGGTTTCCCCAGACTTTTACAACTATGCATATGATTATGTACAGCCTCCCAACTGTGAGAGGCACGGAAAGCCTAAATCATAGAGCCTTTTAAAGAGTTAAAAGTTATTAGAGTAGTGCTGGTGTAGGATTTCATTATTGGGCCAATGCTTGTTGCTAAGTTCTCATCTCTCTCATCCACTGTGCACCTGGGAGTACATTAGCTAACATAGTTGGAATGTAACAAAAACAAGTGTAGCCTTGAAATTAACCACATCAGACTTTTGAGCTAATTGGTTCTTTCTTGTAACTCACTGCACCTTTGTTCCGTGAGAAATGTAACTTATTTAATAAAATTTGGAAAACTCAGCAACGGCCACAGGACCAGAAAAGGTCAGTTTTCATTCCAATCCCAAAGAAAGGCAATGCCAAAGAATGCTCCAACTACTGCACAATTGCACTCATCTCACATGCTGGTAAAGTAATGCTCAAAATTCCCCAAGCTAGGTTTAAACAATACATGAACCGTGAACTTCCTGATGTTCAAGCTGGTATTAGAAAAGGCAGAGGAACCAGAGATCAAATTGCCAACATCTGCTGGATCACGGAAAAAGCAAGAGAGTTCCAGAAAAACATCTTTTTCTGCTTTATTGACTATGCCAAAGCCTTTTATTGTGTGGACACAACAAACTGGAAAATTTTTAAAGAGATAGGAATAGCAGACCACCTGACCTGCCTCTTGAGAAACCTATATGCAGATCAGAAAACAACAGTTAGAACTGGACATGGAACAACAGACTGGTTCCACATAGGAAAAGGAGTACGTCAAGGCTGTATATTGTCACCCTGCTTATTTAACTTATATGCAGAGTACATCATGAGAAATTCTGGGCTGGAAGAAGCACAAGCTGGTATCAAGATTGCCAGGAGAAATATCAAGAACCTCAGATATGGATATGACACCACCCTTATGGCAAAAAGTGAAGAGGAACTAAAAGCCTCTTGATGAAAGTGAAAGAGGAGAGTGAAAACGTTGGCTTAAAGCTCAACATTCAGAAAACGAATATCATGGCATCTGGTGCCATCACTTCATGGGAAATAGATGGGGAAACAGTGGAAACAGTGTCAGACTTTATTTTGGGGGCTCCAAAATCACTGCAGATGGTGACTGCAGCCATGAAATTAAAAGACACTTACTCCTTGGAAGGAAAGTTACGATCAACCTAGACAGCATATTCAAAAGCAGAGACATTACTTTGCCGACTAAGGTCCATCTAGTCAAGGCTATGGTTTTTCCAGTGGTCATGTATGGATGTGAGAGTTGGATTGTGAAGAAGGCTGAGCACTACAGAATTGATGCTTTTGAACTGTGGTGTTGGAGAAGACTCTCGAGAGTCCCTTGGACTGCAAGGAGATCCAACCAATCCATTCTGAAGGAGATCAGCCCTGGGATTTCTTTGAGAGGAATGATGCTAAAGCTGAAACTCCAGTACTTTGGCCACCTAATGAGAAGAGCTGATTCATTGGAAAAGACTCTGATGCTGGGAGGGATTGGGGGCAGGAGGAGAAGGGGACAACAGAGGGTGAGATGGCTGGATGGCATCACTGACTCGTTGGACGTGAGTCTGAGTGAACTCTGGGAGTTGGTGATGGACAGGGAGGCCTGGTGTGCTGTGATTCATGGGGTCGCAAAGAGTCGGACACGACTGAGTGACTGAACTGAACTGAGGCTGCCATAGATTAGAAATATAAAGAAAAAAAGCATTTCAAGGGAAAATAAGTTTTCTGGTTGAGCAGCCTTTATCAAAAGAGGGTCATAAAATGTCCACAGGCCTCCAAGGCCAGAGGATAATGTACTCACCATTGTCCTGTAAGACAAAAGATAAACTCATGAAAGAAAGGTTTGCACAAAAAATCCTGGTTTTGATAAAAACAAAACAGATGTAATGTTTGGGCTGACTCTGTATGACTTTGCATCTTTCATTTCCCTTTATGTACTAGTAAAGGTATAAAAGACCCTTTTTAAAAAAATGGGCCTCGCACAAAGAAGCTTGATCACCCCATGTCTTTTTTTTTCTCTCACTTACTCTTTTTTCAGGCTGATCCCTTGGAGCATAGAGGCTTCCTGCGTTCACTTACCTGCCCGGGTTTCTAAGACCTGAATGGGAAGACGTTCTGCATTTTCACTCCCTTGGAAGACCGGGAGGGCACCTGTGGCCTCTGTGAACAGGTCAAACTCCTTGTCTCAGAGTTCTATTGGTTTTCTATGTAAACCAAGGAACATCAGCCTTTTTGTTTCCTCTATTTTCTTATCTATAATATTTTTTCCTTCTCTTTCTCTAAATCATCTGCTGTTTTCCTTCGCTGTTCCTTCGCTGTTCCTTCCTTCCTTCTTTCCTACGCTGTTTTTCCTTCAGGTTCCCCTGAATCCTGCGGGGGCCTGGACCCCAGCAGTTAGGGTGAGGAAATGAATGACACTTGTGAATTCGTGACACTGCATTTCTCAAAACTTCAATTGCCAAAATTTGAATTTCAGAGCATAAAGAGTAAGCTATAACATGTGTAATTAAAAATTTTTAAAGAAAAACCTATCCATAAGATATTACAGAAAAACTCAACCAAACTTTTTAACATATCCAGTATGCTCTTTGTGGGTTTTTACCCACCAGATGGAAGTTCGTTATTTTGATATTATGCCACTTCCCTTCTCTTGCCTTTCATTATAGTGATATCTACTGTCCTTTCAAAATCCAAATTGTTCATAGATTTGTGTTTAATTTTCTAAATTAATTTTATTTACAATTTCTAATTCAGTTTCAGAGAATCTATGTTTTAGAGACAATCAAATATTGTTATTATACATGTTTCTTAAAAAAGATCTGTGATGTATATATGAACATGCCCTAGATTTTTTGTTCATTCTTATATCTAAAATCATACAATTGCTCTTTTTTAACACTTTTTAATTAACCAAATTCTTGTTTTGTACCCCTCACACTTCAAGATACTCAGTAATACATAAACTTAGACATTTTAGAAACTAATAAACACAAAGGAGTGCAGTAATGATTTAATTTAATTCAGTAGTTATACTCTTTATTTTCAAGTTAACTTTTTTATTTTCTGTAATATTAATTCAGTTGATTGTTTAATAGATTGTTAGGAATAATCTGACCTATTTTCAAGGAATAAAAATGAATTTTTATCTCATTGGGTGACTAAAAGAACTACCCTGTGCATCCTATTAATGTTGTTTTTATAGCCTAAGGACAGGTGTCCACTGATACATTGATAAGGTAGGAAATTGAAGTAATTACTCAGACATTTTAGGGAAAATAAAATGCTTCAAGTACAATGCTAAAGATTTTGTTTGGGTATGTTTGTTTTTCCTTTTCCATGGAAATAGAGACACAGAAAGCCTTCAGAACACATTTTGAATGCCTGCAATACCTAGTTAGATTCAGTAAAATAAATTCCACTTTTTAAACAAATTTTTTACTCATAATGAAACTTTTTCTATGAATATATGGGACTTACTGGGCAAGTATATCAATCTTGAAATGTGTTTACAAATCTAAATTCAACTAAAAGTAAGTACTAATATATGATGTGAACATCCAGCATACAAAGTATCAACTTCACATCTTGCTACAGTGTATAAATTCCATCATTTTACTTCCTGCATAAAGTTTACATTTTCACCTCTTGAAAGATTTCTGATCTTCTGGTGTGCCTTGGAAAATATATGTGTATTACTCAACCTCCAACTGGGGATTATTTTTCAACAGAGATATCTTAGAGAGAAACACTGTCTGAAAATTCAGGAGAAGTGAGGTGGGGCAGCAGGACACCAAAGGAATCTGTGCTCAATGTTTTATCCATCATATGAAATAACCCCAAACTCTACAATTTTCCATTCATTACACAAGATGTACACACTGATTTGAAAAGTAAAACAGCTGAGTACTAATTTTGTGTTAGATATAAGGTTTTCTGAAAACATACTTATTTTTACAATGTTTTAAAAGACTGCTATCACCGTGCTCTGTCATGTCCGATTCTTTGTGACCCCATGCACTGCAGCCTGCCAGGCTCCTTTGTTCATCGGGATTCTCCAGGCAATGATACTGGACTGGGTTGCCATGCCCTCCTTTAGAGGATCTTCCCAACCCAGGGATCAGAATCCAGGTTTCTCACTTTGCAGGTGGATTCTTTAATGTCTGAAGCACCAGGAAAGCCCAAGAATATTGGAGTGGGTAGCCTATCCCTTCTGCAGAGGATCTTCCTGACACAGGAGTCAAATTGGGGTCTCCTGCATTGCAGGTGGATTCTTTACCAGTTGAGCTACCAAGAATTGATAACACTGTATCTCAGAAAACATACTATATGATTATTTTATAAAACTTAAAAATTGCAGAATCTAGAAGAAACCATTAAAACTTACAGAATTCTTTTACAAGTGGTTGACCAGTTTTCCCAGCACCACTTGTTAAAGAGATTGTCTTTAATCCATTGTATATTCTTGCCTCCTTTGTCAAAGATAAGGTGTCCGTAGGTGCATGGATTTATCTCTGGGCTTTCTATTTTATTCCATTGATCTATATTTCTGTCTTTGTGCCAGTACCATACTGTCTTGATGACTGTGGCTTTGTAGTAGAGCATGAAGTCAGGCAGGTTGATTCCTCTAGCTCCATTCTTCTTTCTCAAGATTGCTTTGGCTATTCGAGTTTTTTTGTATTTCCATACAAATTGTGAAATTATTTGTTCTAGCTCTGTGAAAAATACCATTGGTAGCTTGATAGGGATTGCATTGAATCTATAAATTGCTTTGGGTAGTATACTCATTTTCACTATATTGATTCTTCTGATCCATGAACATGGTATATTTCTCCATCTATTAGTGTCCTCTTTGATTTCTTTCACCAGTGTTTTATAGTTTTCTATATATCAATCTTTAGTTTCTTTAGGTAGATATATTCCTAAGCATTTTATTCTTTTCATTGCAATGGTGAATGGAACAAGTGGTGCTGGGAAAACTGGTCAACCACTTGTAAAAGAATGAAACTAGAGCACTTTCTAACACCATACACAAAAATATACTCAAAATGGATTAAAGATCTAAACATAAGACCAGAAACTATAAAACTCATAGAGGAGAATACAGGCAAAACACTCTCCGACATACATCACAACAGGATCCTCTATTACCCACCTCCCAGAATATTGGAAATAAAAGCAAAAATAAACAAATGGGACCAAATTAAACTTAAAAGCTTCTGCACAGCAAAGGAAACTATAAGCAAGGTGAAAAGACAGTCTTCAGAATGGGAGAAAATAATAGCAAACAAAGCAATGGACAAAGAATTAATCTTAAAAATATACAAGCAACTCCTGCAGCTCAATTCCAGAAAAATGAATGACCCAATCAAAAAATGGGCCAAAGAACTAAATAGACTTTTCTCCAAAGAAGACATACTGATGGCTAACAAGCACATGAAAAGATGCTCAACATCACTCATTTTCAGAGAAATGCAAATCAAAACCACAATGAGGTACCATTTCACACCAGTCAGAATGGCTGCAATCCAAAAGTCTACAAGCAATAAATGCTGGAGAGGGTGTGGAGAAAAGGGAACCCTCTTACACTGTTGGTGGGAATGCAAACTAGTACAGCCACTATGGAGAACAGTGTGGAGATTCCTTAAATAACTGGAAATAGAACTGCCTTATGACCCAGCAATCCAACTGCTGAGCATACACACTGAGGAAACTAGAATTGAAAGAGACATATGTACCTCAATGTTCGTCTCAGCATTGTTTATAATAGCCGAGACATGGAAGCAACCTAGATGTCCATCAACAGATGAATGGATAAGAAAGCAGTGGTACATATACACAATGGAATATTACTCAGCCATTAAAAAGAATACATTTGAATCAATTCTAATGAGGTGGATGAAACTGGAGCCTATTATACAGAGTGAAGTAAGCCAGAAAGAAAAAGCCAATATACTAACGCATGTATATGGAATTTAGAAAGATGGTAATGATAACCCTGTAGGCCAGACAGCAAAAGAGACACAGATGTATTGAACAGTCTTTTGGGCTCTGTGGGAGAGGGCGAGGGTGGGATGATTTGGGAGAATGGCATTGAAACATGTATAATATCATATATGAAACAAATTGCCAGTCCAGGTTTGGTGCATGATACTGGATGCTTGGGTTGGTGCACTGAGATGACCCAGAGGGATGGTGTGGGGAGGGAGGATGGAGGGGTGTTCAAGATGGGGAAAACGTGTATACCTGTGGTGGATTCATGTTGATGTATGGCAAAACTAATACAATATTGTAAAGTAATTAACCTCCAATTAACTAAATTATATTAAAAAATAAAAATAAATAAAAGCTTACAGAATTTAATTTCTCAAAGGAGTCATCATTTATGTTTGATAAAAGTATTCTTGTATTTAGGAAACATAATTATAGATAGATGAGACGTGGATAGGGAGAATGTCCAATACATAAACTTCAGCAATGCAATAATAAACAAGAGGGCTGTGTTAATGGTTCGGTATTCTTGAATTGAGTAAGGACAGTTGAATTAACTTGATATTTTATATCATAAAATGTTTTTTTTCCTTCTAATTGATCTGAATTAGATTTCTCATAACCTTTTTTGTTGAAGTATAGCTTATTTATAATATATTAGTTTCAGGTGTACAACATAGTGATTCAGTATTTTTATAGTTTATACTCCATTTAAAGTTATTACAAGGTTCAGTTCAGTTCAGTTGCTCAGTCATGTCCAACTCTTTGCGACCCCATGAATCACAGTATGCCAGGCCTCCCTGTCCATCACTATCTCCCGGAGTTCACTCAGACTCAAGTTCATTGAGTCCGTGATGCCATCCAGCCATTTCATCCTCTGTCGTCCCCTCTCCTCCTGCTCCCAATCCTTCCCAGCATCAGAGTCTTTTCCAGTGAGTCAACTCTGCATGAGGTGGCCAAAGTACTGGAGTTATGGCTCTATTTCTCTGTTATTACGTCTCATTTCATTCCTGTTCTAATTTATGCCTTTTTTCTTTCTAAATTTTATGACACATTAGTCATTCTTACCAGTGATTTTGTGAAGCAGGTTTTATATTGTAAGATTATGGTCTTTCCTGGGTAAGTTCTACCTTACGTTTGTTGGATTTACTTAACCTTTTTAATCTAAATTCTGTAGTTTCTTGGTTCTCTAATTTTTTGGCTATTTATTTCAAGGCAACTATTATTACCACGTTAAAATCCAAACTGTTTTAGCTGTATTCTTTATATTTTTTCTCAGTCCTAATTACATTAAAAAATAATTATTATATATTAACAAACTTTTGTTTCATTTCTTAATTTCCTGCCATATAGAATTTTTTTGGTCTGTATATCAATCTTTGAAAAGTATAAATTTGTGTAATTTTGTAAGAGATTTTAAGAATGACCACAAAATATTCTATTTGTATGCATTGTATAAAATGTGTAACCTTGCATTTATGTGTTTAGTGCTATTTTGTATTTGATCATTAAATTACTACAGGATTTATATTAATATATCTCAATGAATTACGTATTTACCTATTTTTCCTTTTCATATTTATATAATATAGCTCAATTATTAGGGGACATATAAGTTTGAAATTGCTTTAACTTATGAATTTAATTTTTTAATAAAGTGATTATTTCACTCATCTCTAGTGATGCTGCCTTGAATAAATGTTATTTTGTCTGATAATTTACTCACATAAGATAGAGCTACATGTTAATATTGCATCAGAATTTAATGAATAACAGCTGGTGATGAGACAGAATGCCATTAATATGTTTTACTTAAAATTCAGCCCTGATTAACTGTTAAAATAAATGATTATTATGGGAGAGGACTTTGAGACATTTTACACAGACCAGTATCTCTAATTTACTAGGTAGCATAATTTTTCCTTTTAATGTACTATATTGTTACTGTCATCTATACAGTGTTGAATTTCTCTTTTCTATAAATTCTAATTATATTCTGTGAACTACTTTTATTTATTTAAATATCCATTGGACACTGTGCATGTTTTCTTTTACAATAGAGTATATTATTTTTCTAAAATTGCTTCGTTTCAGCATGTTTTCAGTTTATTATTTATCTTCCAAGATCTACACACTGACGATTTTTCAGCTTCCTTTACACCTTTATGTGGTATTCAAACTCCAAACTCATTTATAATAGGGATGTATCATTTTCCTGCCTATTCTATTCAATTTCCTCTCACTATTTAGAGATGGCTCCATAGAACAGGATGAAAGATACCCTGACTTAAGGTAAATGAGAGTTCAACAACTACAATTCACATCCTTAAGTCAGAAAACCAGTGAATAGGCATAGGAATTATTATTTATTGTCCACAGTCATAGACTTGAAGTCAGCTTTCCCTTAACTCTTATTGCCCTCTGCACCTTTGTGCAGAATCTATTGATCACATAAAAGCAGCTGTCTTTGCCAACAAGGAAATTTCTATACTAAGGGTCCTGTAGAAAACGCAGATTTCAAAGCAAGTAGTTCTCAGTCTCAGATTGGGAACTAATAAAATTGCACATATTTGGTTATAAATAAAATCATTTTGAAACAAAATATGTTGAAAGGTTAAAATAAATACTTTTAACTTTGTGAGTACATAAGGTTTTTTCAAATACACAGTAATTCTACAAGAAACAATAATTCAACTAACAGCTTTTTAATTGAAATATTCAATAGTCAAATTTGTATGTGGCAATACCGTTTCTTTTTTTTTCCTTTTAAAACACTCAAAAAAATAAGTTCTAATTTCTACATATTTGAGTATTTATGTAAGCATCTATCTAATTTCTATGGCATTGACTCTGGTTCCTGAAACCTATGTTTGCATTTTCTTAGAAAGGGAAGCTAATTGTGATAGTTTCAGCATCATATATTTCCATCAAAAATCAATGATCTGTGAATCTTTAAAGGACCTTAGTTTCTTCCTGAAGCTTTTTGGTATTAGACAAAGTATTTTTATCTGAACTAATTCACCATATTTGTTGCCTTCTGATTCCTGGGCAGGTAGGTATACTTTTATTAATCTGAAGTGCAGAGAAAACACCTTACATCAACCTCACATTTTTCTGCTCAAGATTACTGTCCATGCCTGGCTCCTTTTGTGCTAAATGTTTGGTTGAGAATTTATTTTCCTTTTTGGATCTCTGAACCTACCTTCCACCAAGACACAGTTATAAATTTTATGTTATTTACACACCCATTTACCATTAAGAATCCCAAGCAAAATGTCACAGGATACAATTTCATAGGTATAGAGTCATCTTCCGAGCATGATTAAGAATTCTAATCTTTAAATATCTTTGACTTATTTTAACATGCAGGGTGGGTGGTGGTGGTGTTACTTAGTATACTTAGGCTGAAGTCCTAGGAAAAATAAATGAAAATTACTTACTATTAGGTTCCAACCCAATACTTACTATTGGAGATCCAACCAATCCATTCTGAAGATTAACCCTGGGATTTCTTTGGAAGGAATGATGCTAAAGCTGAAACTCCAGTACTTTGGCCACCTAATGAGAAGAGCTGATTCATTGGAAAAGACTCTGATGCTAGGAGGGATTGGGGGCAGGAGGAGAAGGGGACGACCGAGGATGAGATGGCTGGATGGCATCATGGACTCAATGGACGTGAATCTGAGTGAACTCCGGGAGATTATGATGAACAGGGAGGCCTGGCATGCTGCGAGTCATGGTGTCACAAAGAATCGGACATGACTGAGAAACTGAACTGAACTGACTATTGGGTTCAAAGACTATGGCACAATTTTTTAAAGCTTGCGGTAAAACAGCAATTGACTCCAGTTATGTTTCATTTAAAGACAATTGTTCAGGAAGAGAAAAGATAAGAGAATTGATAATAAAGGAAAAGAGTAGGAAACGATGGAAAAAATTCAACATTGTAAATTGTAAAATAATTATTGAACAAATGCTTTTGGATGAAATTATTAGGCCTACTTAGGACTTCCCTGGTGGCTCAGAGGGTAAAGTGTCTGCCTACAATGCGAGAGACCCAGGTTCGACCCCTGGCTAAGGAAGATCCTCTGGAGAAGGAAATGGCAATCCACTCCAGTACTCTTGCCAGGAAAATCCCATGGATGGAGGAGCATGGCGGGTTATAGTCCATGGGGTTGCAAAGACTCAAACATGACTGAGTGACTTCACTCACTCACTGATGATTATAATAGATACGATTAGGGGATATAAGTGATAACAAATAATTCAAAGGTATTAACTACTTCAAACTGTGACAGTAAACACCATTCCCTGGTGGCTCAGCTGGTAAAGAAACTGCCTGCAGTGCAGAAGATCTGGGTTTGATTCCTGGGTCAGGAAAATACCCTGGAGAAGGGCATGGCTACCCACTCCAGTATTCTTGCCTGGAGAATCCTATGGACAGAGGAGCCAGATGGACTACAGTCAAAAAAAATCAGACATGGGTGAGCAACTAATACCCTACATGACAATTTGCTTTGGGGAACATTTTCATCTTCTCCTTTTAATTTCACCTTTAAATCTTTAATTTCAGTAGAAATGGAGTAGCCATTATGGTCAACAAAAGAGTCCGAAATGCAGTACTTGGATGCAGTCTCAAAAACGACAGAATGATCTCTGTTCGTTTCCAAGACAAACCATTCAATATCACAGTAATCCAAGTCTATGCCCCAACCAGTAATGCTGAAGAAGATGAAGTTGAATGGCTCTATGAAGACCTACAAGACCTTTCAGAACTAACACCTAAAAAAGATGTCCTTTTCATTATAGGAGACTGGAATGCAAAAGTAGGAAGTCAAGAAACACCTAGAGTAATAGGCAAATTTAGCCTTGGAATACGGAATGAAGCAGGGCAAAGGCTAATAGAGTCTTGACAAGAGAATGCACTGGTCATAGCAAACACCCTCTTCAAATGACACAAGAGCAGACTACACATGGACATCACCAGATGGTCAACACCAAAATCAGATTGATTATATTCTTCGCAGCCAAAGATGGAGACACTCTATACAGTCAGCAAAAACAAGACTGGGAGCTGACTGTGGCTCAGATCATGAGCTCCTTATTGCCAAATTCAGACTGAAATTGAAGAAAGTAGGAAAAACCACTAGACCATTTACATATGGCCTAAATCAAATCCCTTATGATTATACAGTGGAAGTGAGAAATAGATTTAAGGGACTAGATCTGATAGAGTGCCTGCTGAACTATGGATGGAGATTTGTGACATTGTACAGGAGACAGGGATCAACACCATCATGGAAAAGAAATACAAAAAAGCAAAATGGCTGTCTGGGAAGGACTTAAAAATAGCCGCAAAAAAAAAAAAAAAAAGAGAGAGAGAGAGAGAGAAGCAAAAAGCAAAGAAGAAAAGGAAAGATATAAGCATCTGAATGCAGAGTTCCAAAGAATAGCAAGAAGAGATAAGAAAGCCTTCTTCAGTGATCAATGAAAAGAAATAGAGGAAAACGACAGAATGGGAAAGACTAGAGATCTCTTCAAGAAAATTATGCATGGGGCTGATGCACAGGATGATTCAGGTAGAGGATATGGGGTGGGAGGTGGGAGGGGGCTTCGGCATTGGGCGATTGTGTTCACCTATGGCTGATTCGTGTCAATGTATGGCAAAACAAATACAGTATTGTAATTAAAAAAATAAATTTAATTTAAAAAAAAAGAAAATTAGAGATATCAAGGGAACATTTCATGCAAAGATGGGCTTGATAAATGACAGAAAGGGTATGGACCTAACAGACGCAGCAGATATTAAGAAGAAGTGGCAAGAATACACAGAAGAACTGTACAAAAAAGATCTTCACAACCAAGATAATCACGATGGTGTGATCACTCACCTAGAGCCAGATATCCTGGAATATGAAGTCAAGTGGATCTTAGAAAGCATCACTATGAACAAAGCTAGTGGAGGTGATGAAATTTCAGGTGAGCTATTTCAAATCCTGAAAGATGATGATGTGAAAGCGCTTCACACAATATGCCAGCAAATTTGGAAAACTCAGCAGTGGCCACAGGGATGGAAAGGTCAGTTTTCATTCAAATCCCAAAGAAAGGCAATGCCAAAGAATGCTCAAACTATCATACAATTGCACTCATCTCACACGCTAGTGAAGTAATGCTCAAAATTTTGCAAGCCAGGCCTCAGCAATATGTGAACTGTGAATTTCCATATGTTCAAGCTGGTTTTAGAAAAGGCAGAGGAACCAGAGATCAAATTGCCAACATCTGCTGGGTCATGGAAAAAGCAAGAGAGTTCCAGAAAAACATCTATTTCTGCTTTATTGACTATGCCAAAGCCTTTGATTGTGTGGATCACAATAAACTGTGGAAAATTCTGAGAGATGGAAATACCAGACCACCTGAGCTGCCTCTTGAGAAATCTGTATGCAGGTCAGGAAGCAACAGTTAGAACTGGACATGGAACAACAGACTGGTTCCAAATAGGAAAAGGAGTACGTCAGGCTGTATATTGTCTCCATGCTTATTTAACTTCTATGAAGTACTCTATGCAGAGTACATCATGAGAAATGCTGGGCTGGAAGAAGCACAAGCTGGAATCAAGATTGCCGGGAGAAATATCAATAGCCTCAGATATGCAGATGACACCACCCCTATGGCAGAAAGTGAAGAGGAACTAAAAAGCCTCTTGATGAAAGTGAAAGAGGAGAGGGAAAAAGTTGGCTTGAAGCTTGACATTCAGAAAATGAAGTTCATGGCCTCTGGTCCCATTACTTCATGGCCAATAGATGGGGAAACAGTGGAAACAGTGTCAGACTTTATCTTTTCAGGCTCCAAAATTACTGCAGATGATAATTGCAGCCATAAAATTAAAAGACACTCCTTGGAAGGAAAGTTATGACCAACCTAGATAGCATATTCAAAAGCAGAGATATTACTTTGCCAACAAAGGTCCGTCTAGGCAAGGCTATGGTTTTTCCTGTGGTCATGTATGGATGTGATAGTTGGACTGTGAAGAGAGCTGAGTGCCGAAGAACTGATGCCTTTGAACTGTGGTGTTGGAGAAGACTCTTGAGAGTTCCTTGAACTGCAAGGAGATACAATCAGTCCATTCTAAAGGAGATCAGCCCTGGGTATTCTTTGGGAGGAATGATGCTAAAGCTGAAACTCCAGTACTTTGGCCACCTTATGTGAAGAGTTGACTCACTGGAAAAGACTCTGATGCTGGGAAGGATTGGGGGCAGGAGGAGAAGGGGACAACAGAGGGTGAGATGGCTGGATGGCATCTCTGACTCGATGGACGTAAGTCTGAGTGAACTCCGGGAGTTGGTGATGGACAAGGAGGCCTGGCGTGTTGCGATTCATGGGGTCTCTAAGAGTCAGACATGACTGAGTGACTGAACTGAAGCCTTTAATTTTATGTGCAGAGAAAACACTTATCCATTTTGTTTTCTGGTTTTTAAAGGTTTTTGTGGCATATGATCCCAAAGGAGTACCTTCGATCCACAATATCTTCTTCCTGTGATAAATATTTTATCATACTTGAGATGGAAGCATTAGCTCACCTCGAAATACATGAAGATTTAATTAGAACGCTGGGTCCAACATAGACAACACAGTATCAATCTCCACTGACCAAGGAGGCCTCGATATTTCTCCTCAGCTTGTCTGAACTTTATACAGGCTTCTTTCTGCCTAAATATCCCTGACTTTCCTGACCCACTGGCCACTGAGTCCAGATGACCTATCATATGTTTCCACTGTTTTCTTAGAGGCTGTTCATTAGCAAACTTGGAATCCTGTATTCTCTGTCTGCTCTTTGGTGATGTGAATCTTCTCTAATGCCACCTGCTAAATTCACAATCCAGGAATATTTCTCTCAAGGATCTGGGAGCCATCTCTTTGAAATACTGGACTGGCCTAAAAGTTCATTCGGGTTTTTTGAAAGGAACCTTTGGGCCAACCCAATATAATCCTGAAGACAGTGCCCATCCCCCAGTTTCTCTCGGAGGGTTGGACCCTAACTTCCTCGGAAATCTGGTTCCAAGTTTCAAAACTATCTCCTGTCGTGAGGAAGCAAAAGCCAGTTAGGAGATACAGGTGGACTATAGGCACCAAGATTTTTTTCTCCACTTTCCTTCCATATTGCTGTCCTGTCCTGTACAGCAATTTTGAGGAATCAAGGTATTGGCTGTTCTTTAATTTACGCTTGTCTTAATTTTTAGAAATTTCAGCATGCATCTATATTTCAGTTAGATGTTGCAATAAAGCTAACAACATCTGAGCTCAGTTTACCATAATACTGTTTATCAATGATTAATCTATAGTTTTACTGGGTCCTGATTCCAGTATCATCTGGGATCATTCACCTGCCTGAGGGTAGTTGTGTTGATGTGACTGGATTCTTTGACTTGATCTAGTTTTTTAGGATTGGCTCGCAATCATCTAGTGAAGGATGGAAATAACTCATCAATTTTCCATGGACTTTCACATTTCTATAAGTAGTCAAGTAATGACAAGCTTTATAGACCATCCAAAGATATTCTCATGGCAACCAAATAGAATAAAGAGTAAACCATGGGCACACTCATGCAAAAAGGCAACCCAAAATGTGTCTTTGTTTAATCCAGAGATTAAACAATTTGGAAATATTGCTTTGGTCAAAGAAAGTTAAATCATGATCATAAAGTAAGTCCAGTGGACTAGAACATTGTGGAGAAAAACCATACACAGAGGAAAGTCATTCACTATCAACTGATAGATTAATCTTCCAACATCATAATCACTCAGCTTCCTGAGCTCTTTTAAATAACTTGTTTCATCTGACTTTTCTAATTACAATCAACATTAAGTGCCAAAGAGGAAAAACTACTAGAAACAATCCAGCCATTCAAATACAATCTAATGAGAGGACAAAAATCTAGCTTTTTAATCTATGCCAATATAAATATTGTCTGCCTCCCAATTAAAATTACATTACTCTTCACTATAGAACAATGTCAATAGATGGAGAAGAGAAAGTCTTGCCCACTCCCTTTTCCAACAAGAACGTAAAAGATGATTTTTATATAATCATCACTTTCAGTTCATTTCTGAAAATACTCCACTAATGTGGATTTCAAACTCTAGTAAAAAGAATTAATTAGATAAAAGTATATGTTGATATGGACTTCCCGGGTGGCTCAGTGGTAAAGAATCTGCCTGCCAATGCAAGAGCCACAGGAAATGCAGATTTGATCCCTATGTTGGGAAAATCCCCTAGAGGAGGTCATGGCCACCTACTCCAGTAATCTTGCAAGGAGACTCCCATGGCCAGAGGAGCCTGGTAGGCTGAAATCCATGGGATGGCAAAGAGTCAGACACAACTTAGTGACTGAACAACATATTGACATGTATTAATACATTGATATTTGAGAATATGTCCTACTTGTGACCCTATCTCTGATGCTGCAGATACTGCATTAGAGGAGTCATACTACTATGAAGGAATTTGAGTTGCTTGTTTTCAGACACTCAAGGCATTTCCCTGACACAAGTCATCACTAGTTTTCTGCAGGGAGGCTCTGTCTCAGAGCTTGATTTCTTTCCATCACTTACATCTCTGCTCAAGTGTCATCTGTCCATACATAATCCTCCCAGGATGCCCAAGTAAAATTTTACCTCCATGGTTTTCTTTTTTGTTTTGTTTAATTCACAACACAATAATTCTAGCACATTTATTTGTTCAGTTGAGTTGCTCAGTTGTGTCCAACTCTTTGCAACCCCATGAATTACACCACGCCAGGCCTCCCTGTCCATCACCAACTCCCAGAGTTCACTCAAACTCATGTCCATCGAGTCAGTGATGCCATCCAGCCATCTCATCTTCTGTTGTCCCCTTCTCCTTCTGACCCCAGTCCCTCCCAGCATCAGAGTCTTTTCCAATGCATCAACACTTCTCATGAGGTGGCCAAAGTAAAGTACTGGAGCTTCAGCTTTAGCATAGTTCCTTCCAAAGAACACCCAGGGCTAATCTCCTTGAGAATGGACTGGTTGGATCTCTTTGCAGTCCAAGGGACTCTCAAGAGTCTTCCCCAACACCACAGTTCAAAAGCACCAATTCTTCGGCGCTCAGCTTTCTTCACAGTCTAACTCTCACATCCATACATGACCATTGGAAAAACCATAGCCTTGCCTAAATGAACCTTTGTTGGCAAAGTAATGTCTCTGCTTTTGAATATGCTATCTAGGTTGGTCATAACTTTCCTTCCAAGGAGTAAGTGTCTTTTAATTTTATGGCTGCAGTGACCATCTGCAGTGATACTGGAGCCCCCCAAAATAAAGCCTGACACTGTTTCCCCATCTATTGGCCATGAAGTGATGGGACCAGATGCCATGATCTTTGTTTTCTGAATGTTGAACTTTAAGCCAACTTTTTCACTCTCCTCTTTCACTTTCATCAAGAGGCTTTTTAGTTCCTCTTCACTTTCTGCCAGGTTAGATTACTTTTTTAACTTAACTCCATTCTATCCTATTCAACTGCAAGCTATATGAAGGCAGGATTGTTTGGCCTGTTGTTGCTTATTGACTGAAACAAAGGACGATAAAAGGTAGGGAATTGGGGCATCACTGTGATTCGGTGCTTAAATAAAGGCTCATTTTGACTCAGTTAAATCTTATTATGTATAAAATAGCTAACTTGTCAGAACCTACTGTATTGCACAGACAACCATACTCAGTACTTTGTGATGACCTAAATGGGAAATCCAAAAACAGATATATGTACACATGTAGCTGGTTCACTTTGCTGCACAGCAGAAAACAGCAAACACTGTAAAGCAAGTATACTGCAATTAGCTTTTGTTTTTAAATTCTATTGCAATACTCAGGATCAGTTTCTTAAAAATCAAGTAAAGGCAGCACTTTGAGGGGCCTGAACTTGTACTTTATATTTTTGATGATCAAGACTATGACATCATAATTTAAATCATTTATTGGTTACAAAACTTAATATAAGGTACTTAGTTAAAAATATCAAAGAAAAGAGGCATTAAACATATAGTAACAGATGGAAACACAGAAAAAGTGGCATAAGGGAGCAAATAAATAATGCTGAGGACCAACAGTCACTCTGCTTATTTAACTTCTATGAAGAGTACATCATGAGAAATGCTGGACTGGAAGAAACACAAGCTGGAATCAAGATTGCTGGGAGAAATATCAATCACCTCAGATATGCAGATGACACCACCCTTACGGCAGAAAGTGAAGAGGAACTAAAAGGCCTCTTGATGAAAGTGAAAGAGGAGAGTGAAAAAGCTGGCTTAAAGCTCAACATTCAGAAAACGAAGATCATGGCATCCGGTTCCATCACTTCATGGGAAATAGATAGGGAAACAGTGGAAACAATGTCAGACTTTATTTTTTGGGGCTCCAAAATCTCTGCAGATAGTGACTGCAGCCATGAAATTAAAAGACGCTTACTCTTTGGAAGAAAAGTTATGACCAATCTAGACAGCACATTCAAAAGCAGACATTACTTTGCCGACTAAGGTCCGTCTAGTCAAAGCTATGGTTTTTCCAGTAGTCATGTATGGATGTGAGAGTTGGACTGTGAAGAAGGCTGAGCACCAAAGAATTGATGCTTTTGAACTGTGGTGTTGGAAAAGACTCTTGAGAGTCCCTTGGACTGCAAGGAGATCCAACCAGTCCATTCTAAAAGAGATCAGCCCTGACTGTTCTTTGGAAGGAATGATGCTGAAGCTGAAACTCCAGTACTCTGGCCACCTCATGCGAAGAGTTGACTCACTGGAAAAAGATTCTGATGCTGGGAGGAATTGGGGGAAGGAGGAGAAGGGGACAACTGAGGATGAGATGGCTGG
Organism: Nanger dama; assembly: GCA_917880005.1. NCBI lineage: Eukaryota > Metazoa > Chordata > Mammalia > Artiodactyla > Bovidae > Nanger > Nanger dama. Next base: position 229,296 of record CAKJTW010000192.1, on the reverse strand, counting down.
ATGGCACCCCTGACTCGATGGACGTGAATCTGAGTGAGCTCTGGGAGCTGGTGATGGACAAGGAGGCCTGGCTTGCTGTGATTCATGGAGTCGCAAAGAGTTGGACATGACTGAGTGACTGAACAGAACTGATGGCAACTGAAAGCATTTTCTTACTTTATTTTTAGGTATTTTTAAAATACTAGTGTATTTTCCTCACTATTGCTTCGGCAACTCTGGGTTTTCTATGGTTCCATGTAAATTTTAGGATTATTTTTTCCAATTCTGTTTAAAAAATTGTCATGGATAATCTGATAGGGATTGCATTAAATCCATAGATTGCTTTCGGTAGTAGGGCACTTTATATATTATTAATTCTCCAATCAAAGGACATGAGATATTTTTCAATTTCTATGAATTATTCTTTACTTCCTTGGTGAGGTTTATTCTTAAGTACTTTATTTTTTGAGGCAATTATAAAAGGGATTGTTTATAGTCCTTTCTTGATATTTTACTGTGAGTGTATCATGCTTATGTTAAAGTGTGTTAATGTGTATTATTCAATATAGAAAAAAAAATCTATGTCAACTAAAAAATGTCAAGAGGCAAAGCCATCCTTCAGGGAAGAAATTGCAATTAGGTTATTTGGGTACAAAATATGCCCTATTTATTATCTTCCTTTTAAAAAAATCTTCATCTATTAACATAGTCAACTTTTACAAAACAATTTCAATTTTGACTTGGTGATATCATTAAAATAATTCTATTTAACTTTATGTCCTGGTTGTGTCAAACCAGTAATACATATACAGAAAAACATAGGCATGTCTTGAGTGTAATTTTTTAAAATTCAAGATTACCTACATTCAGTCTTTATGTTAATACAGAAAGTAATGTTTTCAAAAGGCCTCAGAAATAAGTGTTCTATCACTGTTAAGTATAACAGATCGTTTAGGAATGTTATTACAAAACAAATCCCTCTTTCTTTTCTGTCTGACAGACAGCCAACCATGTGTAAATTATAATAATTCAGTCATCATAACCTTTCCAAGTAACTTCTGAAACACATTTAATATTAAAAATAATGTGCAGGAATACCTCAGAATAGAAAATCTAGAAAACGTACATGAGATGAACATGTGAAGTAATATTTTTAAATAATATTATTGCAAATGAGAAAGCTCACCATTAAAGGCAAATATACACTAAAGATAGGAACTCATCTGCACACAAATGTGATAACACAACCAGCAATCACGAGAAGAGGAGAGTACAAACGCCAGACGATGGAAATGCATTTGAAGTTAAGAGACTGGCAACTTAAAAATCTTTATATATACTTTATATATATATTTCTATGTCTAAACCTCACGGTAACCACAAACCTGCAATAGGTACACACGCAAAAAGAAAAAGCAATCCAAACACAGAAAACAATAGACAAGATCAATGAAACTAAAAGCTGGTTCTTTGATCAACTTGTAACCAGACTGATCAAGAAGAATGGGAGAGGACTCAAATTGCTAAAAGTAGAAATGAAAAATGAGAACTTACCAAAGACACTGCAGAAATACAAAAGGACCCATAAGAGATTTAGTACAAGCAACCACATGTTAATAAAATGGACAACCTAGAAGACATAGATATTCTTAGAAAGGAACAATCTTGCAAGACTGAGCCAGAAAGAAATAGAAAATATGAACAAGCCAATCACAAGTATTGAAATGAAAACCGTGATTTAAAAAACTTTCAATAAACAAATTCCAGGACCAGATGGCTTCACAGATGAATTCTATGAAACATTTATTTTTTAAGTGTGATACAAAAGTAGTTTCTTATGATATCACTTATGTAAAGTTAGGTAATATTTACAGTAGAAATGATCAGCTACATCCATGGAAATCTAGCATGTTACACAAAGGAATAAATATTTTGATAAAGTAACACTTCAGTTGTAGTGAACAGTTGATCAGAAATTTTGTTTTTTTAAAAAGAGCTTTAAACTAAATGGTAAAATCTGACAATTCGAATTGTCAGAGCTATGAAACATTTAGGCAAGAGTTAATATCTATCCTTTAGAAACTTCCAAAAATTGCAGAAGAACATTCCAAACTCATTATATGAGGCCACCATCACCCTGTGATACCAAAGCCAGACAAAGATACCACAAAAAAGAAAGAAAATTACAGACCAATATCATTATATCATTAAGAACACAGACATAACAATCTTCAGCAAAATACTGGCAAACTGAATCCAACAATACATTAAAAGTATTAAACACCATGATCAAGTGGGAGTCATCCCAGGGATGCAAGGATTTTTCAATATCCATAAATCAGTGTGTTACACCACATTTTAAAAATGAAGAATAAAACCATATGATCATTTCAATATATGCAGAAAAAGCTTGTGAAAAAATTTAATACTCATTTATGATAAAAGCTCTCCACAAAAATGTCATAAAGGAAAAATACCTCAACATAATAAAGCCATATATGACCAACCCACACCTAACATCATATTCATGTGAAAAACTGAAAGCATATCCTCAAGATCAAAAACAAGACAAGGATGTCCACTCTCACCACTTTTATTCAAAATAATTTTGGAAGTCCTAGCTCCCATCAGGGAAGAAATAAAAAGAATCTAAATTGGAAAAGTAAAACTGTCACTACTTGCAAATGACATGATACCACACAAAAATCCTAAAGATGCTACCAGAGAAATACTAGAGTCATCAGTGAATTTAGTAATGTGGCAGGATACAAAATTAATAAGAGGAAATCTCTTGCATTTCTATATTCTGACAACAAAAGAGCAGGAAGAGAAATTAACACATTACTGACCAGGGAATTTTTGCAGAAACTAATGCCTATAACCAGAGATGTGTCAGGTAAATGAATATTGAAGTAACATTCAGGTTATTCAGGTAACAAAAGACATATTTATATGTCTCCAATCAATAATGCATTAAGGAAACAGTCCCATTTACCATCAAAAAGAATAAGACACATAGGAATAACTCTACCTAAGGAGGCAAAAGACCTATACTCTGAAAAGTCTAAGATGCTGATGAAAGAAATTGAAGAGGACACGAATAGATGGAAAGATATACCATGTTCTTAGATTGGGAGAATCAGTATCATGAAAATTATTATTCTACCTAAGGCAATCTACAGATACATTGCAATTCCTAATAAGTTCAGTTCAGTCTCTCAGTCATGTCCGACTCTTTGCGACCCCATGAATCACAGCACGCCAGTCCTCCCTGTCCATCACCAACTCCCGGAGTTCACTCAGACTCGCGTCCATCGAGTTAGTGATGTCATCTAGCCCCAGAAAATGGATAGGATATATAGAGAGGGGGAACCCTCCTACCCTATTGGTAGGAAAATAAACTGGTACAAACATTATAGTAAGCAGTATGGATGTTCCTTATAAAACAAAAATAGAGCTACCACATGACCCAGCAATTCCACTCCTGGACATAAACCTAAAGAAAACCTTAGTTTGGAGAGTTACATCCATCCCAACATTCACTGCACCACTGTTTACTGCAGCCAAGACATGGAAGTTATCTAAATGTTCATGGGCAGAGGAATGGATAAAGACAGTGTGATACACACACACACTGTGGAATATTATTCAGCCACAAAAATCACATGGATGAACCTAGATATAGCATACTAAATCAAAGACAAATATCTTATGATGCCACTTATATGTGGAACCCAAAGAAATGATACAAATGAACTTATTTACAAAACTGAAATAGACTCACAGATTCATGTTGATGTTCAGAAGAAACCAACACAATTCTCTAAAGAAATTATCCTTCAGTTAAAAAACAACAACAACAAAATATGGTTAAGAAAGGGGAAAGTAGGGAAGAGATAACTTATAAATTCAGCATTAACATATACACACTACCATAATAAAACTATCAACAAAGACCTACTGGGTAACAAAAGGAATTCTACTCAATAGTCCATAACAATCAATAGGGGAATAAAATTTGAAAAAGAATGAATATATATATATAATATAATGGTGGCTCCCCAGGTGAGACAGTGGTAAAGAATCCACCTGCCCATGCAGGAGATGCAAGAGAGGTGGGTTCAATCCCTGTATCGGAAAGATCCCTGGAGGAAGAAATGGCAACCCATTCCAGTACTTTTGCCTGGGAAATCACAGAGGAGGAGGGGCCTGGTGGGCTATAGTCCATAGGGTCACAGAGAATGTGACACAGCTGACCGACTGAACACACACACATACATAAATAAAACTGAACCGTTTTGTTGTAAACCTGAAACTAATACAACATTGTAAATCAAGTAACATAAAAATTAAATTTAAAATATAATTTAGAAATTTAACAGAAGTATTAATAACTCATCTGAGTTAAATTCAGCCATTCCAGTTCATTTATATCTACTACTGTGGGCAGGAATCCCTCAAGGAATGGAGTAGCCATCATGGTCAACAAAAGAGTCCAAAAGGCAGTATTTGATGCAATCTCAAAAACGACAGAATGGTCTCTGTTCATCTCCAAGGCAAACCATTCAATATCACAGTTAACAAAGTCTATCCCCCAAACAGTAACGCTAAAGAAGCTGAAGTTGAAAGGTGCTATGAAGACCTACAAGACTTTTCAGAACTAACACCCAACAAAGATGTCCTTTTCATTTTAGGGGATTGGGAAGCAAAAGTAGGAAGTCAAGAAACACCTGGAGTAACAGGCAAATTTGGCCTTGGATGCAGAATGAAGCAGGGCAAAGACTAATAGGGTTTTGCCAAGAGATTGCACTGGTCGTAACAAACACCCTCTTCCAACAACACAAGAGAAGACTCTACACATGGACATCACCAGATGGTCAACACCAAAATCAGATTGATTCTATTCTTTGCAGCCAAAGATGGAGAAGCTCTATACAGTCAACAAAAACAAGACTGGGAGCTGACTATGGCTCAGATCATGAACTCCTCGTTATCAAATTCAGACTGAAATTGAAGAAAGCAGGGAAAACCGCTAGACCATTCAGGTATGACCTAAATCAAATCCCTTATGATTATACAGTGGAAGTGAGAAATAGATTTAAGGGCCTATATCTGATAGAGTGCCTGATGAACTATGGAATGAGATTCGTGACACTGTCCAGGAGACAGGGATCAACATTATCCCCATGGAAAAGAAATGCAAAAAAAGCAAAATGGCTGTCTGGGGAAGTCTTACAAATAGCTGTGAAAGGAAGAGAAGTGAAAAGCCAAGGAGAAAAGGAAAGATATAACATCTGAATGCAGAGTTCCAAAGAAGAGCAAGAAGAGATAAGAATGCCTTCTTCAGCGATCAATGCAAAGAAATAGAGGAAAAGAACAGAATGGGAAAGACTAGATATCTCTTCAGAAAATTAGAGATACCAAGGGAACATTTCATGCAAAGATGGGCTCGATAAAGGACAGAAATAGTCTGGACCTAACAGTAGCAGACAATATTAAGAAGAGGTGGCAAGAATAAACAGAAGAACTGTACAAAAAGATATTCACGACCAAGATAATCATGATGGTGTGATCACTCATCTAGAGCCAGACATCCTGGAATGTGAAGTCAAGTGGGCCTTAGCATCACTACAAATAAAGCTAGTGAAGGTGATGGAATTCCAGTTGAGCTATTTCAAATCCTGACACATGATCCTGTGAAAATGCTGCACTCAATATGCCAGCAAATTTGGAAAACTCAGCAGTGGCCATAGGAATGGAAAGGTCAGTTTTCATTCCAATCCCAAAGAAAGGCAATGCCAAAGAATGCTCAAACTATCACACAGTTGCACACATGTCACATGCTAGTAAAGTAATGCTCAAAATTCTGCAAGCCAGGCTTCAGCAATACATGAACCGTGAACTCCCTGATGTTCAAGCTGGTTTTAGAAAAGGCAGAGGAACCAGAGATCAAATTGCCAACATCCGCTGGATCATGGAAAAAGCAAGAGAGTTCCAGAAAAACATCTACTTCTGCTTCATTGACTATGCCAAAGCCTTTGGCTGTGTGGATCACAATAAACTGTGGACAATTCTGAAAGAGATGGTAAGGTAATAGCAGATCAACCTGACCTGCCTCTTGAGAAATCTGTATGCAGGTCAGGAAGCAACAGTTAGAATTGGACATGGAACAACAGACTGGTTCCAAATAGGAAAAGGAGTACGTCAAGGCTGTATATTGTCACCCTGCTTATTTAACTTCTGTGCAGAGTACATCGTGAGAAACACTGGACTGGAAGAAACACAAGCTGGAATCAAGATTGCCAGGAGAAATATCAATAACCTCAGATATGGATATGACACCATCCTTATGGCAGAAAGTAAAGAGGATCTAAAAATCCTCTTGATGAAAGTGAAGGTGGAGAGTGAAATAGTTGGCTTAAAGCTCAGCATTCAGAAAAGGAAGATCATGGCATCTGGTCCCATCACTTCATGGGAAATAGGTGGGGAAACAGTGTCAGAGTTTATTTCAGAGGGGGCAAAATCACTGCAGATGGAGATTGTAGCCATGAAATTAAAAGATGCTTACTCCTTGGAAGGAAAATTATGACCAATCTAGATAGCATATTGAATAGCAGAGACATTACTTTACCAACAAAGGTCCGTCTAGTCAAGGCTATGGTTTTTCCAGTGGTCATGTATGGATGTGAGAGTTGGACTGTGAAGAAGGCTGAGCACCGAATAAATGATGCTTGTGAACTGTGGTGTTGGAGAAGACTCTTGAGAGTCTCTTGGACTGCAAGGAGATCCAACCAGTCCATTCTGAAGGAGATCAACCCTGGGATTTCTTTGGAAGGAATGATGCTAAAGCTGAAACTCCAGTACTTTGGCCACCTCATGTGAATATTTGACTCATTGGAAAAGACTCTGATGCTGGGAGGGATTGGTTGGCAGGAGGAGAAGGGGACGACAGAGGATGAGATGGCTGGATGGCATCACTGACTCGATGGACATGAGTCTGAGTGAACTCCAGGAATTGGTGATGGACAGGGAGGCCTGGCATGCTGCGATTTGTGGGGTTGCAAAGAGTCAGACTTGACTGAGTGACTGAACTTAACTGAATAATAACTCAGTACCCATCCAATGTTTTTAAATCTCTCCTTCTAAACTGCTTTCTGGCGAGGTATTTGGGTGTGGACAAGCCTGGGTGAGGTGCCATGCTGCACAGGGCATGTGTGGTGCTGGGAGGCATGGATTTAGGGACACCCCATCAAGAGTGGACCAGAAGAGGTGACAGTGGAGAAACAGATGGGCAACCCCAAGACAGGGATTTGGAATCAGAAAAAGTCAAAGTTAGTCATAGGAAAAAGTCAGATCTCAGAAGGGAGGTGTTTTGGGGGGAGGGTTGGCGGTGTTGTTTTTTGCCTTTTAGAACTCCACATCTTTAATTTTTTTAAGTATAATAATTTTTTTAAGTCAATTATGTAAGGGAACAATATTTGCCACTGTAAAATGTCTCTTTGGGTTTATGGATTATTTCAAGCTGAAAACAATCAAGGTCCAAAAACCTCAGGAAACATTTTTGATTTTCTAAAAATTAGATGAAGTGCATGCAGGTTACTGGAACTGAGCCAGCAAGAGCTTCTGCCAGGGCTGTGGGGGTGGGTGTGGTGGGGAATCCCAGCAGGGCCTGTGGATCTGAATCCACCGTGTCCCATGCTCTCTGTCTAGCCTGGGAAACATGTTTTTATCAGAACATTTGTTTTTCCTTCTCCATGTAAATTGCCTGCCTTCCTTCAAAGTCCCTATATCACTCTCCTCAATGCCCTCAGACCTTATCTGTCTTTACATGAAGATATTTTAGGTGAGAAGTTCAGCCATTTCGGTGACTTACTCATTTTTCTAGGTCTCTCCCATGCATATATCATTTTTTAAAGTTTCATTGTTTCCTGTTATTCTGATATCAATTCAGTTCTTAGATCAGTCAGAGAAACCCAGAAGAGTAGGAAAAATGTCTTTCTCCAACAATTCACACTTAATGGAGTGAATAAACTTATAAATGAATCTTCTTTCTTCTTCCCTGAAGTTCTGAGACACATATACATGCACCTGAAATTTTACTAAAATTCCTGAAGTTTCTGTGTGGAATTGAGTTTGAAGTAAAACTATCAGCATCTATAGTTATGAGCTCAGAAACACAGAGGTCCTGGGGTGGGGGGGAACATGCTAAAGCTACAACTGTCATTCCTGAGGACTAGACAAGACTCATATTGGAAAGCAAGGAAAAATAAATTCTCGGGGCCTCGATGATTGAGCAACACACTAGAAGAATCCCACAGGAATCAGCTCTGCAGACAGGAAGTGGACTCCAGGTTTCCTGCAGTGTAAGCAATTTCCTAGTTATTTCATGACTAACCTGTTCTTGTGTGTGTGTGGAAGCTGCTCAGTCATATGTCCAGTCATATAGTCCAAACCCCATGAACTGTAGCCCACCAGGCTCTTCTGCCCATGGGATTCTCAGGGCAAGAATATGGGAGTGGGTAGCCATTTCTTCCTCCAGGGGATCTTCTCAATCCAGGGATGGAACCCAGGTTTCTTGCCTTGCAGGCAGATTATTTACCACCTGAGTCAACAGGGAAGCCCTAATCTGTCCTTAGAGGAAGCAGAAAATACCATGCTCAGTCAGTGGAGAGAAGCCAGAAAGGAAGCATACTGAAAGCTCCCCGACTTGTGCTAGCACTGAATTCGTAATTCCCTTCCACCCCTCACACGGCTGATTACAGCGTAGGAGCCGGCGGGGCTCAGAGTCCTCAGATGACCCCACCTCCTCCAAAGGGAATGCAGACTCCAGTCCCTTTCTTCTCAGACAAATCAAAACCTTCCTAAAATTAAGTTTCTGGAGGAACTTAATTAGTTCATTGTGCTTTCACTACAGAATTTTTTTTTCTTGATCTCTCAGCAAACTAAATTGAAAAATAAGTTTGACAAGAACAACTCACACCAGAGAACTGAAACCATCCCAATAGTCCAAAAGGGCGTTGAAAAGAACGAGTCTCTGTGCTGGGGCAAAAGCATTCAACATTTTCCAGATAAGCTTTTTTTTTCATTTCTATTGGAATTTCAGGAGGGAAGATGAATCTCACTTACCCTTCACAAAAATAAATTGTTTTTAATGTGTTCAGTGAAATAAAACTGGCCAAGGAGTGTTTACAGGGGACCATTAGTGCTAGCAAGTTCTCGCCATTGGGAGGCAGGGGGAATCTTGAGCTCCACCACCCCTCCTGCCCTCTCCCCCAACTCCTGCTCCCCGCCATGGCCTCTGGGTGTATCACCCATCTGCCTTCTAGTTTCCACATTTAGGAAGAAGAGAGTAAAGGCTTCCATTTTTCTACTCCAAAGACGTAAATGCCTGGTTTTCCATCTCATTGCTGACCAGTCTATAGGAGCTGACAGCAAACACCTTCATGAATGCACCTGCCCCACTCCAAGGCTCATGAAGGATTCTGTGAATTTGTGGAGCTTTGGTCTACTTTCTCACACTCAGTTTTGGATCAGTTCATTCTTTTGATAAACATTTCTTGACTGTCTGCTGTGCAGAGCTCTATACTGGTAACTGTTCCTCAGAAGTGTTTAGAGTTTGGGGGTGAAAATACGAGTTAAGAGACAACACAGTACACCAGTGACAAATGTTTTTAAAAGTTTTGGAAGAGTGAGGACTCTGGGAACTCAGGCTTTTTAGGGTTTCTAGAAAGGTTTCTGAGGGAAGTGATGTCTAAGCTGAAGTTTGAAAGTAAAGAGGAATTAGCCACCCACTGGAAATGATGCGGGAGACTCTCCAAGTCAGCTGAAGCTTTTGTGGTTGACTCTGGCTGGGACATAGAATTCAGCGCACAGAAGCTGAGATGAGAGTAAAGAAAAGCTTCCAAATGACAGAGAGTCATTTAGCCAACAGCAAAATTCAATGAACAGCAAAGAAAGAGTGTCCCCTCCTCAAATAAAAACAATAAAAACACGAGAAGGGCATTAAATCCAGGAGGGCTGCAGTGTCATAGAACTTAGGGAAAGCACATGTCAAGATTGTGAGAAAATGATTAACGACAGGTATGAGAGACCAAATGCATTACAGGGCATCAGCCAGACCATAAATAAGACAGAACACTAGCCCACGAAATGCAGCGGCCAGCCCTGAAGCCAAACCCAGCTTCTGCAACAGGCTCCGTAGAGCCAGGACTCTGACAGTCCTGGAAAGCCCGCAGCTTTCCTACGTTTTATTAATTCCCTCACTTCCAATGTGAACCAACCAGAAAAAAGCAAATCTGCTCCTCTAACCAATCACATAGGAATCCCTGGCTCCTGGTTCACCCACGGTCAATTTCCCTGTGACCCCAGTGTCCCACCAAGACACACCAGAGGCCTCGCCACTCCCTATCTGCGCTTGAGTCTCCATCAAACACAAGAGATGGCGGTGGACTGTTTGGCTACAGAAAGTTCTGAATAAATAGCCTCTGCTGTTTCCTATTCAGATGCTGTTTATCTCCCCAGGTATATTTTTAAAGAAGCTTGATCAGGATGGGGGACAGAAAGAGCACAGAAAATAGAGCAGTAGGTTGCCTGAAACAAGTAAGGAAGAATCAAGTTTGCTGCTGGTTTATCACAACTCCTGTGATGTAACTGCAGGAGTGACTCAAAGCTCCTAGGAGGAGGACTCCTAGATGCCTGCTTGGTTTTAATCTTGACTCTTTCTTTAGACAGAAGAATATGGTGAAGCATACAGTTAGCCTGCATTCACCAGCTCTACCACTTCCTGCCTATGTGCATCTAAAAAAGTCATTTCTCTGTGCTTCAGCTTCCCCACCTGTAAAATGGAGATAATGCCACTGTTCAGTGGCTAAGTCATGTCCAACTCATTTGTGACCCCATGGACTGTAGGCTCCTTTGTCCATGGTATAATAGCACTGAACTTTTGGGGATGTTGGTTTGATGATTAAATTTAACTTGTAAAAACATGTACAACAGTGCCTCAGCCATATTCATTACTACCTAGTTAAATAAAATTATTTTCCATGTCTTTGGAGGATTGCTGAACACCTCTCTCTAGCCCAGATAAGACATTTAAGTCCAAATCACTACATCCCATTATGTGGGTGATGTCCTTCCTTGAATGTCTCATGGGAAAGCATCCCAGAACACAAGTCACAATTCCACATCTCCCTGCAGTGTGTTTGATGGAACCTGTGTAGTAACAGAATAAAATTAGAATCATGATGTCTCCATGAGGGCAGCTTCTCCATTTCCATGGGAGTCTGCTGTCAGCTTCTCAAATAGGGTTGGTGGATAGCAAGTTGGAGGAAACTTCTAGGGGGCATAGGAAGACAGTGATAGAGACTCCCTGGGGATTTACCATTAGAAAGGTCACACTTACCAGTGAGAACGTGTCCAGCTATTATGATCATTGATACAACAAAGATGCAGCTACAAGTGGCCTCCTTGAATTTTACAATCAGGAGACACAGGTTTGATCCTTGGATTGGGAAGATCCTCTAGAGAAGGGCATGGCAACTCACTCTACTACCCTTGCTGGGAAAATCCCATGGACTGAGGCAGTTGCAAAGAGTTGGACAGGACTGAAGCAACTAAGGACACACAAAAGTCACACATCTGACCTGGGATGTCATGTCCGTAGGTGACTGAGACACCCAAACTAGACTTTTCCACTTCAAGAAAGCCTCAGTAGCCTATCCCTCCAGTCTACACCATAGAGACAGACAATACAACAGGCTGCCCTTAATCCTATGTCCCCTGCCTGGGAAATGGCACCCTTGAAGCCTGGGGCTGCTCCTGCATTGACCTGCCAGCCCCTCCTGGAACCACTTTTCACCATCACATGCAGTTATCTTTTTCCCGGTGCTGTCAACTCAACTTTCTCAGTATTTCTCCAGTCTTCCTGCTTGTTGAATCTTCGAAGCTTCCACAGCAATCCCAGCCACCACCATCTCCCCAATATTTTACACTAGCCCCTGCCTCAGTATCTTGAGTCCCTACATTCACACTCCTGCAGTTTTCTCTGCTACCAGTCAGGATGTTTTAACTTCCAAATATAATTTTCCCTTCTCTGCTTCAAACCTCAAAGAACCTCTTGCTTCCCAATAAAGGTCCCATCATGCCCCTAGCTCGTCCCAGTCACCCCCTCCATGAACTGGTCTTGATCCTCACCAGTCTTAGATACCACTGTCCTCTCTGGGGTGAGACATCTGGTTTTTGATTTTCTGCTTCAAGGGCTTCCCATCAGTGGGTCTTCACTCCTGAACTGATCCCCCAACTTTGGGCCATTAACTCTTTCCAGCACTTCAGTCCACTGAAACACCACTGTCACCAAGACAACTTCCTCGTATTTTTGCTTAACAGGGTTCATTACAGCGCAGTGAAATAATTCATTGTGCAATTTTGTTTGATGCCCATCTCTCCCACTAGACAAGCAGCCCCAAGAGATCAACATCCAGCCTGAACTGGGTGTTTGTTAAAGGCTTATTGTATAAATAGGAGAAGACTGTGGAGAAGAAAGTGGATTTTCCCAGAGGACAGTGACAGATTATGGAGCAATATTTACAACCTGCTTTAGATTTAGGATGCAATTTAGAATGACAGCTATATGGTTCAGCAGTGGAGACCAGAAGTGAAGTAGGTTTTTGCTTTTGTCCTTATTTTAAAGTATGTTGGAAGAACAGAACAAGGTAGTTAAAAATCTATCAAAAATTATTTAAGTTGATAAGATTTAAGAAGGAAGACAATCCAAGAAAGAATTTGTTTCTGGTTTCATACATATTTGACTTGGTAGTATACACAGAATCAACTGAATGTAGAAATTTTGAACTTGATTTCAGGTTAAACCAGAGCAAAGTGCTGAAGTAAAGGAAATAATTTCTCTGTTCGGGTACTACCTTTTAGGCTATCGATTCACGGCAGAGAATCGTACAGTAAAATCAATAAGAGAATAAAAACTACTAGCAAAAACAAAGTTCATGATTACTAGATTACCTATTTACCTACAGAAAGACCAAGTTGATTAATACAGCTCATTATTAAAGTTGCAGGCACAAATACTCTTTTCTTTTTTTTTAAACAAATGGGCATAGATTCACTTTCAGTTTGCATTTCCAAAAGACACATAGTTTACTTATCAGACCACTGTGGTTGATATGAGGTTAAAATTACGTAAATTGTCTTTATAGTGATGTAGTGTTGAGGGATTTTTAAAAGTCTTGCTCAGAAAATGCTGAATTGGTTATCAAGTGATCCTGGGTACTGATGGTTAGGAAACTAATTTTACTAGGTATTTTGCATTCACTTAAGAAGTTGTAGGAAAGATAAACAACTCTGCCAAATCTGTTGTGTCAGAGTAAGTGGATTTTGTTTTAGCTGAGTCCAGCAACTCTTCCAGGGTGTCCTGGGAGACACCCCACTCAGGGCAGGACATGAAATCAGGTGTGGAGCACAGAGGCAAAACAATTTACTGTGAGTGGTTTTAACTGTCTCAGCAAAAATAAACAAACAAACAAAAAATCACGAAGGAAAAACGTTAACCACCCTCTCCTTACAGAAGAGGAAGCTAACAACTTAAAAGATAAATGCTTGTGTTTCTTTAGACGTTATACCATTTCTGTGAAGGCTTTGCAAAATTTATGTATGTGATTTAAAAACAATTTTCTGTTTCTTTGTGATAACCCCTAAGCCGCTCTCAAAGTATCACAGATCTAAGGGTATGGTGGGGGTGATAGGAATTACTCCTGATCATTATTACACCCAGCTAGTTTTTAATTGTCAAGTAGTACTGTAAATATTAGAAAAAAAAAGTTGTAGATTTCCCTTTCCCTGCCTCTTTCATTGTTACAGCACTGCTTCTCTACTGTTCTACTTCATTTTAGGAAAAGCTCAGAAAACTGACATCTATCCAGCTCTGTAAGCACCGCAGGCAGTCAAGTTATCAGGCTGTTTACATGGTGATAGTAACTGTCCAAATACTTCAGAAAAGCTATCATAAGTTATCATGTCATGCTTAAAGTTTATTTTTTTGTGAGGGCATACACATAGGCATTAAGCAATCTGGCAAGAAAATCACACAAAAAAATAATAATGCATTTATGTTACTCAGTCTGGCTCAAAATTAATAGCCGCCGGTCAGTAATACCGTGGCTCATTTGTGCAGCTCTTTCTGGAACTCTCCAAATGCAGGACTGTGCCAGAAATGGAGTCAATATTCCCATGAATTAATGGCATAAATATTTTGGAAGACTGGAAATGTGATAGTCGCTCAGTCATGTCCAACTCTTTGCGACCTCATGGCCTATAGAGTCCATGGGATTCTCCAGGCCAAAATACTGGAGTGGGTAGCCTTTCCCTTCTCCAGGGAATCTTCCCAACCCAGGGATCAAACCTAGGTCTTAGGCACTGCAGGTAGATTCTTTACGAACTGAGCCACATGGGAAGATTGAAAACTCATAGATAAATGAGCTAGTTTTTCAGTTTGTATATAGCGTTTACCGTACACCAATGCAATGTTTCCAAATAACCACTCTCTATAGTCTCCATAGTGAGGAGGTTTAACAACAACAAAAAAAAATAAGGACAATCTTATATATTTCAACTTACACTTTATCTGAGCATCCTTTCTTCCCTTTAGGAATTTATAGAAATTTATCAGGAAAAGAGGAACTATCTAATCCTTGGTCCATGTAGCACAGAGGAAAGGTAACAATTCAGCTGCTAACTATGACAGTATAATATCATATTGATAATAATTATCATCCTCTTCCTATTTCTGACACTGGAATTATTCTAAAATTTGAAAATAAAATTTAACGTACATTGTGATAGCTTGACAGTGAAATCTTTTTAAGGTATGACAGTTTCTTCCCAGCTGACAAAACAATTGTTACTTTTCAGCTCAATGAGTCTGGCTTCACACCCAAACCCTGGGAGTGATCAATCTGTTAGGCCCAACCTTTGGCAATGACAAAGGCTTCACCTGCTCCTCCCCAACACCTCCCTACACTAGACTTGTTGCAGAGACAGCACACAGCCAACTCTGGAGGAAGCTACAATTAAAGGCATCACTCTCCACCCTACAGGCAGCCCTGTTCTTAAGACCAGTGCTTTGCGCTTGGGGACCTCCATGCAGGGGTTGCCATGGGTCAATACCTCTCAGGTGTCTGCGAGACCCCCTTGGAGGAGGTGGGCAAGGCTGAGGGTTGTGGTGGAGGGCTTGGGGAGGAAACTTGAACACCCCTTTCTCTGCTAAGATGCAGGGACTCAGCGGTCCTCCTTCCTGGTCCTTCTCTTCCCCCTTCTTCCACCCCTTGATCTGGGCTCTCTGGGCTTGATGTTGAGGTGCTTTAGTAGCATATTTGGAATATTTGCTCTTTTTACATTTTAAACATCTGAGTATCTTTGGGTTTTGATAAGACAGTTAAAAAACCATAATTATTTTGAAAGCTGAAATACTGGATTTACCACTTTTTTCATTTACTGGATGTTACATTAATCTTGTTTCCTGTCTTCCATTTTTTTCTCAGCATATCATATCTTTTGCTGAAATACTGAGAACAATCATATTTCTATTTTTCAAATGTTGTTTCTTATATTTCAACTCATATTTTTCTATTAATGTTGAGAATTTCAGGATCCATAATGTTCAACTAATCCAAAAGGAACATGCTTTCCCTCAGCACCACAGAAGTGTACTAAAATCTGGAATTTTTATGAATTTTATGAATTCTTAAGGTAAACAGACTGGTTCCAAATAGGAAAAGGAGTACGTCAAGGCTGTATATTGTCACCCTGCTTATTTAACTTCTGTGCAGAGTACATCATGAGAAACGTTGGGCTGGAAGAAACACAAGCTGGAATCAAGATTCCTGGGAGAAATATCAATAACCTCAGATATGCAGATGACACCACCCTTATGGTAGAAAGTGAAGAGGACTAAAGGGCCTCTTGATGAAGGTGAAAGAGGAGAGTGAAAAAGTTGGCTTAAAGCTCACCATTCAGAAAACTAAGATCATGGCATCTAGTCCCATCACTTCAGGGGAAATAGGTGGGGAAACAGTGGAAACAGTGTCAGGCTTTATTTTGGGGGGCTCCAAAATCACTGCAGATAGTGACTGCAGCCATGAAATTAGAAGACGCTTACTCCTTGGAAGAAAAGTTATGACCAATCTAGACAGCACATTCAAAGGCAGAGACATTACTTTGCCGACTAAGGTCCGTCTAGTCAAAGCTATGGTTTTTCCTGTGGTAAAGTATGGATGTGAGAGTTGGACTGTGAAGAAGGTTGAACACCGAAGAATTGATGCTTTTGAACTGTGGTGTTGGAAAAGACTCTTGAGAGGCCCTTGGACTGCAAGGAGATCCAACCAGTCCATTCTGAAGGAGATCAGCCCTGGGATTTCTTTGGAAGGAATGATGCTAAAGCTGAAACTCCAATACTTTGGCCACCTCATGAGAAGAGTTGACTCATTGGAAAAGTCTCTGATGCTGGGAGGGATTGGGGGCAGGAGGAGAAGGGGACGACAGAGGATGAGATGGCTGGATGGCACCACAGACTCGATGGATGTGAGTCTGAGTGAACGCCAGGAGATGGTGATAGACAGGGAGGCCTGGCGTGTTGCAATTCATGGGGTCGCAAAGAGTTGGACACGACTGAGTGACTGAACTGAACTGAAGGTAAATACAATGTATTGTGTTTATTTGTCTTAATTTTGTGTTTTATAAACCTTCTCTTTCTAAAAGTTTACATAAGTACAAGTAAAGGACAGGATGGAGAAATGTAGAACAGAGAAGATATTTTATTAAGACAAATATTTATTGAACTATAATAAATAATGACAACATTCATGGATATAGCTATTTCCCTTAGAAGATATCATTATGAATAGGCCTACGAAGAGAGGAAAGATAAGTGTCACCAATTATTTTGGAATTAGGATAGATGTTTCAAGAAAATCGGTATGAATAATCATACAATGAGCAGTTAGGGGAAATGTGACTGCAGTTTATCCTTTGCCTTTTAAAGCTGTATTTATTTCTAATCATTTTCAAATGAACATAACATGGATCCTATTTGCCAAGCATGGGTAGATACCAGCCATGTGAATTATTTTCAAATAGAATTTGCCAGCTACACAAGTAATTTTAAATCCTTCGGAAAACATACATACAAATATTATACTCCACAGAAATTCACCACTTTATCCAGGAATATATGATTAAACAGTAAGATCTGTGTGGAGGACATGCCCACAGCAAGGGTAAGTGAGGAGACATGGCTCCCTCCATCCCTCCTCCCCAGTCTCCCTGATAGGACAGGAAGGAGGGTCAGAATCTCACTGAGAAATGCAGTCTTGCCTGTTAGGAACCAGGAGAGGGGAGCCCAGAGCGGGCTTCCCTGCATTTTCTGCATTAACCACAGAAGAGCTGGGTCATATCATCCCCTGACCCCAGTGAGGACACTGCCTGCCCATCTTCCTCAGGTCCACGTGGTCCTCCATCCAGAACAAAGCTCCCTGGGACACCCCATCCCAGGCACGGCAGGAGCCATCATCACCTCGGTTCAGACACTCTCAACAGTGTCTTTCCTGCCAATGTGTCTACTCTGTCCTTCCCAGAGGAGGGCACAGAGTGGCAGAAACCAGACTCTGTCACCAGGAAGGACGGTGGGGCTGGGCTCCTGGGAGTGGCCAGAAGTGACTGGAGCCACTTCCCGGTCACTACCCCTTTATCCCCACCCCATCCACCCCCAGTCTTGCTTTGTGCTTTTTTTTTGGCTGCGACAGCTGCACCCCCACCAGGGAGGCCACAGAGGTCACTTGTTGCAGCTGGTCAAGCCCCCCGCTCAGTGCTGGGGCACTTGTGTGAGCGCTCCCGGCCTGGGCAGCCCCCCGGGACCTTCCCGTCTGTCGTGTCTGAGCCTTCTGTCCCTTGGGGCTAAGGTCTCTGGGCGCTGGCCCCCCGTGTCCCTCGGGGCCGACGTCTCAGGGATCCGGTCCCCGACTTGGAGAAGCACCTGGAGCAGCGTCACAGGGCCCCTGCGCTGAGAGGCCAGCTGCGCTGATGTGCCTCCCATCACGGCTCCGTCTCATGTAAAGAGACCTCACCTGGGAGGTATCAGAGCAGGTGGGGTGACGATGACACCCTGAGAGACTCAGAGATGCTCAAGGGACTGCTTCAGAAGGATGAGGACAACCCAATGGATGAGTGGGACCTGCTCCTCTGAGGCCACAGAGGCCAGTTATTAAAACCAGCTGCTCAATTCCAGAAAAATAAATGACCCAATCAAAAAATGGGCCAAAGAACTAAACAGACAGTTCTCCAAAGAAGACATACAGATGGCTAACAAACACATGAAAAGATGCTCAGTTCAGTTCAGTCGCTCAGTCGTGTCCGACTCCTTGCGACCCCATGAATCGCAGCACGCCAGGCCTCCCTGTTCATTACCACCTCTCGGAGTTCACTCAGACACGTCCATCGAGTCTGTGATGCCATCCAGCCATCTCATCCTCGGTCGTCCCCTTCTCCTCCTACATAACTCATTATCCGAGAAATGCAAATCAAAACCACAATGAGGTACCATCTCACTTGTCAGAACAGCTGCTATCCAAAAGTCTACAAACAATAAATGCTGGAGAGGGTGTGGAGAAAAGGGAACCCTCTTACACTGCTGGTGGGAAAGAAGACTAATATAGCCACTATGGAGAACAGTGTGGAGACTCCTTAAAAAACTGGAAATAGAACTGCCATATAACCCAGGAATCCCACTGCTGGGCATATACATCAAGGAAACCAGAATTGAAAGAGACACAAGTACCTCAATGTTCACTGCAGCACTGTTTATAATAGCCAGGACATGGAAGCAACCTAGATGTCCATCAGCAGACCAACGGATAAGAAATCTGTGGTACATATACACAATCAAATAATACTCAGCCATTAAAAAATACATTTGAATCAGTTCTAATGAGGTGGATGAAACTGGAGCTTATTATACACAGTGAAGTAAGCCAGAAAGAAAAACACCAATACAGTATACTAACACATATATAAGGAATTTAGAAAGATGGTAATGATGACCCTGTGAGACAGCAAAAGAGACATAGATGTATAGAACAGTCTTTTGGACTCTGTGGGAGAAGGCGAGGGTGGGATGATTTGAGAGAATAGCATCGAAACACGTTTATTATCTTAAGTGAAAGAAATAGCCAGTCCGGGTTCAATGCATGAGACAGGGCACTCAGGGATGATGCACTGGGATGACCCAGAGGAATGGGATGGGGAGGGAGGTGGGAGAGGGGTTCAGGATGGGGGACATATGTACACCCATGGCTGATTCATATCAATGTATGGCAAAAACAATTACAATATTGTAAAGTAATTAGCCTCCAATTAAAAAAAAAAATACAGCAGTGACGGTTCAGGACGCCTCCCTGACCCGGGGGTTGGCAGCCATCAGCCGGGCTCACTACAGCCCTTCGGCTGCCTGCGCCCCAGCGACTTTTCCAAAAGACCAATAAGCTCCGTGCAAAATGTTAACTAGAGACAAAGATACAAGCAGGACAAAAAAGTTTGAGGGATGCCTTTCACTCTCTTAAGGTTAAACGTCCCTTTTGTTCCCAGCAATATCTCGCCTGCTGTTCAGTCTCAAAGAGAGAGAGGCGATTTCATTGCCCGTAAAAGCGCTGCGAGCCCTGGGCGCTGCACTGCAGAACCACGCGCTGTGACAATGGCTTTTCTGTCACTCCTGGCTCTCTCCCGTGTCCCTCTTCACCCCACTCAGTTTTTAATTTGCTTGTCACACAATCCCTCTATATCACCTATAAGTGAAAAAATAATAAAGCTCTCAGCATGACAGAGCGTCGCTGTACATCACAGTGCTCAAAACGGGCGTGTTCCACTCCGTTTCCAAAGTCCCTTGTGCTGGTGGCTGCTGCAAACCAGCAACTGAACCCCCAGCCCGGCCGGAGACGCCGACTCCCTGTGATCCCCACGCTCAGGCCAACAACACGCAAGATCCCCTTTGTGAAGCTTCCAGCATCTCCCCCGAAGAAATTTACCTTAGGCCTTCCTGTCACAAGTCTCAGCCGCTTCAAAGACTGACAACTCACTCAAGAGAGTTTTCTGCTTGATGAACTCATGTCTGCCTCCGAGTGAGGGCTGAAGGCCTCTTCCCTTTGTTCTGCGCTGATGACTTGAGCTGAGACTGATTTTAGAATCAGAATTTTGGAGCTTACGGGACCTTATAAATTCCATAGTACACGTCTCTGTGGATCTATGTGATGTGCTTGAAGGTCACTGGATTAACTAGTGGAACATCAGGCACGTTACCCCGGCTCCTAGTCCCCAGCCCTCACTCTCCTCCTCTGCTGTATTAGGAGGACTGATGTTATGAAACCCTGCACCGTCTAAGGGAGATGAGGTCAAAGATCAGCTCCATGTCTGCGTCTCTCCTATTCCCAAGATGCATTAGGGAGTTCTCCATGCAGCCCATGTCAGTGATGCTACACAGCTCACTTCATGCAACTCGATTGGCAGGTTTCTCTCAAGTTTAG
Organism: Nanger dama; assembly: GCA_917880005.1. Taxonomy (NCBI): domain Eukaryota; kingdom Metazoa; phylum Chordata; class Mammalia; order Artiodactyla; family Bovidae; genus Nanger; species Nanger dama. The sequence goes on along the minus strand of CAKJTW010000192.1, from coordinate 208,741 downwards.
CTTCAGGCTGGAAACGAAAGGGTCAGCCCTGGACAAACCATCTCCCACCACACAAGCACACAACCAACAAAGGATAAAGAGGGAGTTTTATAGGAAGGAGTTTCTTTAAATGTAAACACAAAGATCTGCTATTACCACTAAAATCCAAAACAGAAACAGCACTGAATTCTGGAGAAGTGGAGCAACAGAATGGAACTCTCATCCATTCCTGGGGGAATAAAATTGTTCAGCCATGTTGGAAGACAGTTCATCAGGTTCTTATAAAGCCAAATGAAGGCTTTTCATCCAATCCAGCAATCATGCCCCAAGTGTTTACCCAAGTGAGTTAAGTTTTGTTCATACCAAAACCTGTACTTGAATGTTGATAGCCGCTTTACTCATAACTGTCAAATTGGTATCAACCAAGATGTTCTTCAACAGGTCAATAAACAAACTATGGTACATCCAGATAATAGAACAGTATTCAGTGATAGAAAGTAAGGAGTTTTATCAACCATGAAGAGATGGAGAACCTTCAGTGTACATGGCAGAGTGAAAGAAGATAGTCGTAAAGTCTACATACTGTATGATTCTAACTATGAAATTCTGGAAAAGGCAAACTTAGGCAGGAGAAAGTACCTTTCTAGAGTAGAGAGAGTAGGGTGTGTTGGTTTTCTGGGAGGTGATGAGGTGGAACGGGTCATTTGAAGGAGGTGAAGGTGTTCTGTGTGAAACTGTAACACTGGGTCCCCTGTGATCCCTGTGAAAGTCACTCAGTCATGTCTGACTCTATCGTCCATGGAACTCTCCAGGCCAAATACTGGAGTGGGCAGCCTTTCCCTTCTCCAGGGGATCTGCCCAACCCAGGGATCAAACCAAGGTCTCCCTTATTGCTGGTAGATTCTTTACCAATTGAACCAGATCCCTGGCCTCCAGCAATAGGAACACTGGATAGGTGCCATGAATCTATCAAAACCCATAAGACTGTACAAAGAGTAAGCCCAATGTAAACTACAGTCTTTAGATAATAATGTGTTAATATTGCTTCAGTTATAATATACCAAAATGCAAGATGTTAACAGGGGAAACTATGCCCCTATGAAGGGACACATGACGATTCTGCTCAATTTTTCTATGAACGTACGACTGCTCTAAAAATAACAGCTGTTTTTAAAGTGTCAGCAAGAACTACCTCAACATGGTAATATTTTTCTTATTGAATATGCAGTGTTTACACTTAAAATATTACCATGCTGAGGTAGTTCTTGCTGACATAATCTTCCACCTACAAATATTGTCATAATTCGCTCCAAGTTACTGAGGCCATCCTTAGATCGAATTTATTTAGGTTTAAGTCACTGTTCTTGTAGACAGTACATTCTAGTGGTAATGGTATACATTTGTGAATTGCTGACATAATTGCCAGGTTTCCATCTCAATTCTTTTTGTCTTAACTCACTTAACACTCATGAGATCACAAGGAGTGGGATCATTAGTATCATTCCTTACAGATGTGAGAACTCAGGCTCTGAGAAGCAAAGGGACTTGCCCCCAGTTACAGACAGAAAGATGCTGAAAGAATTATTTCACTTCGTTCTGAAATACTTGCTAAGAATCACTGAATTGGAGCAAAGAAAACTAAGGTAAAACTTAGGAATCTGACACGTGATTACAGTTCTTCCCGGAAAACCCAAAATTCAGGGGCAGAAACGAAGGAAACAAAAAGAACAAAGTAAGATTAGAGCCTCAATAAAACTCACTGTCAACTAATGAACTATGTTAAATGTCTGGAACAGCCGAGGGGACCTGAAGGAGATCTTGGTGGGCACTGGGTGTCAGACTTCAGAGAAGTTTTCAGCCAAAAGACCCTAAAAGGAAGAAGGTGGAAGAGAGGGGCACAAGAGAACACTCGTAACATGTGGGACGTGCAAGCAGTTTGACACACCTGCCTGAGCATGGGGAAATGGTCCAAGATGAGGCTGCCTGGGTTAGACCAGGGGGACAGTCTATGCGGCTGGCTCCCCAAGGGGTGGGCCCGTGGCAGCATTGGCACCACCTGGGGACTTCAGACACTGATTCTCAGGGTCCATCCTCAATTTCAGCATCTACTCTGCTGACCCTTGAATAGTTCAGGGATAAGGGATGTCGTGTATAATATACTTTCCATCACAGAATTCCTCTGTATACTATGATCCTCAACATCCACAGGTCCATATCCCAGGAATCACCCAACCAGGGATCTTGTATTACCATGTAGCATACACTATTGATATGAGTGGATCCAGGCCGTTCAAACCCATGTTTAAGGATTAACTATTTTATAACACCTCCAAGTGACTCTAGCATAGCGTAAGTCACTCAGTCATGCGCTACCTCTTGCAACCACAGGGACTGTAGCCTGCCCGCCTCCTCTGTCCATGGGATTTTCCATGCAATAATACTGGAGTGGGTTGCCATTTCCTTCTCCAGCAAGCCACTCTAATGAGGCTAAATTCTGAGAAACACTAGGCTAAGTCAAACATTTGGATGTCATTTGGTATGAGATAGAATGATACAGAAGGATATTATGAATGGCAGAAACGGGTGGAGCAAGGAAATTCTATTCAGCTAGTCAAAACGAAGTCCTGTGCTCATTCCAACATGCTTTGAAAATACAGAAGATCACAGAATCAACTATGCATCTTGAAACTCCAAGGAGTTGCCCTGATGTGACTAGTTTCCAAAACAAAGAGACTTATTGGCCATAAGTCTATTCTTTGGCCAGTAACTAATACCTCAAGGCATCCCCACCTTAGACATACAGATTTAAATTCCACTTACAGGAAATACTGATATGAACCCAAAGAACATATTTAGGCTACACAACTAGGAAATGAAGCCTTTGGGACTCGATGAAGATGGCCTTGTTTTGTTGCTTTTCTTTCTTTAGAGCCCCCATTTGAAAACTGGCTGGGGGCTACCTCCACTTTATAACGACTCCGTCCCCTTTAAAATCTCACTCCTTGATGAGGCCGCAGCTGGAGGTGTAGACTTTGTCATTCACCTTGTCTCCTCTATCTGGAAGCGGGCTTTCACTTTACTCCAACTGGTTCAAAACTGAGGATTTGGAGGCCTTCAACAACTTGCAACAAATAAAAAAAATCACTTGTCAAGAGGGCAAAATCTTTGAAAAACTGGCTTATGGAGAGACAAACATTTTGAATGTACTAAAGAGAGAGCTGAAGACCATAAAAAGTCACCAACCCGTTGTTGGCAACTAAGTCATGTGACGAGAAATCAGACGCTCATTCAAGGAGCTGAAACCATCACTACTGTCATAAAAAATCTATTCCTGTCTATGCCTTCCTGGTTCAGCCACTACCTTAGGAATCTTCTGGAGACCTCGAGTTTGAGATTTTGACGTAATTAGGTGGTTGGTCACTTTTTAAGGACTTTTTGGTTTATATGTCTAAAGAGTGATGGGGAGATGGAAGCATTTATTTAGTATAAAGGGATCTGTAATAAAAGAAATCCATCACTTTGATTTATGTTATTTCCAGTCCACTAGGGTGGAGTCTGCTCTGTTCCTGTGAGTACCATGAACTTCCCACTGGTGCCTTCTCAGCCACATCTCTCCAGCACAGGACACACTCCAAGCCCCGGAGAGTCATTTTTCAAAGTCAGTTATTCAGAGCACAGTAAACTTTAGTACAGATATTAATAATATGGAGTTCCCCTTGCCTCTGGCCTGCCTACTAGAGAAACATCAATCACACATTTTCTTTCCTACCTAGGATTTTAAACCATATGCGTTTTACTGGGTTTCTAACTTTATTGTCCATGTGACTAGCAAATCAAATCATCTACCATCCCAAAACAAATGGGTGATCTAGTAACTGCTACTTTTTCATTAACCACAAAATAGGCTTGATACATTATGAAAAAGCAAATTATGAATTTTTATGGAAACAATATAGATTTTAGAACACTTTCTTGAAATATTGGCTGAATAAAAAGTTGATTATTAGTATGTCTTAAAAAAGTGCTTAGTTGCTCAGTCACATCAGACTCTCTGTGACCTCATGGACTCTAGCCCTCCGGCTTTTTAGTCCATGGGGATTCTCCAGGCAAGAATACTGGAGTGGGTTGCCATTTCCTTCTCTACTCAAAAAATTAATGTGTATTTAACTTTAATCAAATTACATTTATTAAGACAATTAACCAATTATGTGGAAGTGTCTCTCTTCAGGACAAATTAATAAGAGATACAATAAACCTCTTCCCAAATACCATTCATCCTTTTTTTTCTGGTTATAGAAAATCCAAAACAGATTACCATTTCTTAGATTACTTTTTTAAATAATGCAAAGTTAAGTCATTCCATTTTAGACTCAGACACAAATCCAATTGATAAATTAATTATTGAAATGCAGTTTTGCAAAACACTGTATTTATCACTTCTATTCACCCAGATCTCACCTGTGCTGCATACAGACACAAGATTCCTATCTGGGCAAACTTGAGTTATGATAAACATGTTCTTATGAGATATTGAGACAGACTGGGACCTGGGACCCCTACGGTAGAGTCTGCACCTGGACAAACGTCTCCACGAGCAACAGATGCAAAGAAACTGAGGGATGAGAAATGTTGGCAGGCATGTGCAGTTGGGGTAAATTACGAACAAGATACAGAAAGGCCAAAAACCAACCACTGCTTCTGAGACGCCAGCAGCAGAAGCAAGTTCCCATGCATGATCCCCGCACCCAGCACCAGCAAGGGGGTGGGCAGGCCACCAAGCCCTGCTCCAGCCCAACTCCCCAGTCCACCCCACCCTCACCCCATTTAAGGAGCCGCGCACCTGCTCAAGTACACCTGTTACTGATTCTCGCCCCTCATGCCACAGCTGAGTCCCAATAACATCTCACCTGAATTTCTCCTCCGTCCTCTTACCAATTCTGTTGATTAAAGAGTCCAAGAACCTAATTGTGACAGAGCAGCAGTTATAAAAATTAAGTTCACCAAATTCAGCTCCTCATCATCAGTGCCACAGAATCTCCAGTAAAGGGGCCAAAAATTCATTAGCTCTCACTTCACATTTTATATTTGATCTGATTTGTTAGAATATATTCTTCTTCATATTGACCTCAAGTCACTTAAACTTCAATCTTGCTTTTGAGTTCTATCACTTGGGATTAAACAGTGTATCTTACTTTTTAAGAGTATACATTCTCTCATTTTCTTCCAGTTGTTATTTAACGGTTCTTAGCATGCCAAAGTTTTAAATCTTTTTGCAAAGTTTTAAACCCTTTCACTTCCATTTCATTCACCTGGGGGAAAACTTGTATTTTTAAAGCCATGCTATTGGGAACCAAAAGTATTTGATTTTCTCTTCACATTATGAGTAACTATTACAAACCACACACTGGCCTTGATGTTCTGGGTACAGTTTAACAAATAAAGGACACAGAGTAGCTGAATTAGATGCTATCTTTATTGGAAGGCAAATGTCATGTTTCTGCTAGTTTTTAATGCACCTTTCCTCATGTAAGGCTTGGAATTGCAAATAAAGGTTTTTTTAAATCTTTTAATGGTTAGTAGCTGTTAAGACTCATCTCTCCTGGACTCTGTACTTTAAGATGGACTGATAGTGAAAGGCAGCTCAGGAAGCATTGCTTGTAAAGGTAAATGATGACCAGAGCGCTACAAATAAACAGGATTTTCTTTTGCTGAGACTGAGGTTCATTGGAACAAAACATCCGAAAATGGATTTTTTACTGTATGATATGAAATACTTCAGATGAACACTTACTATTTACAACAGAACCACCAACAATCATCTGTATAGCACAGGTAATGCTACTCCATATTCTTTAATAATCTAAGTGAGAAAAGATTGGAAAAAAGATATATGTATATGCATAACTGAATCACTTTTCTGTATAACTGAAACTTATACAACATTATAAACCAACTATACTCCAATAAATTAAGCATTTAGACCTCTTAATTTTTGAATTGAAATTTCCACTTGGGTGAATTTGTCCTCAGGAAATGTTGAAAGCCAGTGCATAAAGATGTGTGTAACAGCAATATTTTTCATATTGATTTTTCTGGTGAAAATGAAAATGATTTTTAAAGGAGAAACCACTATAATAATTACAATTATTAAAATCAAACACAAATTGAGACGAGACTCGGAAACTTCTCGAACAGACAAAATCACTTTATTCACACAAGCAAAACTGAATTTAGCTAATTTTGCAAGATAAGTGAGACAGCCTGGGTCATTTCTTGTTAATGTCTCTGAAAATCATAACCAAAACTTAAATTGTTCCCCCAAGTTGATAGAAGCTAACCAATTGCTTATCATCAAGAAAACACTAATGTTATAATCACTCTGGTGAATACATAGCTGCTGCTTTCTTATAGCATAAACTGCTTTACAACATACCTCTGAGACTAAGCTCATGTTTGTTTTGAGGGCGCCCAGATCAACAGCTTTGCTCAAATGCACACCAATTTTTTTAAAAATAATTACTACGTCAATGATTCAGTTGTTTCATGTCTGCTATTCCTGAATTTTTAACACAATTACATAAAAATACAAACAAAACTCGATGTAAAAACAAATGCATAGTCTAATTAAAGCAGCTTAGATTTTTAGAGCATTTTAAAAATATATCTTCAGTTCATCCAATATACTGTAATGCTTTTAATACAATTTATTACAAATGTTTACCTTTGGAGTCATGAAACCTGAGCCAGCTCCTGCCTCGCCCACTTTCTAGCTGAGGTCAAGCTATTAAAGCATTTCTAGCTTCCTCATCTCTCAAGTTGAGATGACTTTTATTTCGCAAGGTTTCAGTAGCAAATATTTCTTAAAATCTAAAACAATTTATGGGCACTCTGCAAAACTGTATCAGCACAACTAACAAAAGTTGTCTCTTGGTTTGGCTTGGTTTTTCCTCAATCCACCCTTCAAACATTGCGAAGAAAAGAAAACCACCAGAGTGTCTGCTTACACTCTGTCTCTCCCAGGGTCCAGATGAAAGAGCAATAAGACATCATAAAGGGAAGCAGAAAACCATAACACGGTTGGAAAAACTAGACTCCAAGAAAGTGAGAAAGAGACTGAGGGAAAAATCACCCCAGAAGGGAAAAATAAAAACCAGGGAAACACTCACCCAAGAGTGAAGGAGAGCTTGGTTCCTCCCAGAAGAGCTCAGAGCAAACTGCGGGAGAAAAGCGACCAGGACAAGAAGCAGGTGTGGACCTCAGCGGGCCCACGGCCGGGTAACCACGAAGAACCTTAATTGCCGAAATCGGGTCACTCAGGTGCTAGTTTTCGGCATGGCCTGGGCTCACGCGTAGCCACTCGACTCAGACGCTCAGTCGTGCCCGACTCTTTTGACCACATGGACTGTATAGCCCGCCAAGTTCCTGAGTCCAGGGATTCTCCCGGCAGGATTACTGGAATAGGTTGCTATATCCTCCTCCAGGGAATCATCCCAACCCAGGGACTGAACCCATGTCTCTTGCAACTCCTGCTTTGGCCGGCACCTTCCTTACCACTAGCGCCACCTGGAGAGCCCACTGTCAACCTTAATTCACAACAGCTGGTCACGAGGGTACTGCCGCTCTTTATTCCTGGGTTTTGTAGAGAAAAGCTTTAACTCCTTGAATAAAAACTGAGAACTATTCTCCAAAAAAAGTGGTTTGTCTAGTGTGGGTTTGTCAAGCCCGCCCAGGATGAAACAGCAAAGTTTAAGGAAACTAGACTTTGTATCAAATGCTTGGGAAAAAGAAAACAAAAAACTTTTGTAAAAAAATGTTGCATGCATCTTTCAGTTAAGTTCAGCTCAGTCGCTCAGTTGTGTCCGACTCTGTGACCCCATGAATCGCAGCATGCCAGGCCTCCCTGTCCATTACCAACTCCAGGAGTTCACTCAGACTCACGGCCATCAAGTCCGTGATGCCATCCAGCCATCTCATCCTCGGTCGTCCCCTTCTCCTCCTGCCCCCAATCCCTCCCAGCATCAGAGTCTTTTCCAATGAGTCAACTCTTCTCATGAGGTGGCCAAAGTACTGGAGTTTCAGCTTTAGCGTCATTCCTTCCAAAGAAATCCCAGGGCTGATCTCTTTCAGAATGGACTGGTCGGATCTCCTTGCAGTCCAAGGGACTCTCAAGAGTCTTCTCCAACACCACAGTTCAAAATCATCAATTCTTCGGCGCTCAGCCTTCTTCACAGTCCAATTCTCACATCCACACATGACCACAGGAAAAATCATAGCCTTGACTAGATGGACCTTAGTTGGCAAAGTAATGTCTCTGCTTTTCAATATACTATCTAGGTTGGTCATATCTTTCCTTCCAAGGAGTAAGCGTCTTTTAATTTCATGGCTGCAGTCACCATCTGCAGTGATTTTGGAGCCCCCAAAATAAAGTCTGACACTGTTTCCACTGTTTCCCCATCTATTTCCCATGAAGTGAGGGGACTTGATGCCATGATCTTCATTTTCTGAATGTTGAGCTTTAAGCCAACTTTTTCACTCTCCTCTTTCACTTTCATCAAGAGGCTTTTTAGTTCTTCTTCACTTTCTGCCATAAGGGTGGTGTCATCTGCATATCTGAGGTGATTGATATTTCTCCCGGCAATCTTGATTCTAGCTTGTGTTTCTTTTAGTCCAGCGTTTCTCATGATGTACTCTGCATATAAATTAAATAAGCAGGGTAACAATATTCACACATCTTTACCTGGGAATAAATGTAATAATCAGAATGGCTGCGATCCAAAAGTCTACAAGCAATAAATGCTGGAGAGGGTGTGGAGAAAAGGGAACCCTCTTACACTGTTGGTGAGAATGCAAACAAGTACAGCCACTATGGAGAACAGAGTGGATATTCCTTAAAAAACTGGAAATAGAACTGCCTTATGACCCAGCAATCCTAATGCTGGGCATACACACTGAGGAAACCAGAATTGAAAGAGACACGTGTACCCCAATGTTCATCTCAGCACTGTTTATAATTGCCAGGACATGGAAGCAACCTAGATGTCCATCAGCAGATGAATGGATAAGAAAGCTGTGGTATATATACACAATGGAGTATTCCTCAGCCATTAAAAAGAATACATTTGAATCAATTCTAATGAGGTGGATGAAACTGGAGCCAATTATACAGAGTGAAGTAGGCCAGAAAGAAAAACACCAATACAGTATACTGACACATATATATCGAATTTAGAAAGATGGTAATGATAACCCTGTATGCCAGACAGCAAAAGAGACACAGATGTATAGAACGGACTTTTGGACTCTGTGGGAGAAGGAGAGGGTGGGATGATTTGGGAGAATGGCATTGAAACATGTATAATATCATGTAAGAAATGAATCACCAGTCCAGGTTCGATGCAGAATACAGGATGCTTGGGGCTGGTGCACTGGGATGACCCAGAGAGATGATATGGGGAGGGAGGAGGGATGGGGGTTCAGGATTGGGAACTCATGTACACCCATGGTGGATTCATGTTGATATATGGCAAAACCAATACAATATTGTAAAGTAAAAAAAAAAAAATCTCCCTGGAGATTAGGAGGGTTGGTTTGTTTGCCTTGTGTTTGGCATTTGTGGGGATTAAGATAGCCTGGGTCCCTTTGGGTTATACCCACACCCAGACTTCCTTCCTGAAAAGCACCCCATTGGTCCTTCCATGAAAGGCGATGGACTAACAGGGCTGCCCAGGTGATGCTGGTGGTAAAGAACCCACCTGCCACTGCAACAGAGATGAGAGACTCAGTTCGATCCCTAAGCGGGAAGGTCCCCTGGAGGAGGAAACGGCAGTCCACTCCAGTGTTCTTGCCTGGAGAATCCCATGGACAGAGGAGCCTGGGGGTACATTCCATGGGGTTGAGAAGTCAGACATGACTGAAGGGACTGAGCAGGTAGACGCTATTAGGAAGCATGGCCACAGCACAAAGGAAAACCACCCACGCCAGTGATACTCATCAGCCTACTCCTTCACAGTATCCAAGCTGTAAGGGGTGATCACTGAGTTTCTGAGGAAAATTCATAGATTCTGTTAAAAACAAGACAGCGGGCCCTAAATGGAGACACTTATGCTTAAGTCACACATAGCCAAACCAAGACAGACTTAACTGCACTTTGGTTCTCCAGGAAACAGAATGTTAAGCCAACCAGTCAGGAGTCAGTTAATGAGCACTAGGAAGGTAACCTGCCTGGGACACACTTGCCACCTCCTGAAGGAAAGTGACTTTGCAAAAACCAACCTACTCTTCTTGCAAAGTGTAGCTTCCTTGCTCCCACTCCCCTCTGTCTGTAGAAATCTCATCTGTATATCCCTCTGAGCTCCTTCCTATCTGCCAGGTTGGATGTGGCCCAGTGTGAATGGGTTTTTGCTCAAATAAATTGCTTAAATTTTTCACATGCCTCCATTTATCTTTTAACATAAAATATATATATATATATAAATATCAATATTCAATCAGTTCCTAATTCAGCAATCATAGCTATAGGCATTTACTTTTTAAACACAAAGAAACAGATGTTTTGCAATAATTCATGTACTCCTGCCAACAAGGTTCCCTGATCAATGCATCTTATCAAAGAAAGAAATTAAGTTAATCTGATGTGACTTGCTTATAGTGAACTCTGTCTGGATAGTGTTTCTTAGGTCTCCCATGCATGCAAACATCCTGCTCTTTGAATAAAATGCATAAAAAGCCTGCCAGACATCACTGTTAAACACATGAATCTCTGTTTTTCTAAATCTGACAATGTCCCCTGTTTAAAAATCAGAATGGCTTTGTCTTGATGCTTCTCCAGTTTTCTACATTTCAAATAATGACCTGCCTGATTCAGCAATTTCCAATTTTATTTGCAAATGCCTTTGTTAGGAGGAGAGGAAATTTGAACCTAAAGCTTGACTTTGTTGAAAAAAAATTTTTTATGTATCTGTATAAGAGTTTTATATTATTATTTCTTTATTATCCACAATAAATCAGCAACTATTTTTTCTCTCCATGTTTAAGATAAGAAGGATAGAATAATGAAGCTCAAAAAAGTAAGAACTTTCCTGAAGTCAAAGAACTAGTGAGTGACAATGCCAAGTTCAGTCTCTGTTTGGGGAAAAACAGTCCTCTTTTGGTTTTTGTCTCTGTTCTTTTATACCATTTGTGTCTGTGAAAATAATTTAGAAGATAGAAATACAGTAGCAGTTCAAAAAGCCAGTCCTTATCATTTCACAATAAACCCTAATAGCAAAACCTTCCTCTTTTGATCTTTGTAAAATGAAAAACTAACGAGATAGATAAGTAAATGAATAAATTTGTGTTAGCATTTTGGCCTCTGCTCATTTCAGGGCATGGCCTTCTTTACACCCTACAATTCTGTGCCAACACCTTCTATTTGCCTTGAAAAGAGAGCCCCACCACCTCCTCTCTGTCTTGTGTGTCTCTTTTCGGAAATCAGAACTCTGACAGCTCCTATACAAACAACCTCACTGGCATCTTCAGATGCTGTGCCCGGCTCATTATGGGCAAGTTAAATAACTGCACACTGGGTTGAAAGGCAAGAGAAACACAACTGTCTCGAGAGATTCCTTGTCCAGGCTTCTGCTGTGACATGAAGCTGACATTTCACTTAAGCTTTTGAAAACTTCTCTCATAGAGGAGAGCAAGGCAGGCTGGTTCTTCCTAATTTCTCCTTCCTTGGCGGTAACATAGTTTTGGATAAAATAGTCACATTTCCTTGTGTTCTCTCACCAACTTTCTGTTCGATTGTGTTTCAGAAAGTCAGTTCAGTCAATTATTTCTCATGTCTCTGCAGCTCTCAAACTTTGCAAGTATATAAGTTTCACTATGTATCACCTAGGTTGCCTGGTTTTAAAAATCAGGAACTTTGGTATCACAAGTAGAATTTATGGAATATTTAGATGCTCAAGAATCTGAATTATCAAGTATATATTAATACCTTAGGGATTTTTGGTGTTACATATTTGTATTTTGAGGAACATTGTTTTACTGTGTAAGAAGTACAATTTTCAAAAAGTTCCATCAAGATTTTCCCCTGATTCTCTACATTTAGCCCAAGAAGTGATGGAGCCAATGGCTGGAAATCAGACACCGAGAGCTTGCCTGCATCTCTTCTGCACGTGTCTCTCATATTTTCAGTTTGTCCATCTGGCTACATAGTTCAATCATTTTCCTAGAATAACACTTCAGTGTCTCTATCCACCTGAAATGTTCACTGGCAGCTGGAATTTTCCATGTGGTGTAGATATTTTTGACACATAAGGTTGCTCTGCCTTCTCCATAGTTTTCTTGGTATAATATACATACATACAGATAGAAAGATAGATACATTCTTCATGGTTGAATCTCAAAACTTTTTCTTCCTTCTCTTGAGATGACTATATGGTTTTTATTCTTCAATTTGTTAATGCAATATATCATATTGATTGACTTGTATGTATCAGAAAATGCTTGCATTGCTGGGATAGAATGACAAATCTTAAAGATGATTTTTTTCCTAATGTTTTAAAAGAAGACTATGCCTGTTTCTTACAAAAATAAAGATAGTCTTGCCATATGACCCAATAATTGTATGCCCACATATTTAAGTAACAAGTTTTAAAATTTTATATCTATAAAAACACACAAAAATATCCTACATGCCAAAAACTCGAAGAAACTAAGATATTCTTAAATAGGTGAATGGGTAAACAAACTGATATATCCATATGATGGAATACTATTCAGCAATAAATGTGCTCTCAAGCTACAAAACAGATGCATGAAATCACACATTTCTAAGTGAAAGACTGAATTTTGAAAGATTATATAATATGATTCCAATTGTATGACATTCTGGAAAAGGTAAAACAGTAATATATACAGTGATTCCCAGGAGTTCGGCAAGGAGAAATGTGGATAGTTAAAACATATGCTCATACTTTTCCCTTCACTTTGATGGAGAATCATAGGGATTTTGAACATTTCTTTTAAAACTAACATAATTTAATTGCTTTGCTTAGCTGTTTCAGCATGCATAAATACTGATGACCACTGAGGTAGAAGAACTACTAAAATACTAAAGTGAACGTTTGAAATTATGCTTAATATTTCTGTTGAAAAGGGAATTATATTGAGCATTGTATTAAGTATGTAAAAAACAGCAACATATTTTGACACATCTGTGGGTGTGTGTTTGTGTGTGGTTATGCATAATTCTTTTGGGGAAAATATCTTATCTTCTTTACTGAGAATAATCTAGTTTACAAAATTCAGGACAACAGTCATGGCAATGTTTTACTAGCATACAGAAACATGTGAAAATAAAAGCACACTTACCTATTTTATATATTACTTTTCTAAATATTTTAATAAATTTTGTAAGAAATTTTGAGCCTTCTACCTTGGAATAGTTCTTTGAACTTCCATGATGTCCTTATAGTCATCTTACAAGCCCTCTTGTGGCCAAATTATTGCTGAGTTCCCTCTGGGCATGTATATTATAGATTCTTGATGCTGGGAGGGACTGGGGGCAGGAGGAGAAGGGGACGACCGAGAACGAGATGGCTGGATGGCATCACTGACTTGATGGACGTGGGTCTGCGTGAACTCTGGGAGTTGGTGATGGACAGGGAGGCCTGGTGTGCTGCAATTTGTGGGATTGCAAAGAGTCAGACACGACTGAGCGAATGAACTGAACTGAACCGAACTAAACTGAACCATAGATAACTTTGAAAGATTAGTGAAAGCTGCTAAAGTACTTGCTGGTGTTATTATATATACTTTATTCATAACCAGAATACCTTGTTTTACTTGGTATCAGAGTATTAGAAAATGATTACATTTACTTTTGTGAAATAGGATGTGAATAAATCAAACGTCGATCATGTTTAAAGATGTTGACCTTCATGTTATCATTTAGCTGTCTCATGTTTGTCTCTATAATTTTATCTGAAACAGTTTTCAAAGGACTCAACTCAGTTATTGCTATTTCTGTACACAGCTTATTTCCAATACTATGGGTGTCTGTGTGTGTGTGTTAGTTTTGTTTATTTGCTTGCTTTACATTTTAGGACAGTACACTGATATTTATCAAGTGTGATGCTTAGTTAATATTCAGAACTATTGGAAAAATCACCGGAATCAAGATATTTGAAGAACTCCAATGGCAAATCATCAATCAGAAGCAACTGCCTAGAAAACAGATGGAAAGAGTAGAATAAAGGTAGATTCCCTTAGCAAGATTTACGGCATTATAAATGCCAGCTAACCACTTCCTCAGATTTCTGTGACATTCTGGCAAAGATGTTATAGAATGGTACTAAAGCATATTTTTCACCTGGTCCCTAGACTACTGCAAACACGTTCTGATTGATGACATCTTCTGACTCATCTATGATCCTAAGGCCAAAGTTTTATGAGTCCATTAGCATGACAAAGGCATATATACATATATATATGTGTATAGATACATATATATACATATGTATATAGATCCTATATATATATACAGGATATATATATATATATATAACCTGAAATTTACAGAAAGTTAGACTTTAGTCTTATTATTCAGTTAGAGATGAAAATATGGTGATTCAGATGGATGATAAATATCATTTCACTAGATGGGAGTCAAAGAAATTCCCAACTGAAAATCTGAGCTTGAGAATTATAATATCATTTATTTCAAAATGTAAATTTGCCCTAACTGTAGACGTTAAAAATATCAGTATTTGAAAAATTAAATTGCACCATAGTAGCTGGTCTGTCAGAAAATGAGATTAAAACAATTCCTATTGTAGAGATCTGTCCAGAAACAAAATATAAGAAAAAAGATGGTCTGGTAAAATCAATACAAATTGTAGTTAAGCTAAATCTAATCAGTATCGATTGAATGAAAATTTGGAATTCATAGGTGTTCTAAAAAAATCTGTTTTCTATTTTTAACTGAGTATTGAAACTTTAGGAGAGTAAGAAAGATATAAAATCAGCATTGATTTCTCTCCATGGCAAAGCTCAGACCTTTAAAAATACTCATTAAAATGTGGCTTTTTAACTTCTTGTCTCTAATTGATTGCTCTGACAATTCTTATGACAGAAATTGCTCCACTTTAAGTGCCAAAGTTGGATTCAGCTCTTATTTTTACTCAGTATCCTCAGCATTTTTACTGGGGAATAAAAAGACATTTGTTGGAATATGACCTTGTAATTTCAGTTATTCCTGACACACAGTTTCTACATATTAAAACTAGTTATTTTCATCAAATAAAAATTCTGTTTTCTTATCATATGCTATTATTTAATTGAAAATAGTTTGGCATGCATTTCATAGATATATATCTAAACCACATCTTCTTTTCGCTGTGTAGTCTTTCTATATACTATTGTATCTAGAGTGATAACATTTTTAATTTAGTAGAATTAGACACAATTATTAACATAGATAAACTGTATCTTTGTATATTTACTGACACATATTTTTATCTAAGCATTTTGATGTCACCCATATAAGATAAACAATGGTTTCAAGGACAAAAAAAAAAAAAAAAGGTGAGTTTTCGGTAGATCAATTCAGTTGGCCCTTGTTCTTAGTGGAATTCCAGGTACCTGGAAGAAAATATTGGTATGCTTAAATGTTAGTGCTTATTTAGTTAAATGTTAGTGCTTAACTAGGATGGAAAAAAGAAGCTTTTTTACGAGAAGAATTTCTTATGGATATATTGTATGTAATCCACATGCAGTTTTGAGCAAAAAAGGAACAAAA
Source organism: Nanger dama (assembly GCA_917880005.1). NCBI lineage: Eukaryota > Metazoa > Chordata > Mammalia > Artiodactyla > Bovidae > Nanger > Nanger dama. The sequence continues at coordinate 192,981 of CAKJTW010000192.1, read as the reverse complement.
GAGATTAGCAGTTGATAGGATTTTTTTTTTTTCTTAGCTAGGGCAGATTTATTCTATTAATCTTAATCTTCTTCTGTTCTGCAGAAGTTTTAATGCAAATTGGAGGCAAATATAATCAAGAACTAATGAAACAAATTTTAGGGACCCTAACTTAGGTGTGTGTGCCTGTGCACTTAGTCACATCCAACCCTGTGACCCTTTCGACGGACCCACCAGGCTCCTCTGTCCCTGAGATTGCTCAGGCAAGAATACTGGAGTGGGTTGTCATTTCCTTTTCTAGGTGATCTTCCTGACCCAGGGATTGAACCTGGGTCTCTTGTGCCTCCAGTTTGCAGGCAGATTCTTTACCCAGTGAGCCACTGGGGAAGCCTTTACTTCCATAGAGCTATCCAAAACTGGGAGGAAACGCAAATAACATCTCTACATAGTTCAATACAGTTGTAAATTAAAACAAAAAATGAATTTAACTACAATGAATTAAGATCACTTCCTTTTATACATTCCAACTATTTTCCTATCATACTTCATTTTGGCTGGCATTCCCTATCAACTTTTGGAAGAAATGTAGAGAAACTAATTTAGGATAGATTGAGTTTGCTGGGCTATATTTTTGTGGCTTTTTCAATTAAACTGTTGCTTAGTTTCATTATTGCTATAAATGGTGGTTTCTAGGATCACTCCTACCAAACACTACTTGGAGGTGTATTTCGATGCAAATGCTTCTATGGTCTGAAATTCTTGTGCGGAAATCCTCAGGTCCTGTTTGATGGCAGCAGCACGCATCACTGGCTTTGACTACCTGGCACTTTGCACTTGAGAAGCTGCAGACACCAAACTGAGATGGCTGCTGGGAGCGGGGTGGGGGGCGTGGGGTTGGGATAGAAAGTGAGCCGAGGGACCAGGAGGCAGGGGCCAGGGACTCAGCGACTGGCACCTGCTGGCGCTTATACCTGGGGGAGAAAGCCGTGAAGTGTGCCAGAGGTCCGCGGGCACCTGTGCTTGCCCGTGGTTTCTTCAGCGGGGAAGGCGTCTGGGTTCTCCCTGAGAACCGAGTTCACCCCGCCGCGTGATCGGTGCGGGTCGTCCCGCTCTCCTCCCTGGGTCTGTGCGTGTCAGCCGTGCAGCCCTTCAGGTGCGCCGCCTGGGAAGCAGGAACAGGTGCTTGCTCACTTGCTGCCCCTGCTTGGGGCGGGGACTGGAACCCCTGCTAGTTCAGTTCTCTGCGCTGAGCGGTGCTCCCCGGGCGATAGGATCACACTAGCAAAGGAAGCTGTTCTACCTTCCTTTTTGTGTGGCTATTCCCAGGGCTTTCTGTTCCACTGTGTGGCTGAAGTTTCTCCAGTGGCCTCCTGAATTGCCTCGGAGGAGTTTTCCTCCCCTGACAGCTGCTTAGTTGTTCATTTTTGCTGGAGAGACCAAGGCTGGAGTCTATTCTTTAAGCATCTTGGTGACCTTGGGAAAAAACAAGGGGAAATTCTGAACACAAAAGAAAAAAAAATGTTCAAATGTTGAATTAAGAGGATAAGAATTTATCCTTTGAGGATATATTTTAAAAATCCGTGTACCGTAATTTCCTGGTTGTTTTCGTGAAAGTGGAAGTCTCTCAGTCGAGTCTGACTCTTCATGACTGCATGGACTATACAGTCCACGGAATTCTCCAGGCCAGAATGCTGGAGTGGGTAGCCTTTCCCTTCTCCAGGGGATCTTCCCAATCCAGGGATCAAGCCCAGGTCTCTCACACTGAGGATGGATTCTTTCCCAGCTGAGCCACAAGGGAAGTCCTGGTTGTTTCAGCTGATGGATTAAATCAGCTTTCACTATGATAACTGAAGTGCTTGGAAAGATTCAGCAGTCAGATGTAATTTCAGTTAACGTCCATTTTGTATTTGGGAAGCCCTGACTACCAATTCCAGCTTTGTGTTTAATCTGTGGGAAATAAACCAAAATTGGCCTAAGTATTTTCTTTTCCTGTAGTTCCCCAGTATACCCAGTACAACATAATTGTTTCATAAATCATCTCCAGTTGTGGTTTTACCAGAAATAAAATACATTACATCTAATTATCTTTTAAAGATAATTTGAATGGTTCATTATCCTATATGTATATAACTTATCAAACCTGTCTTGTGAGTCAGTATACACTTCATCAACACTCAGCAAAGTTTGAATAAACAAGAAGTTTATGAGTCTTAAATGATAATTATCACAATCTAATGAATTGCATAAATCATTTATAATGAAGGGAAATAAACAAGTACACTGAGATGAGCATATTAATAACAGGTTTTTTAAAGGCAATGAGTAATTTGTATGGTATATTTGCAGACAGCAAGAACTTGAATTTTATTTGTAAAATAATTAGCAGCTAATCTAAAGGGATATAACTGATCTACTGGCAATATTTTACACTGAAAAATAAAGATTAATTTTATCTTTGAAGGAAATTATTCTGATAATACCCCTTGATTTGAAAGTCAATATTAGGAGGGAAAAAATGAAGATTGATTTAAGTTCAGATTGACGACCCTAAAATTTATTTCAAAATATGAATTATTATACCATGCTTCACAATTCCAAGTAATGTGTGATATGCTACCATTTTTGGTGATCTGCTCACTCAAGTGCTAATTGAACTGTAGCCCACCAGGCTCCTCTGTCCATGGGATTCTCCAGGCAAGAATACTGGAGTGGGTTACCATTTCCTTCTACATGGGATCTTCCAGACCCAGGGAATGAACCAACGTCTCCTGTGTCTCCTGCAGTACAGGTGGATTCTTTACCACTGAGCCACCTGGGAAGCCCCACTAGGTAGCAAATGTAATTAGTAAAACCACTCTTTTCCTCAAGTAACATGCATACTTTCTAGGCTAATATATTTTATATAAGTATTTTGTTTCTCTTGATTTTACTTAACCATCATCTTCTTGTCCACAATTCAGTTTGAAGACAGAGATTTTTCCAATCCAGTGAACTTTCAGTTTATATGTATATGTATTCTGAGTTCCTTTGCTGTTTACCTGAAACTACTGAAATATTGTTAACTGGCTATATTCCAATACAAAATAAAGAAAGAAAGAAAGTTTGAGGGGAAAAGAAAAAAAGATAAATATTATATCATAGCAGCTCTGTCTCTTATTTGAAATCTACATGTTTATTCATCAGTTAGTTTATGCAATAACAATACACCATGCTCTGTGGTAAGTTTGATGTATTAAAATGACCAAGATAAGACCTTAATATCAAAGAGTTCCTAGCTGACAGTGAAAAAGAGTTATATTTAAAAATAAGCACGATTTAATGTAAGTGTCATTTTTGTGATTTATGCCTAAGACTTAGTATCGAAGAAAGAGCCATACCCCAGCTAGGCCACTGAGACTTTATTCACTGAGGAGTTTCCAAGTGAGCAAGTTGGAAATTGTCACAATCAGAGCCATAAATGAAGCCTGGTGCCATTTTAGGGATGGAGACACCATGCCCTACCACAGCACATGCACAGAGACAAGCTTCCAGCTGCAAACCTCAGGAACTGAGCGGCTACTCAGAAGCCACTCTCAATAGTGCAGCAGGCAGCAAGAAGCCAACGCTGCGAAAGAACTAGTGTATGGACATCAAAGTTAAAAGGTGAGGGGTGATGACCTTTAGAAAATGTCGCTGTTCATGGCTTTCCTTTTTCAGCTAACCTACTTACAGAGGTGAACCAGTTAGATCTCAAGAACCAAGACATAATAAATATAGTTTAATCTTTGGAATCCATGAAGAAATGTCATTTTATAATATTTTTGATAAGTATTTCTTACAATGTAGACATAATTTCCAGGCACTAGATTATTCACTGCCATTTTATTCAAGGAAAAGGATTAAAATACAGACATATCCTCATTATTTTCCCATAAGATAACTGCAGTTGCTTTCATTGATGAGTTTCATATGCAAGGTATTTTTTTTTTTTACTTTTTCCATGAGAAGAACTCAAGGGCTACTTCTCTCCAATGTGTTAAAATCAATTGGTCATCACTCCAAGTCTATAAAATTAGTATATTCTAGTAAATGCATAGAATAAATGTGAAAGGAACTGTGGTACAATAGAAAAACAAAAGCCTGTACACTCGGTCTTTGTCATAAGTTCTTGGCAGAGAGGTCCTAAAACCTCCGGGATGTCCTGACTGATAGGCATGTCTGTGTTATGCATAATGAGCTCCTCTGACCACCCCTGGGTTTATGGTGATGAGAAACTCTTGGGGCCCCCAGACAACTTCAGAATGGGTGCTGGTCACCAGAGGAGGCAACTGAGCCACCATGGAGACGAAAATATACAGCAGGAAAAAGATGGTCTCTTTACCAAGTTGTGTTGGGAAAGGTGAACAGTGCATGTGAATCAATGAAATTTAGAACACACTCTTTTCCCCAAATACAAATGTCAACTCAAAATGGCTTAAAGACTTAAACATAAAGCATGAAGAGTTAAAACTCCTGGGAGAGAAGATAGGCAAAACATTCTCTGACATATTGATAAACCATACAATGCTTCCTTAGGTCAGTCTCCCAAGCAAAAGAAATAAGAACAAAAATAAACAAATGGGACCCAATCAACCTTACAACCTTTTGCACAGCAAAGGAAACCACAAACAAAATGAAAAGACAACTTACAGACTCTGAGAAAACATTTTCAAGTGATGTGACCAACAGGGCTTAATTTCCAAAATATACAAATAGCTCATGCAATTCTACAATGAAACAAACAACTCAGTTGAAAAATAGGCAGAAGACCTACACAGGTACTTGTCCAAAGAAGAAATACAGATGGCCAATAAGCGCATGAAAAGATAGTTGACATCACTAATTATTAGGGAAATGCTAATCAGAACCCCTGAATTTAGAATTGGCCAGAGAGAAACATGGTAACCTGGTGACCCCATTTGCGGCTGGTATCTGAAGTAAGGAAAATCTTGTGATACTGAGTCCTCAGTATCAGAATTTAATTGAATTATAGGCTATCCAGTGGGTATCAGAGAATTGAAGAATTGTTTGAAAAACTATAGAGAAACACATCAGAGAACTGGGATGTAGGAACAGTTCAATAGAGGAGATTGCCTTACTTAGAGAGATAAAGTCCTTAATAGTGGCAATGTGCATTTGGGAAAAAAATATTAGGTTTATCAGAATCAGAAATATTCATACAGGTTCATCAAGAGCCTCACTTGGTGCAATCTGGAAGGTCATGTAAGAAAAAAAAATGAAAGAAAGATTATGGTTTTATCCCTACGTGTGGTGGAGAAGAAAAGGGAACCATTTAGTGAGCAGTTCAAGGTTTTCAAAATTCAGCATCATATGCATTAAAGAAGCGAAGAATGGAAATGGAACATCAGAGGTGGCAGTGTCGAGGACACTCTGCTGCTGAAATAAAAATGATAGAGAGGAAATTCTTTTGCAACTGAAGTCCTAGAAAATTCAAAAGGAGAGGAAAACAAAGTTTTAGGGAAGAGGGAGCACAAACTCTAGGTACAGAGGCTTCTGAGGACACAAATTTTGCAAGTTTCAGCAACATCCCTCAATCAGAAATACCTGAATGTGATTCTCCAACTGAGACAAGTGTGGGGACAAGACAATTCCACCACTGGGGGAAGGAGTTCACAGATGCATGGAATTCCTGCAGAGAAAAGGACAAGTCGGTATGTTGACATGTTATTGGAAATAAGCTTTGGAAAAGTGCAGATCTGGCATAAAACCCTTGTGATTGAGGGTGATTGTGTGTCCTCGGTCTCTCAGTTATGTCTGACTCTTTGTGACCCCAAGGACTGTAGCCCAGCAGGTTCCTCTGTCCATAGGATTTCCCAGGCAAGAACACGGGAGTGGTTGCTGTTTACTTCTCCAGGGGATCTTCCTGACCCAGGGATTGAACCCATGTCTTTTGTGTCTCCTGCATTGGCAGGCAGATTCTTCAAAACATATAATTTAAGGTTCTGATATCAAGAGATAATAGAGACTATTGATCAATGAGACTTCATTCAAGACAGCATTATGGGACAAGAAATAGATTAAAAAGTAGACAAGAGTAGAAATTCATAATATACAGATTGGTCATTAAGAAAAAGACTAGGACATCATGAAAGAGCAGTCACCAAGAAAAAAAATCTCATTTTCAAGAAGACTGGACTATTTAAAATATTATTCTCTTAGAGTGAGCATTATTGTTTTGATAATTGGTTGCCCTATATATTGTAACCAATACAACAAAATCTCTTAGTTGGAGATCTCTGCTGGTTGGGTTTTATATATATGACCACTTTATGAGATTCTGAATATTAACAGGATGCCATTCCGGAAAAAGTGAAAAAAAATCACAATTTATTTTATTATCTCTGTCTACATAGTCTTCCAGAAAAGACCTTGATGCTGGGAAATATTGAGGGCAGGAAGAAAAGAAGGCGACAGAGGATGAGATGGTTGGACGGTATCATCAACTCAATGGACATGAGTTTGAGCAAACTCAGGGAGATGATGAAGGACAGGGAAGCCTGGCATGCTGCAGCACATGGGGTTGCAGAGTCAGGCATGACTGAGCAACTGAATAACAGCAACAGAAAAAGAATATACATACATAACAACAACAATTCAGTTCAGTTCAGTTCAGTTCAGTTGCTCAGTCATGTCCAACTCTTTGTGACCCCATGAATCACAGCACACCAGACCTCCCTGTCCATCACCAACTCCCAGAGTTCACTCAGACTTGCGTCCTTCGAGTCCGTGATGCCATCCAGCCATCTCATCCTCTGTCGTCCCCTTCTCCTCCTGCCTCCAATCCCTCCCAGCATCAGAGTCTTTTCCAATGAGTCAACTCTCATGAGGTGGCCAAAGTACTGGAGTTTCAGCTTTAGCATCATTCCTTCCAAAGAAATCCCAGGGCTGATCTCCTTCAGAATGGACTGGTTGGATCTCCTTGCAGTCCAAGGGACTCTCAAGAGTCTTCTCCAATGCCACAGTTCAAAAGTATCAATTTTTCTGCTCTCAGCCTTCTTCAAAATCTGCAGATCGGGAAACAGAATCCAAGCTCCAAACAAATGTCTGAATGAGACATTCTTCCTAGAAGTAAATAGGCAAACAGAAAGGCAGCGTTGGGGGGGGGGGGGCGGTAATTTTATAAAGTAACTTTTCCAAGAGAGTACAGGTAAATTGTGTTACACGGATTGATGAACCTAATTGTTTTCAGTAAATCATAGAGCTAAATTTGTTCACATTTTTCATATTATATGTTCCTGAGTAAGCTGATAGTGCCAAGATACAACCCCAGAGATATCATATTTTACATATCTCATCTCTTTTACCTGTGGTAAATTCACTTCACAGATAAGGGTATAACATGAGGTAGGACATTTTTTTAAAAAAGCAAAGGAGAAACGACCAGAGGGAGAGAGACGATACTTGAAAATATTCGGTAATCAGTCTTCTGTGCTCCTGGTCTGAAATGTTTTATTGAGTCTGCACACATATTTGGCTTCACGATTATTTGTGCAATTAAGTCAAAGTGTGAATACCTTATTCAAAAGCCCACATTGAATGATGCAGAGATCTGAGGAGCAGAGAAGGGCACTGGGTATTTCAGCATATCTTCAAAAAATGGCAAACTCCGGGAGATGGTGAGGGAAGGGGGCCCTGGCACGCTGCAATCCATAGGGGTTGTGAAGTGTCAGACATGACTTGGTGACTGAACAACAGCAACGTTGAGCATACACCCCTGATGTGGTCAACAGTCTCTAAACAGTTCAGAGACACTGTACGAGAGACATCATTTACTTCCTACTTTATCACTCTCCTCTTTGTTGTGAGTCTGATGCAGCTGCCAGCGTTCAGCACTCAACAGTGTGGGAAGCAATACCTTTGAAGACAAACAGAAAATGAAACTGATCAGTCGGACCTACCTATGCCTCCCAAACATATTTCCCTTCTTATTTTCTCTGCAATATTGTGAAACAACTTTTATGTTACTTGACATTCAAGTAGTAAGGTTATATTTTATTAAAGTACCTTTTCTTCACATGATATAATATTTTGGTTCCAGACTAGGGATAGAAGAGATGTAATAGACATGAAGTGAAGTAGGAAATTGCAGGAGAGAGAAAACACAGAGACACACACACACACAGACATGATGAGATCCCTTCATTTCGAGGCTTATTACACAATTGATATATGGTGAGTCTACTGAATGAATTTTGAAGTATTTCATTTTATACAAGATGTTTTAATTTTGTTAGTTTTATTCAGTTCAGTTCAGTTTCTCAGTCGTGTCCAACTCTTTGCGACCCCACGGATTGCAGCATGCCAGGCCTCCCTGGTCATTACCATCTCCCGGAGTTCACTCAGACTCGAGTCCTTCAAGTCCATGATGCCATCCAGCCATCTCATTCTCTGTCGTCCCCTTCTCCTCCTGTCCCAATCCCTCCCAGCATCAGAGTCTTTTCCAATGAGTCACCTCTTCTCATGAGGTGGCCAAAGTACTGGAGTTTCAGCTTTAGCGTCATTCCTTCCAAAGAAATCCCAAGGTTGATCTCCTTCAGAATGGACTGGTTGGATCTCCTTGCAGTCCAAGGGACTCTCAAGAGTCTTCTCCAACACCACAGTTCAAAAGCATCAATTCTTTGGCGCTCAGCCTTCTTCACAGTCCAACTCTCACATCCACACATGACCACAGGAAAAACCATAGCCTTGACTAGACGGACCTTAGTCAGCAAAGTAATGTCTCTGCTTTTGAATATACTATCTAGGCTGATCGTAACTTTTCTTCCGAGGAGTAAGCATCTTTTAATTTCATGGCTGCAGTCACCATCTGCGGTGATTTTGGAGCCCCCAAAATAAAGTCTGACACTGTTTCCACTGTTTCCCCATCTATTTCCCACGAAGTGATGGGACCGGATGCCATGATCTTCGTTTTCTAAATGTTGATCTTTAAGCCAATTTTTTTGCTTTCCTCTTTCACTTTCATCAAGAGGCTTTTTAGTTCCTCTTCACTTTCTGCCATAGGGGTTATATGTTGGAAATTTTTATTATGATTGTTTCCATAGTAAAGTAACAAATAACCTCAGGTTAACTGTGGCAAAAATCTGCAGAGGCTTTATAGGCTTCCTTAAACAATGCAGTTTCAAGCTTGCCTAGTAGACTGTAATGCATGAAAATGCTATTTTTATTGGGATGCTGAGAGAAAGAGTGTGATTTTATAATCAGCTCTCCATAACAAAAATTATTCTACTAACTGATAGTCTTTTCCATGGCAGGTTTTTGAAAATATTGTATTACAAGTATCAGTTTTGTTTCTCTTCTCATGCATGGCAAGCAAAAAAAAAAAAAAAGAAAGAAAATAGTTCCATCTACTTTCAACAAAGATGAGCATATGGCTCCCTGTCAGTTTCAGATCTTTTCTCCTTGAATTGCTAACAGAAAACAATTAGTAAAAGACATCAAGCCTATTCATGAGCCTTTTTTTTTCTTAACCCTCTTTCAAATACATAAGGCATGTTCTTGTGGGATTCATTCAATCAAAATTTATACACATTTTCATTTACATATTCAAGATTAAAAAGAATTTTCCAGCAGAAAATAAATTAGAAATGTTAAACAGCATATTTATTCACTATGGGAAGAATGAAATGCCATATTTACCTAGGGAGAAAGCATTTTCTACACCCAGATAAATTCACTCATTATTTCAGATATTTGTTGACACCTTCTGCATGCCAGAAACTGAGCAAGCTTGAAGCACTACTTGCTTCCTGAAGTTTATAATCTAAGCAAACTCTATACAATGGATTTCCAAATATACATTCAAATTCAGGAATGGGTTCTGCCTCTGAAATCTTAATAATGAAATGTTGATAAATTCAGAGACCTGTAGTTGTGTTGGGATTAACTGTTAAATATGAAAACATATTGGACAGTCAATCTTCAAAATGCAAAAGAGCACACAACATTTCACCCTCTTGTCCAAATCTACTTGTACATTTATTTTCTTCTTAAAATATTTCATTTACATGTGGTCAAGTTTTCCTGTACTTTCATTTAGACTGAGCACACACAATCACCTCTTTTTGAAGGTTTTGCACTGTCCTCTTAGCTCAGTTGGTAAAGAGTCCATCTGCAATGCAGGAGACCCCAGTTTGATTCCTGGGTGGGGAAGATCTGCTGGAGAAAGGATAGGCTACCCACTCCAGTATTCTGGTCTGGAGAATTCCATGGACTTCGTTTAGTTCCAAATAGAACTCGTAGAATGTCAAGCTGATATTGTCTCTTATTCAAATAGTCTAATACTTATTTTATTTACAGTGTACTCATTTGAGATATCATAGTCTTTGATCTTTTCTAATTTTCACCCTGTCTGAATGATTTTAACGTGAACTAGTTAAATCCCACTCTGCCAAAGTTGTGTTACATGCTCCTACTTTAGAATTCGGGGATGTAAAAACTAAATTGCACACAGGCTCAGAAGCTAAACGTAGAGATAATGAAATGTTATTTTGTATAACAGATTTATGGATGGTAGTGGACACAAACTCAAATACTAGAATTTTTGTTTTTACTTGAGGGCAAGAGGAGAAAGGGGCAACAGCGGATGAGATGGTTGGATGGCATCACCAACTCAATGGACATGAGTTTGAGCAAACTCTGGGAGATGGTGAAGCACAGGGAAGCATGGCGTGCTGCAGTCATTGAGGTCACAAAGAGTCGGACACAACTTAGTGACTGAACAACAATATCTGAATTTTATTTTCTAAAAAATGCTCACATTGCCAAAAAACAATCAGCTTTTGCCTTTCAGAAGAAGTTAAGGATGATGTTAAATGTAGCAGCTGGTGTCACCTGTAGAGATGGCCTTCTGGGGGCACATCTCTGTTACCCAAATTCTGTGAGCTTGCACAAGAATAATCAGTTTAAGCGGATGACAGTGAGCAGTTCCAGCTGTGCTGCTGATCAAGACTGTGGTTCACTCCTGGGATTTCATCCTCCAGACAGGGAGAGGGACCGTGTGGAAATTGCTGTGTTTGTTTCCTGAGACTGTCTTTGGACACAAGTGCTTCTAGTGATCTTTTTTCCTTCCGCAACCAGGAACATGAGTTACACTCTAACACATCTATAAAATACCTGTGGTCTAGATCTCCGCTCACCTGGTCCTTTTATGTGCGCTTGGCAACGATCCAAAAGCACTGATAAATCTTTCTGAAAATAATCTTTGGTTGTGTCTCCTCTTAGACAACTATGAAAGTTATGAAACACCAAATATAATGATTACAATAGTATGCATGGAAGACCATTTATAATTTATAAAATAGCGTATTCTTCCTCAGTCTTTCTATTCAAAGATTGTCAGAATATGCAGACATATCCTTCAGTGGACATAGTAATACGGCTTTTGGAAAATGAATTGTGTGCTTTAAAAAATGTGTATATAAATATATTTTATTTTTAAGGCAGTGTTATTCAAAAATTGCTTAATATTTTGATGGGCTTTAAAAAGGCAGTTTTATAGGTACAGACTGTTACTAATATATATCCTACTGGGGAATTTATGTGCACTCTAGTTGGAATAAGCAAAATGCTTCTCTTAGTTTAATACATGTGAAAACTAAGGAAAACATGCAGTGCATTCAGCATCCTCAGTTCTCATGTTTTATTTGGTGGGGAGCTTACCAAGGATTATGAGATGTGTATATTTCTGAATGATTTTCCTGTCATTTAAAACTATTAAAATTATACTTATTCAAATGTCATTTAAAAACTCATTAATTTAAGGAGTTTTTTTGGTACCATGAATAAATTGCTCTGTTCAGTGAAGAAACATTTTCAAATGTAATTGATCTTTGCTCTGTTGACTCAGAATCAAGTCGATATAGTGGTATTATCCTGGCAAAAATGTTGACTTGAAATACCCCACTAAGTATGCCCTATTTTCATTTCCAAAAAGATTTAGAAATACAGTCACTGAAAAATGAACATCTGTGAATCTATTGTGAATCTATGGATTTCTTGGTAAATTTTATCTGAAATAAGTATATAATCTATTTGGGTAAAATCTCTGTTGAAATGACATCTGGTTCCCTGGCTCTGTCAATTCCAAACTAGTGATTTTGTGAAATTTCTATTTTTACTTTTTAAAATTGCTGCAGGCACATAGTTTCAGAATTCGTGATTTTCAACTGACCAAAATATGCCAAAAACATATGATGGATACTAAGTAACCTGTATGGGAAACTAAACTACTGAATATTTTGTATATATATGAGAAAGGGATACAGAACTTAAACTGGAACATTGGCTTCTTAATTGCTGTGTCATTTAACCCAGCTTTGATTCCAGTAAACATCTTCATGGAAACATCTGACTTTGTCAGTTCCATAACTCATATTTTTATTTTCCATTGCCTCTTTATTAGTTAAAGATTTTGGTTTTGATCTGTTTTGTTTTTAACAGGTAAACATATGAACTCCAAGTCATATTCCTAGAACATTCTACTCAAATTTCATCTTGAATTGTGATGACAAGCATTTTTATTGCCAAAGAAAACCCGTGTCCTTACAAGCTGGGGAGTGATTTAAAGATTATTATCTTCCCCTTATCCTTCTAATCACATTTCTTATACACATAAATAGGAGTTGCCTTGCTACCTTTTCCTTTTGTAAAAATATATTTTAATATAAATTTATTTATTTTAATGGAGGTTAATTACTTTACAATATTGTATTGGTTTTGCCATACATCAACATGAATCCACCACAGGTATACACGTGTTCCCCATCCTGAACCCCCCCCTCCCTCCTCCCTCCCCGTACCATCCCTCTGGGTCGTCCCAGTGCACCAGCCCCAAGCACCCACTATAATGCATCGAACCTGGACTGGTGATTCGTTTCATATATATTATACATGTTTCAATGCTATTCTTCCAAATCATCCCACCCTCTCCCTCTCCCACAGAGTCCAAAAGACTGTTCTATACATCTGTGTCTCTTTTGCTGTCTGGCATACAGGGTTATCATTACCATCTTTCTAAATTCCATATATATGCAGTAGTATACTGTATTGGTGTTTTTCTTTCTGGCTTACTTCACTCTGTATAACCGGCTCCAGTTTCATACACCTCATTAGAACTGATTCAAATGTATTCTTTTTAATGGCTAAGTAATACTCCATTGTGTATATGTACCACAGCTTTCTTATCCATTCATCTGATGGACATCTATGTTGCTTCCATGTCCTGGCTATTATAAACAGTGCTGCGATGAACACTGGGGTACACGTGTCTCTTTCAATTCTGGTTTCCTCGGTGTGTATGCTCAGTAGTGGGATTGCTGGGTCATAAGGCAGTTCCATTTGCAGTTTTTAAGGAATCTCCACACTGTTCTCCATAGTGGCTGTACTAGTTTCCATTCCCACTAACAGTGTAAGAGGGTTCCATTTTCTCCACACCCTCTCCAGCATTTATTGCTTGTAGACTTTTGGATTGCAGCCATTTTGACTGGTGTGAAATGGTATCTCACTGTGGTTTTGATATGCATTTCTCTGATAATGAGTGATGCTGAGCATCTTTTCATGTGTTTGTTAGCCATCTGTATGTCTTCTTTGGAGAAATGTCTATTTAGTTCTTTGCCCCGTTTTTTGATTGGGTCATTTATTTTTCTGAATTGAGCTGCAATAGTGGCTTGTATATCTTTGAGATTAGTTGTTTGTCAGTTGCTTCATTTGCTATTATTTTCTCCCATTCTGAGAGCTGTCTTTTTAGATCCCATTTGTTTATTTTTGCTTTTATTTCCAATATTCTGGGAGGTGGGTCATAGAGCATCCTGCTGTGATTTATGTCGGAGAATGTTTTACCTATGTTCTCCTCTAGGAGTTTTATAGTTTCTGGTCTTACGTTTAGATCTTTAATCCATTTTGAGTATTTTTGTGTATGGTGTTAGAAAGTGTTCTAGTTGCATTCTTTTACAAGTGGTTGACCTGCTTTCCCACCACCACTGAATGCAATATACTATTGTTCTACATTTCATGGGGTCCTCAAACAGTCAGAAATGACTTAGCCACTCAACAACAACATTTATTATAATTATATATATAATTATGGCTTCCCAGGTGGCAGTAGTGGGAAAGAAACAGCCTGCCAATGCTGTGAACATAAGAGATGTGGGTTCCACCCGTGGGTCTGGAAGATCCCCTGGAGAAGAGCCTGGAAACCCACTCCAGTACTCTTGCCTGGAGAATCCCATGGACAGAGAAGCTTAGGGGGTTACAGACCACAAGGTCACAAAGAGACAGGCACAACTGAAGTGACTTAGCATGCATGAATGTTTTCTAATACATGTACTTGAAAGAAAAGTGAAAAGTTAGTCATTCAGTCATGTTGGAATTTTTGCAACCCCATGGGCTCAACAGGCTCCTCTGTCTATGGAACTTTTCACACAAGAGTACTGGAGTGGGTGATCTTCCTGACCCAGGAATTGAATGCGTCTCCTGTATTGCAGACAGATTCTTTACCACTGAGCCACGGGGAAACCCCTGTTTTCTGACATACGTACTTAAAGGTATACATTTCCTTCCTCTGCCAGAGCTGTGAGGGGGTCAGTCTTGTCTTTCATTTGAGATTCTGGAGGGGTTCATGGAGGTAAACTCCAGGAAAAGGTGGAGACCATTGTAAGACTAGCTAGGATACCTACAAGTGATTGCCCAAATCCCCTAATTAAAACAGCTCCTGTGCTTTGACATTTGTCTGATAATGCCAGTCCCACTCCTAATTCCTGTTGAGATTTTCCCAGGTCTCCCCTAATTTAATGAATCCATCTGTTAGCTGGGTATGTGATCTTTCTCCCTACTGGGGCTGCTGCTAAGTCACTTCAGTCGTGTCTGACTCTGTGCGACCCCACAGATGGCAGCCCACCAGGCTCCCCGTCCCTGGGATTCTCCAGGCAAGAACACTGGAGTGGGTGCCATTTCCCTCTCCAGTGCATGAAAGTAAAAAGTGAAAGTGAAGTCACTCAGTCGTGTCCAACTCTTAGTGACCCCATGGACTGCAGCCTACCAGGCTCCTCCATCCATGGGATTTTCCAGGCAAGAGTACTAGAGTGGGGTGCCATTGCCTTCTCCATTCTCCCTACTATAAGAACGAAAATATTTATGTTGTTCAGTCACTAAGTCGTGTCTGACTGCAACCCCACGGATGACTGCAGCACTTCAGACTCCTCTGCTTCCACTATCTCCCAGAGGTTGCTCACACTCATGTCTATTGATTTGGTGATGCCATCCAACTATCTCATCCTCTGTCACCCCTTTATCCTCCTGCCTTCAGTCTTTCCCAGCATCAGGTTCTTGTCCAGTGAGTTGGCTCTTCTCATCAGGAGACCAAAATATTGAAGCTTCAGCTTCAGCATCTGTTCTTGCAATGAATATTGAGGGTTGACTATATGGACCTTTTTTCTACAAAGTAATGTCTTTGCTTTGTAATGCACTGTCTAGGTTTGCCATACTTTTCCTTCCAAAAAGCAAACAGCTTCTAATTGAATGGCTGCAGATAATATTTATACACTGTCTCTTTAATAACAGAAAAATCAAAGATCAGTAAAGAAATTACACACACAGTACAAATCAGATCCATCTGCTGGTTAATGACTAAATTTTCTTTTTTGTTCTCTCACTTTCTCTCTTTCCTTTATACTCACATATATCTCAGCTTTTTTTTTTTAATTAAAACAATCAATACGGGCACTATTTTGTGCCTTTAGATGCTCTTGCAGAATATATGAACTCTCATTTATCCCCTCAAGGGGTTTTCGATTGTCTGAATGAATGAATCATTGGCACCAACATTTCCTTCTGTTTGTTTTTCCTCTTTTTCACTGCTTAGCATATATGCAGCTCAGTGGTATACTGTTCATTATTATGCCTACTGTATTAGCAACAATGATATGGCTAACAGGCTTAGGAGAATTGTTCATTTTATGCTTCATTTAGTAGGTAATAGACTTGTTGGTCGATTTGTGCTGCTGAAAAATCCTCCCATGCTCTCTGAGCTTGTACTGTACAATGAAGTAGCAGGAGAAATGCCTTGTTGAAAGAATGTAATTGAATTTTCATTTACTTGCTTTCCTTAGGAAGTGGCTACATTAAAAGCAAATATTCACACCTAGTTTGAATGCTGAAGACACAGTTTCAGGCTAAGTTTTGGAGGCTTAAAAGCTATGGAAGAGAATAGTAGAATTGTGGGTTTTGCATGGTAGATCATGTATCACACATATAATTTGATTAAGCCTCAGATGGATTCCAGGATAAAATCCTTAATTAAAAAAAAAAACAGAGTATCTTCTTATTCCATAGGGTTACAGTCTTAAAAAAGCATCACACATATGCATTACATCATACCTATGCACTACAAAGAAACGCCAGTTGCATAAGACATGATATATATCATGTCTGACTCTTTGGGAAACCATAGCCAGACAGGCTCTTCTGTCCATGGAATTCTCCAACAAGACTACTGAAGACAGTTGCCATTTCCTTCTCCTGGGGATCTTCTTGAGTTCAGTTCAGTTGCTCAGTCCAGTCTGACTCTTTGCCACGGAATGGACTGCTGCACGCCAGGCCTCCCTGTCCGTCACCAACTCCCAGAGTTTACTCAAACTTATGTTCATTGAGTCGGTGATGCCATCCAGCCATCTCATCTTCTGTCACCCCCTTCTCCTCCTGCCTTCAATCTTTCCCAGCATCAGTGTCTTTTCAAATGAATCAATTCTTCACATCAGGTGGAAAAAGTATTGCAGCTTCGGCTTCAACATCAGTCCTTCCAATGAATATTCAGGACTGATTTTCTCTAGGATAGACTGGTTTGATTTCCTTGTAATTCAAGGGACTCTCAAGAGTCTTCTCCAATACCACAGTTCAAAAGCGTCAGTTCTTTGGCACTCAGCTTTCTTTGTTGTCCAACTCTCACATTCATACTCGACTACTGGAAAAAGCATAGCTTTCACCAGATGGACCTTTGTTGGCAAAGTAATGTCTCTGCTTTTTAATATGCTGTTTAGGTTGGTCATAACTTTTCTTGCAAGGAGGAAGCATCTTCTAATTTCATGGCTGCAGTCACCATCTGCAGTGATTTTGGAGCCCAAGAAAATAAAGTCTGTTACTGTTTCCATTGTTTCCCTATCTATTTGCCCTAAAGTGATGGGACCAGATGCCATAAACTTGGTTTTCTGAGCGTTGAGCTTTAAGCCAGGTTTTTCACTCTCCTCTTTCACTTTAATCAAGAGGCTCTTTAGTTCTTCTTCACTTTCTGCCATAAGGGTGGTGTCATCTGTGTATCTGAGGGTATTGACATTTCTCCTGGAAATCTAGATTCCAGCTTGTGCTTCATCCAGCCTGCTGTTTCTCATGATGCACTCTGCATATAAGTTAAATAAGCAGGGTGAGAATATACAGCCTTGGTGTACTCTTTTCCCTATTTAGAACCAGTCTGTTGTTCTATGTCCAGTTCTAACTGTTGCTTCCTGACCTACATACAGATTTCTCAAAAGGCAGGTCAGGTGGTCTGGTATCCTATCTCTTTAAGAACTTTCCTCACTTTGATGTGACCCACACAGTCAATGGCTTTGGCATAGTCAATAAAGCAGAAATAGATGTTTTTTCTGGAACTCTCTTGCTTTTTTGATAATCCAGTGAATGCTGGCATTTTAATCTCTGGTTTCTCTGCCTTTTCTAAATCCAGCTTGAACATCTGGAAGTTCATGATTCACGTACTTTTGAGGGATCTTCTTGACCCAGGGATCAAACCCTGTCTTCTGCACTGCAGGCAGATTCTTTGCCATCTGAGCCTCCAGGGAAGCCTAATACATAGCAGATCAAAAGACTGAAGTGACTTAATCTGCTTTATTACTCTCAGAATGTCCTCAGAGGTGAACAACACATGTCACCAGGTGAGAAATATGCTTTAAACTGGTGTGTGTGTGTGTGTGTGTGTGTGTGTGTGTGTTTTAACACTTGAATAGAAATTTTATTATTTTCATTTTCCAAGTTTGTTTTTTTTTTTTCCTATCAGAGGGGAAAAAAAGAAATCTCACTTGCTGCCAAATTGAGGGTAGTCTTTCTCTGGTGCTTTATTCGCTAAGTTGTGTCTGACTCTTGCGACCCCATGGACTGTAGCCTGCCAGGCTCCTCTGTCCATGGGATTCTCCAGGCAAGAATACTGGAGTGGGTTGCCATTTCCTTCTCCTTTTAACTGGGCTTATACCAGTTATACCACCAGTTGGAGTATATGCAGTTTATAGGGAGACCTGTTGAATACACTTTTACTTTTAAACACCAATATGTACTGACAAATTTAGTAGTTATAAGATGATGGCCTATTTTGTTTCCCCTTTTTCTTTCCTTTTTCAGGATCCAAGAAAAATTCAAAGCAAAATGTTAACATTTCTGTCATTGTTACTTTGGCTTATTTATCTATTGATTGTATTTCTCTGTTAATAAGGATAGGCTATCTTATGCTACAAAACTAAATAGTGCCTAGATAATCTTAGCTTAATTCAAAAATGTATGCTTCTTTTTTTCTTTTTTTTTTTTGAGAACTAAGTGTGTAAAATTGGTTTAATTATCTAATGATTAAAATGAATGAATTATGTCTGTTATTTTAGCTTATGGAAATTTAGAATTTATAGTATAATTTTAGTTTTACTCATTAGAAATGATCAAAGGCAGGTTGCATACTTTATTATTAATGAGAATAACATGAGTTCTACAATATAAAAAAGTTAGATTTAAATTCCCAATTGATAATATTCTTATAAACAAACTGACTCTGTGATCTTAAGCAAATCATAAAATGTTCTGATCTTGATTTTCTTATGTGAAAAATACAGCTATGATTTCTACACATGGGGAAAGAATACCACATGAGATTCCTTCTACATGGAAAGAACCAGTGCCACGTCTGAAACCCTGGAGATGTCAAGAAATGTTACTTTTATTTTCTTCATTTTCTTTCTGGTTATTTATCAAAAATAGCTTGATATAATAAACAAAGAAAATATGAGGTTACTGCACTAAAGCATATTAAGAAAGGCACTTGTTCTCATGTCCCTCTAGGAAAATAAAACACCCATCGCAGAGACCTCCACAAGTTCCTTCCTTCTGAAATCCTAAAGAAGAAAAATCCAAAAGAAGATGGGGATAGAACCAGGAGGGAGGCATGGGAGAGGGGAGAAAGGAGGAGATGGAGAAGAAAGAAGAGTTGAGACATGGAAACAAACTTATGGTTACTGAAGGAGAGAGGGAGGGGGATGGGATACAATGGAAATTTGAAAGAGACTTATACACACTAGGACGTATAAAATAGAAAAACACCAAGGACCTATTGCATATTACAGGGAACTCTACTCAATATTTTGTGATAACTGATATAGGGAAAGAATCTGAAAAAAATATATATACATATGTATAACATATGTATGTGTGTGTATATATATATATATATATATATATGTAAGCATATATGAAAGTGAAAGTTCTTCAGTCATGTCTGACTCTTTGTGACCCCATGGACTATAGTCCATGGGATTCTCTAAGCTGGAGTGCTGGAATGGGTAGCTTTCCCTTCTCAGGAGATCTTCCCAACCCATGGATCGAACCCAACTCTACTGCATTACAGCTGAGCCACAAGGGAAGTATTTATGCATGTATATATGTATACACATACATATATATGTATATAAATCACTTTGCTGTAAACGTTAAACTGACACATGGTGAATCAACTATATTTCAATTTAAGAATTAAGCTAATTTAAAACCATGGACAGTCTGTATCCTGCTGCCATTTTTAAGAGATTTAGAAACTGCTAGGCCTGTGCTCTCTTAAATATAAGATAGCTACTATTTTCTATTGGAGAAGGGAATGGCAACCCACTCCAGTGTCTTGCCTGGAGAATCCCATGGACAGAGGAGCCCGGCAGGCTATAGTCCATGGGGTCACAAGAGTCAGACACGACTTAGCGACTAAACCACCAACCACTGCTTTCTATAATTATATAGTCTTTAGCTTATCAGGTCCCCAAATCTGGAGTAAACTTAAGTTCATGTCTCTGATTTATCCCTCCTTGATGGGGCTGAATTCTGAAGGTGAGAAACAGCCCTTGCAGTATTCATTAGTGCTTCAGGCAGAGTAGGAATTATGGGAAGTCAGAACAGCAGTGAGTGTAAATAAATCCACTTGTCCTAGTGGGTTTCATGGTAACTTAAACAAATTAAAATATGGTCTATTTCAGACAGTTCATCCAAATGAACTTGATTTCCAAAGCACATACTGATAAATAAAACCACTGTTCCAGAGAGATGATTGCTATTTACATATTATATTCTTAGCACCCACATCTAGGCAAAACACTCTCGGCCCTAAGAAGCACCAACTGGGTAATTACCCAGGTGACTTTAGGCTAGTGTCCCAATTTTAGTTAGGTAAGTGTTCACCATAGTTTTCTTCATGCTTTCATCTAATAACTAAATTTATTTGACTTTACAAGTTATCAAATTTCAAGGTGCTTACACATTTTATTTGTTATTATTGTTTAGCTGCTAAGTCATGTCTGAGCTCAGCAGGCTTCTCTGTCCAAGGGATTCTCAGGCAAGAATACTGGAGTGGGTTGCCATTTCAATCTGTGGGTTCTTCCCAAGGCAGGGAAAAACCAGAGACTCCTGAATTGGCAGGCAGATTCTTTATCAATGGGCCCCCAGGGAAGCCTGACCCACTTTTAAGATGACATTATTATTTTTCTTTACAATATTGTATTGGTTTCACCACACATTAACATGAATCTGCCACAGGTGTACATGTGTCCCCCATCCTGAACCCCTCGCCCACTTCCCTCCCCATATCATCCCTCTGGGTCATCCCAGCACCAGCCCCAAGCATCCTATATCATGCATGAAAGGGCCTGGCAATTCGTTTCATATCTGATAATATACATGTTTCAATGCCATTAAATATTTTTAAAGCATTTAAAACTGAAATGTTCTGAAAGTTTTACCGAAAGTCCCTCAGAAAAAAATGTTTAGCACAAAATTATTTACCCAGTTCATATTCAGCAAATTGAAATTTATTTTGTAAGTAATTTATCCCCAAATTCAGACAATTTATAGAACTAGGTTTGAAAGCCAAATTATTTGGGTAATGTTATTTTCACTGAAATTAAACTTTTTGCTAGTGTAAGGTTTTAATTATTGGTACTTTATAAAAGTGCCAACTTTGAAAGTTGGTACATTTGCCCTTGTTTTTCAATGATTTATTCTTATATAATTATATGAAGAACTCAGGGAAAGAGGAACCCAGTGAAATATTGAAACTTGGAGAAAGTATGTCGTATGCAGTAATTGTTTATTAAGCAACTATTATGTCATAAGCATAGTGCTGGTGAGTTTGAAAGTGACAAAGCTATGAAAAATAAAATATCATTAATAATATAAAAAGCTCTTGCTATATGAATGTATGAAACCATCAGTTGAACTGTTGAGAAATTGTTAATGAGGTCCATGTGATATTTGATTTTTCTGTGATAAAGATATTAAATATTCAGTCCAGTTCAGTTCAGTCACTCAGTCATGTCCGACTCTTTGTGACCCCAGGAATCGCAGCACGTCAGGCTTCCCTGTTCATCACCAACTCCTGGAGTTCACCCAAACTCATGTGCATCAAGTCAGTGATGCCATCCAGCCTTCTCATCCTCTGCTGTCCCCTTCTCCTCTTGCCCCCAATTCCCCCAGCATCAGGGTCTTTTCCAATGAGTCAACTCTTCACATGAGGTGGCCAAAGTATTGTAGTTTCAGCCTCAGCATCAGTGTTTCCAATGAACACCCAGGACTGGTCTCCTTTAGGATGGACTGTTTGGATATCCTTACAGTCCAAGGGACTCACAAAAGTCTTCTCCAGCACCACAGTTCAAAAGCATAAATTCTTCTGCACTCAGCTTTCTTTATAGTCCAACTCTCACATCTCATATGACCACTGGAAAAACCATAACCTTGACTAGACAGACCTTTGTTGGCAAATTAATATCTCTGCTTTTTAATATACTATCTAGGTTGGTCATAACTTTCCTTCCAAGGAGTAAGCGTCTTTTAATTTCATGGCTGCAATCACCATCTGCAGTGATGATTTTGGAGCCCAAATACTACATAAGTTAAATTGCTTTTCTCCTGAAGTTGTTACAACTGACTGAAAACTTAGAAAAGTAGAATTATATTTATAGAGTTAATTATTTTTCATTTTGACAATGAGGCCACTGTGAAAAAACACGCACAAAACCTCTCACTAAATATCTTAGCCTCTGTACCCCCAGAAACAGAAACCGGGACAAAGGTTTATGCCTATTTTGTTAAAGATTTCAAGTTTCAGAAAATGAAAGTGAGTGAAAAGTTGACTAAGGAAAGCAGGGACAGGAGAGCCAATAACACACTTTATTGTTCATCCTGTTCCACCTGCTATAATTCTGAATGGACTGTAGCATGCAACTATGATCTCTCTACAGTTACTCTCATGTTTGTTTCTCTGTCAAAAGCCTACAGTCCCATCATCTTAAATTATGCAATGTTACCTAAAAATCATCCTAAAATAAAATTTTAAAAAACAAAGCTTTAACTCCTGTCCAGATGGAGTAACACAGACCAAACGTATCCTTCTACTGAAACTACTAAAAAGAAAGAAAAAAATACTAACCAAATATTAAAAAAAAAAAAAAAACTGATACAGACTTTGGATGTCAGCAGTGCAGGAAAGCAATTCCTCAGAAATAGTTACAAAAAGTATGAGTCCTAAAATTGCCCAAATTACTGCCTCAAGCAAGTTTTCAGGCTCCTGGGCACACAACGAACCCTAGCAGGATGCTGTAGTCACTTGTTAGTCGAGGAGTGGAAGCTGTTCACCTAAGGAGCCCTGATGGCTGGAGTGTGAGGGCTTGAGAAGCAGAGAGAATTGCAGAGACGCAGACAGACAGACAGATGGACAAAACAAGAGGCAGAGAACACAGTGGAGTTATGCTGAGGTCTTTCTTAGGTCTCCAGGCAAAAACTGATCAGATCATGTATGTGAAGGAACTACTCAGTGTCTGAAAAATAACCACTGAAAGAATTACAGGTCAGTCAGTCAGTTCAGTTCAGTTGCTCAGTTCTGTCCGACTCTTTGTGGCCGCATGAATTGCAGCACACCAGGCCTCTCTGTCCATCACCAACTCCCGAAGCTCACCCAAACTCATCTCTATCAAGTCGGTGATGCCATCCAGCCATCTCATCCTCTGTAGTCCCCTTCTCCTCCTGCCCTCAATCCCTCCTAGCATCAGAGTCTTTTCCAATGAGTCAACTCTTTGCACGAGGCGGCCAAAGTACTGGAGTTTCAGCTTTAGCATCAGTCCTTCCAAAGAACACCCAGGACTGATCTCCTTTAGGATGGATTGGTTGGATCTCCTTGCAGTCCAAGGGACTCTCAAGAGTCTTCTCCAACACCACAGTTCAAAAGCATCAATTCTTTGGCACTCAGCCTTCTTCACAGTACAACTATCACGTCCAAACATGACCACTGGAAAAACCATAGCCTTGCCTAGATGGACCTTTGTTGGCAAAGTAGTGTCTCTGCTTTTCAATATGCTATCTAGGTTGGTCATAATTTTCCTTCCAAGGAGTTAGCGTCTTTTAATTTCATGGCTGCAATCACCATCTGCAGTGATTTTGGAGCCCCCAAAATAAAGTCTGACACTGTTTCCACTGTTTCCCCATCTATTTCCCATGAAGTGATGGGACCGGATGCCATGATCTTCGTTTTGTGAATGTTGAGCTTTAAGCCACCTTTTCCACTCTCTTCTTTCACTTTCATCACGAGGCTTTTGTGTACCTCTTCACTTTCTGCCATAAGGGTGGTGTCATCTGCATATCTGAGGTTCTTGATATTTCTCCCAGCAATCTTGATTCCAGCTAGTGTTTCTTCCAGCCCAGCATTTCTCATGATATACTCTGCATAGAAGTTAAATAATCAGGGTGACAATATATACCCTTGATGTACCTTTTCCTATTTGGAACCAGTCTGTTGTTCCATGTACAGTTCTAACTGTTGCTTCTTGACCTGCATATAGGTTCCAGCGGCTGTGTTTTGCTGGAGCAGCCATGAAGAGATACCCCATGTTCAAGGTAAGAGAAACCCAAGTAAGACGGTAGGTGTTGTGAGAGCCATCAGAGGGCAGACAAACCATAATCACAGAAAACTAGTCAATCTAATAACACAGACCACAGCCTTGTCTAACTCAATGAAACTAAATCATCCCATGTGGGGCCACCCAAGACAGACCGGTCATGGTGGAGAGGTCTGACAGAATGTGGTCCACTGGAGAAGGGAATGGCAAATCACTTCATTATGCTTGCCTTGAGAACCCCATGAACATTATGAAAAGGCAAAATGACAGGATACTGAAAGAGGAACTCCCCAGGTTGGTAGGTGCCCAATATGCTACTGAAGATCAGTGGAGAGATAACTTAGAAAGAATGAAGGGATGGAACCAAAGAAATAACAATACCCATTTCTGGATGTGACTGTTGATAGAAGCAAGGTCTAATGCTGTAAAGAGCAATATTGCATAGAAACCTGGAATGTCAGGTCCATGAATCAAGGCAAATTGGAAGTAGTCAAATAGGAGATGGCAAGAATGAATGTCAACATTCTAGGAATCAGCAAATTACAGGTAATAATCTCTAAAGCTTACAAAGGACCAGGAATCATTTGTATTCCCCCTGGCCAGAGTGGAAAATTTGATACTCGTCAGAGTGTAGGGTAGATACTAGTAAGGATATTGATGACTAGGCATTCTGAGGAGTCAAAAATACAAAACATAAATAAGAACAAAACCATCAATAGAGGCAGAACGATATGAGACAGAGGTGATAGAATTAGCAGACGGGGGCTTAAGGACTTCTACTGTAAGTACGTTCGTATAGTCACAAAGGTAAAGAAAAGAATTGAAAGATGCAACAAAGACAAAATGTAACTTCTAGAGAGGATCCTAGCAATTTCTGAAAGTAAAAATGATGCACTCTGTGGGCTTACCAACACATACTCCAAAAGGAAACATTAGTGAACTTAAAGAGACAACAATATAGAAAAAGAAAATGACATAAAAAAGAAACTAGAAACAAAAAGTTTACAAGAAAAAAGATTAGAGAGCATGAGAAACCTATAGGGCAGTTTTGAGTAATCAATATATGTGAGTCTGGTGTGCACTTTAGACAGAAGGAGGGAACACAGGTAGAAGAAAAAAACACAGCTAAAATTTTACAACATTAATGAATAACAGGAACTCTGAGAACAAAGGAGCTCAATGACACAGTATAATACATGAATAAAGTGATAATATAGCCTATATGATCATCAAATTGCATAAAATTTTGATAAAAGCAGATTAAAAATGGACAGAGAGAAAACATATACAGAGGAACAAAGATGAGGGAGAGAGACCGTTGTTCTGTTTGGAAACAACATGGATGACAGTGGATTATTAACTTTAAAGCACTGCTGAACAGCTAGAGCAACACAAATAATAACAAAAACAAAAGTTTCAAATTAGAAATTCATGTTCACATATTTCAAAGACAAAAGCTAAATGTTTTCTCTGATGAGCAAAAGCCTAAACAATTCATTGCAAGTAGACAGGTCCTACAATCATTGTAAAAGACCACCAGGATGAATGAAATGATACTTGGAATTTAAGTCACCTTACACAGTAAATATATACATAAATATAGATTTCCCTCATTTTATTATTTTTAAATACATGCACCCATTTTAATCAATATCAGTAAGAATAATAATCACATTAATTGTACATGGTACCATATGAAATTTTGTCACATTGGATAAGAAGCAAGAACAAATAAAAACTGCCTAAAAATTACTTTAATGAAAATACATAACATAAATGCACAAAATGTTTAAAAATAAATGGATGGGACGAATGCCATGTTATGATGAGGCCAAGGAACATTTAGTGGTTATATTAATAACAGACTAAGTAAATTCCATGTCAAAGCTGTTACTGGAAATAAAGAGAGGATTTTCAGAATGATCAAGGGTTAATTCATCAAGAGGATATCATAATCCCAAACACTTATGTACCTAATAAAAGAGCTTCAAAATAAATGATGAAAAACCTTATAGAACTATAAAAATAAGACAAATTCACAATTATAGTCATGGTAACTGGTAGAAGCGAGTTGGCAGGCAGGCAGCATGGACCTAAACAACATGGCCAGCTCAGCCAATTTGAGCTAAATGATGTTTATGAAAAATTTTCCCCAGAAGAGCAAAATACACATTCTTTGCTACATCTACCTCTAATTGATTATCGTTTTACCAAATTTCCAAGAAACATCAATAAAATATCTGGAAAAGACTGAATTCCATCAGTGAGTGTTAAGTAAATGAATAATTAATACATGAGTATATCTCTGTATCACCATTCTACCAGATGACATTTAATATATAACTTAATGTAAAAATGTGGCTAGTGATATGAAATATAGTAATATATTTTCTGAATTCACAGAGTATATGCTCAAGAATACAAAGAAAATGCTGTTGTATTTAGGAAGAATTTGACTTTAGGTATGTATTCTAATATTTAACAAGAGAGGACTATGTCTTATACAACATCCTTGACGTTTGCATGTAATCACTGTGACAGGGACAGTCGATGTCTTCAGCTGCAGAATGAAGAAACCTCTCACAAATGACAATAGCTGCTCAGATTTGTTGTGTGAAGAAATAATATTTCCAACACCTTGTGTGTCAAATGCTGCTTTCAAAATACAACAGACACTCTTAAAATATTGTTTTGGAACTGAGGTGATACCTAGTCCTGTACATGTTCTTCCTACTTGACATTTCTCATCACAGTCTGTGAAATCAGATTGTTTTAAAATAGAATTGTTTGCTTGTTGTATGAACCTACTGTTCCATCCTGCACTGTTCAGATAGGGTGTGGACACTGCCTCTATCCATCAGTCAGGACTTAATGCAGGAAGTAGAAACCACTCTAGTTATTTTAATCAGTAAGAGGTTTAGTTCAGAGTAGAAGACCTTATAAAATCATTGGAACTGTTGGCAAAAAAAAAAAAAAAGGCTAGTGACTAGCCTGCAAGGTGAATCACTGAGGCTTGCTGGCCCAATTTTTCTATCAAATTGTTCCTATAGGCTTAGCTGCAAGAAATCATGATGATGCAAGATGGAAGGAACAACCAGAACTGCAGGAAGATCATCCCTGCCTTTCAGCGGCCCGCAAAAACCTGCACACAATCAGCTAGACGGTGGGCCAGTTATTCATGGGGCAGCCTAGCTAAGAGGGAATGTGTCATAGACCTAGCTATTGCTCTGATACCACAGAAGACAGAAAAAATAGGAGCGCATCAACAAGTAGTCCTTTACTGTATTTTTTTTTGGGGGGGAATAACCATAGAGGTTGTACAGTTTACTTTAGTTTAGTTGGGGTTTCCCAGGTGGTAAAGAACCTGCCTGCAAATGGAGAAGACACAACACACTCAAGTTCAAACTCTGCTTCAGGAAGATCTCCTGAAGAAGAGAGAAGGAAATGGCAACCCACTCCAGTATCATTGCCTGGGAAATTTCATGGCTTGGGGTTTACAGTGCATGGGGTTGCAAATGGTTGGACACAACTGAGTACTCCCTCTAAAAGGTCTTGTAGGTCTTCATAGAACCATTCAACTTCAGCGTCTTCAGCGTTACTGGTTGGGGCATAGACTTGGATTACTGTGATACTGAATGGTTTGCCTTGGAAACGAACAGAGATCATTCTGTCGTTTTTGAGACTGCATTCAAGTACTGCATTTTGGACTCTTTTGTTGACCATGATGGCTACTCCATTTCTTCTGAGGGATTCCTGCCTGCAGTAGTAGATATAATGGTCATCTGAGTTAAATTCATCCATTCCAGTCCATTTTAGTTCGCTGATTCCTAGAATGTTGACGTTTACCCTTGCCATCTCTTGTTTGACCACTTCTAATTTGCCTTGATTCATGGACCTGACATTCCAGGTTCCTATGCAATATTGCTCTTTACAGCATTGGACCTTGCTTCTATCAACATCTACATCCACAGCTGGGTATTGTTTTTGCTTTGGCTCCATCCCTTCATTCTTTCTGGAGTTATTTCTCCACTGATCTCCAGTAGCATATTGGGCACCTGCTGACCTGGGGAGTGCCTCTTTCAGTATCCTATCATTTTGCCTTTTCATACTGTTCATGGGGTTCTCAAGGCAAGCATACTGAAGTGATTTGCCATTCCCTTCTCCAGTGGACCACATTCTGTCAGCCCTCTCCACCATGACCCACCCATCTTGGGTTGCCCCACGGGCATGGCTTAGTTTCATTGAGTTAGACAAGGCTGTGGTCCTAGCGTGATTAGACTGACTAGTTTTCTGTGAGTATGGTTTCAGTGTGTCTGCCTCCTGATGCCCTCTTGCAACACCTATCATCTTACTTGGGTTTCTCTTACCTTGGGCATGGGGTCTCTTCACGGCTGCTCCAGCAAAGCACAGCCGATGCTCCTTACCTTGGATGAGGGGTATCTTCTCACAACTGCCCTTTCTGACTTTCAATGTGGGATAGCTCCTCTAGGCCCTCCTGTACCTACGCAGCCACCACTCCTTGGACGTGGGGTTGTTCCTCCCAGCTGCCGCCCCTGACCTTGGACTTGGGTAGCTCCTCTCAGACCTTCCTGTGCCGTCACAGCTGGCACTCTCGGCTGCTGCCCTTGACCTCGGACGTGGGGTAGCTCCTCTCAGCTGTGCTTAGTGCGCTGGTCGCAGCCGCCTGCGCTGGATCATGGAAAAAGCAAGAGTTCCAGAAAAACATCTATTTCTGCTTTATTGACTATGCCAAAGCCTTTAACTGTGTGGTTCACAATAAACTGTGGAAAATTCTGAGAGAGATGGGAATACCAAACCACCTGACCTGCCTCTTGAGCAATCTGTATGCAGGTCAGGAAGCAACAGTTAGAACTGGACATGGAACAACAGACTGGTTCCAAAGAGGAAAAGGAGTGTGTTAAGGCTGTACATTGTTACCCTGCGTATTTAGCTTCTATGCAGAGTACATCATGAGAAACACTGGAGTGGAAGAAGTACAAGCTGGAATCAAGATTGCCGAGAGAAATATCAAGAACCTCAGATATGCAGATGACACCACCCTTATGGCAGAAAGTGAAGAGGAACACAAAAGCCTCTTGACAAAAGTGACAGTGGAGAATGAAAAAGTTGGCTTAAAGCTCAACATTCAGAAAACGAAGATCATGGCATCTGGTCCCATCACTTCATGGGAAATAGATGGGGAAACAGTGGAAACAGTGTCAGACTTTATTTTGGGGGGCTCCAAAATCACTGCAGATGGTGACTGCAGCCATGAAATTAAAAGATACTTACTCCTTGGAAGAAAGGCTATGACCAACCTAGACAGCACATTCAAAAGCACAGACATTACTTTGCTGACTAAGGTCCATCTAGTCAAGGCTATGGTTTTCCAGTGGTCATGTATGGATGTGAGAGTTGGACTGTGAAGGCTGAGCACTGAAGAATTGATGCTTCTGAACTGTGGTCTTGAAGAAGACTCTTGAGAGTCCCTTGGACTGCAAGGAGATCCAGCAAGTCCATTCTGAAGGACATCAGCCCTGGGATTTCTTTGGAAGGAATGATGCTAAAGCTGAAACTCCAGTACTCTGGCCACCTCACGTGAAGAGCTGACTTATTGGAAAAGACTCTGATGCTGGGAGGGATTGAGGGCAGGAGGAGGAGGGGATGACAGAGGATGAGATGTCTGGATGGCATCACGGACTCGATGGACGTGAGTCTGAGTGAACTCCGGGAGCTGGTGATGGACAAGGAGGCCTGGCTTGCTGTGATTGATGGGGTCACAAAAAGTTGGACACGACTGAGTGACTGAACTGAACTGAGTACTCACTCACTCAGTAGTTTAATTATTATTTTAAAATTAAACTTGAATCAGGTTTTCAGCATCACCTTTAAATTGTAATTGGTGTTTTTAATAACGATAAGGCACACAAACCTTTGACATTTTTCTAATTATACTATTGCATTAGATTCAGCTGCACAGTGTAATCTTATGTTTCTATACGTTAGGGAAGATCACAATAAAGCGGGGCTTCCCTGGTGGTTCAGTTGGTAAAGAATCCATACACAGTGCAGAGACATAGGTTTGATCCCTGGTTTGGGAATATCTCCTGGAAGAGGGCACGGTGACCCACACCAATACTCTTGCCTAGAGAATCCCGTGGACAGAGGAGCCTGGTGGGCTACAGTCCATAGGATCAGAGTCCGACACAACTCAAGTGACTGAACACACACACAGTAAGACCAGTGCTGCCGGCTGTTGGAGGGTTATTGACTGCACTCCCTCTGTGTTCACCACACCCACGTTCAAGGCTCCACACTGCTAGTCTTTCTTGAATCTGACGATCCCAGCAGCCTACACAGCATCCTCACAGGGCTGGCTAATGATTGTCACAAGCAGGTGTACAATGTATGGTTAATGGGCCCAGACAGGTCGTTTTGGTTAAAGTTCAAATTAAATCATGTATAAGGTAGAATGACTGCCTTATACCTTATACGTCAACTTCTATTATTTTTCCCTTTTAATAGTCAATCATTCTATAGAAAGTATGATGAACAATACACTGCTCTGGCATTGCCAGAGTGGCTCAGCCTTCTGCTGTGGGTCTGTCCATGTTCCTCAGTGCTAGGCCTACCTTTGTTTATATACTATATAAATATATGATATATTGCCTAGTCATCCGCATCGGAGGGTCTTCCCCAGTGGCTCAGTGGTGAAGAATCCGCCGGCAGTGCAGGAGCCATAGGAGACTCAGGTTCAATCCCTGGTTCAGGAAGACCCCCTGGAGGAGGACACGCAAGCCACTCCAGTATTCACGCCTGGAGAATCAAGGACAGAGGACCCTGGAGGGCTACAGTTCGCAGAGTTGCAAAGAGTCACAGGCAACTGAAGCAACTTAGCACACACACAGGCCACACTGGAGGGAACTAATCAAACATACTTCACATACAGAAAGTGAAAGTCGCTCAGTCATGTCAGACTCTTTGGGACCCCACTGGAGTGGGTAGTCTTTCCCTTCTCCAGGGCTTCCCTCCAGGGATCTTCCCAACTCAGGGATCCAACCAGGGTCTCCTGCATTGCAAGCAGATTCTTTACCAACTGAGCATCAGGGAAGCCTGATATAAGCAAGTACAAATACCTGCTGACAGGGAGACCTTTTACAGGACTCAAAGTCAGACACAGGTCAGAGTCAATTAGCAAAATGTCCAGATGACCCTCAGTGCTCAGAAGAGAAGTTAACTGGGTACACACCCATGGACTTACTTGGTCTTGGAGCTTCCAGAAGCACCTTTCCTTTCCATCAGGGAAAAGTATTAGTTGGCAGCCAGTGCTGAGCAGGGGGAGAAACAGGGAGGATCCTGGAAGAAAATGGTTTTGCAGCTGCTAGAAACGTCCACACAAACCCCTCTCCTGGGGCTAGCGAGCCATGACACCACCAGTGAGCTTCTCTAAGCCCTCCCAGAGAGCCATCGAGGCCATGCCTCTGCTGGGAACGCGGGACAGGGAGATGTCTGAGAACGCAGCCAACCACATGGGCGCCGAAAACTGAAAGCGAGTCCGGCTGCCCCCGACCCCCGCCGGCCTGTTGCAAAAAGCCAATAAAGAGGCAAGGCTGATGGAAAGGAAAGTTTGCTTTTTTTCCCAGAGACCAGCAGCAAGGGCTGGGGGAGGGGCAGACTCTTATCCAAAGGCTGACTCCCTCCGTACCCCCCACCAAGTCTCGACAGTCACGGGCACGGGCTTTCACAGACAGACGGAGGGGGCTGCATACAGAAGCAGCATGGCCAGCAACGATGATCACCTTGCGCTTCGCCACGTGCTAATCTGATCGGCATCATCTTGGCTGTTTGAAGTACAGTTAATCTTCAGGTCTAGGGCCAGTTTGTTCCCATTTCCTTGAGGACAATTCTTAGAACTGTGCAGCTTATGTCCTTCTGGTGGCCATCATGTTGTTCAGTTCCTCCACCTACTGGGGGTTTCTGACTCAGAGCGACAGCTCACAGGATAGGGCTCGAAAGTCATCTATAGCCTTTGAGGAGGAGCTAAAGGTCCTTGACTAAGTTTAATGACCTAACCATCCCTATTTAGACTTGTTGTACTGTTTTCTTTGGTCTCTGCATGTTCTCACATCTCCGATTAAACTTATTCTTTGGCTAAAGTTTTTCTGCCAACAAGAAGCCGGCTGCAGACATGAGGGGCAAGGTCCTGCTCCATTTCAATAACAGGTGACAGGATGCCATTGGAAGAACGGGGCTTTTCATATAATACCAACTGCAAATCTAACTATCTGCCAGAAGAAAGGGCATTTTAGTTACTTGGAAAACAGTTAAATGAACTCAAATTCATGAACTTCACATTCTTTCTCAAATATATATTGATGATCTGCCTATCATCGATAAGCAGAGCCACTATTCTATAAACAGTGGGTAAAGGAAACCACACAGAAGGAAAGGAACTCTAGGATGTCTATGTGGCCCGACCTGCTGTTTCTGTAATGGCGTGTGGGCCAGTGGGGCCCAGATTTCCCAGGTGAACCATCATTTCACTTACTGTGCTTCTTTTCTCTTTGATCCAAAAGGAAAGGACAAAGCTGAGAACTACAAGGAAGTGCTAAACGGATACACAGTCTAAATAAAACTTTATCTGAAGCCTACTGGGTGACTTTAGCCAGACACTGGAAATGCTCTATAGGTGAAAGTCAGATAATAAATAAGCCAGCTCTTACTAAAAAATAGCTTAAAATATTCTGGTGAAAACTGACACTCTGATCAGCAGGCAGCCTAGAAGATATCACCTTGACATTCGGTAAACACAGGTGTTTATTTAAAATAAATCATAGCAAAAATGCACAGGATGATTCAAGTAGAGGATGTGGGGTGGGAGGTGGGAGGGGGCTTCGGCATTGGGAGATTGTGTTCACCTATGGCTGATTCGTGTCAATGTATGGCAAAACAAATACAGTATTGTAATTAAAAAAATAAAATAAAATTTAAAAAAGTAAAAAAATAAATAAATAAAATAAACCATAGCAAAAAAAAAGTTTATTACATTAAATTCAAAATTACCAGTTTTGATTAAAGAATCACACTTTGTTATAGATAGCTTCCCTGGTAGCTCTGCTGGTAAAATAATCTGCCTGCAATGTGGGAAACCTGGGTTCGATCCCTGGGTTGGGAAGATCCCCTGGAGAAAGGAATGGCTACCCACTCCAGTATTCTCTCGCCTGGAGAATTCCATGGACTGTATAGTCCATGGGGACACAGAGTCAGACACAACTGAGTGACTTTCACTCACGGATAGTTTAGGTTACAGAAAACAGATTTTGATACTATTTGTATTTAATCCAAAGCAACACAATACAAAGCCTTCCCAGGTGGCTCAGTGGTAAAGGATCTGCCTGCCAATGCAAGAGATACAGATTCTATCCCTGGGTAGGGAAGATCCCTAGGAGAAGGAAATGGCAACCCACTTGAGAATTCTTGCCTGGGAAATCCCATGGATAGCCTGGTGGGCTACAGTCCATGGGACTGGATGTGACTTAGCGACTAAACAGCAACAGCACAATACAAATGAGGATGAATGTCATTTTTTGGTGGTGGGCACAGTTGGTATTTTGTTTTGCTGTATAGTTTTGCTTTCACCAATGAAATTTCATAAGAAAAGGAGTCTCTATAATTTATTACACACCAAGAAGACTGATAAGATTCATCAGGCTTTATGCTAGAAGAATCAAGAGTTGAAAGGAAGTTTCCAAGTAAAAATTTTAGCCCTAGCTGTATTATTATCTCTCCTGACAAGAAGTTCTGCCTGCCCTGAGTGTGGGCAAATTGTGCTTAACACTGGACATCACAAGCTACCTGCTTGTATATATTCTTAGTAACTATTTTTTGCATTAAACTTTGACCTAGCTGTATGAAAAGGTTCTTACAGCTTCAAAATGTATTTTTGTCCCCCTCCAAACTATCCCTGGTGACTCAGATGGTAAAGAATCTGCCTGCAATGCAGAAGACCTGGATTAGATCCCTGGGTCGGGAAGATCCCCTGAAAAAGGGAATGGCTACCTACTCTAGTATTCTCACCTGGAAAATCCCGTAGACAGAGGAACTTGGCAGGCTACAGTCCAGGGGGTCGCAAAGAGTCAGACCTGACTGAGAGACCAGTACTTTCACTTTCAATGCAAAATGACAAAAAACATTTCCCTCTGCAAGCTTTGCCATCTGTAATGGAGATGATTGTGCAGAAGTTATCAGGGTGGTGCCAGGGACTATGCAGCCATAGCTGGTGACTCAGTGCTTTGCATGGCTCTGATGAAAGAAGAGGTAGAAAGAGAAAAAAATTAAATAATATACTAAAATTTTGAGCAGACACAGAAGGAGATTTAGCAGTGACGAGAAGCTGCAGGCATTTCTCCTATGAACTTGGAATAGCCAAGGGGCAAATAGTTATTATGAATGTCCAAATATTCACTTTTAGCTGAAAGCAGTGAAGAATAGAATGGTAACAGAATTCATCCCCAGGAACTGATAAACTTCTTTCCACATCTACTCTGTCATTTAAATAAACGGGTTTGCTCATGGAAAGGATGATTTTGTAAAATACTCAATATTTTACTCTAATGCATCCTTGCCAACACTAGAGTTATCTCTGAAAAATCTCTGCTACTTTAATACTTAAAAATAGTAACCATTAGATTCATCCTTACTTGATTAATAGAGAATTTGATCATTTTTTTCATATATCTACACTTTCATTTTACTTATGTGAATTATTTACTATCTTAGTTGACCCATTTTGGGGATTTGAAAGTTTTTTTTTTTGGTAAATATTCTATAAATATGAAGAATCTTATAGCCATATTTTTATAGTTTTATTGATAAGTAATTTACAAGAAATTTAGAGGTTTTCATGATTACATTTAATGTAGAAATGTCTTTTTATTCACTACATATAAGCTTAGAAAGTTTTTCTCTATCACAAGATGCTTGGGATCTTGAAGTATTTTTTACCACTGCTGCTGCTGCTGCTGCTAAGTCACTTCAGTCGTGTCCGACTCTGTGTGACCCCATAGGTGGCAGCCCACCAGGCTCCCCCATCCCTGGGATTCTCCAGGCAAGAACACTGGAGTGGGTTGCCATTTCCTTCTCCAGTGCATGAAAGTGAAAAGTGAAAGTGCTATTTATTTATTTAACATTTGACAGATAAATTAATCTGCACTTCGTTTTATTTTATGGTGCATAGTAAAAAGCCCAAAATTTCCTTAAATAAACAAATTCTTGAATTATATCTGTTGATTATATCTCTTAAAAAATAAAATACTCGATATTTTAGTTGTACAAAAATACCTTTCCAAAGACTTTTAAGGGTACTTGATACCAGGGGTATATAGTATATATTCTAAACACTAGAGATGCATGTTATTTGAGGAACAATGCTTTAAGCTCTGCCTGTTTATTATAACCCTGTTAGGTTCACATTTGATAGCTTCAGTAGTTCTCTAACCATCATATCTTAGGGTGCCAGGCAATTTCAGTATACTGGATGTGATGATACCACATCCATTCCCTTCCTCCCTGCTTAAATGTTGTCATCCAACCCTATATTTTGAGCTTTACTGAGGATCCAGTCTAGGGACAACCAATGGGATAGGTTGTCATATATGCTGATTCTAAGATATTCTTTACATACTTTATTGATACTACTAAGTAGAAATTTTATGAAGTGGTCATTTTAAGTAAATTTTATATTTAGTGGAGTTTCAGCTTTACAGAAAAACAACTGAAAAAATAGTCTAGACTTTTAACATATGCTGTGCACTGCCCCTCCCCCACCTTAATATTGTGTCAGTACTGAAGGAGATCATCCCTGGGATTTCTTTGGAAGGAATGATGCTAAAGCTGAAGCTCCAGTACTTTGGCCATCTCATGCGAAGAGCTGACTCACTGGAAAAGACTCTGATGCTGGGAGGGGTTGGGGGCAGGAGGAGCAGGGGATGACCAAGGATGAGATAGCTGGATGGCATCACTGACTCGATGGACGTGAATCTGAGTGAACTCCAGGAGTTGGTGATGGACAGGGAGGCCTGGCATGCTGCGATTCATGGGGTCGCAAAGAGTCGGACATGACTGAGCGACTGAACTGAACTTAACTGAAGGTACACTTGTTACGATTTATGAAGTAATGGTGTCTTCTAGGTCACTTTGTGTCCTTTTCTTTTTGCCTGTAAGGACTGTAGCCTGCCAGGCTCCTCTGCCCATGGGATGGATACATTACTATAAATCAAACTTTCCAAGCAGCTGAGTGGCGAAGAATCTGCCTGCCAATGCAGGAGACATGGGTTTGATTGCTGGGTCAGGAGGATGCCCTGGAGGAGGAAATGGCAACCCACTCCAGGATTCTTGACTGGAAAATCCCATGGACAGAGGAGCCTTGCAGGCTACAGTCCACGGGGTCACAGAGCTGGGCATGGCTGAGTGACTGAACAGTAACAGTAACAACATTATAAACCATAGTTCATAGATTATTCACTTTTCTGTAATTTTTACCTAAGGCTCTTTTTCTTTTCCTGCCCAGGAGCTCATTCGGGATATCACATTACACTGATTCATCTTGTCTCCTTAGGCTTTTCTTGGCTGTGACAATTTCTAACATTCTCCTTGTTTTTGATGACATAGACAGTTTTGAAATGGTCAGGCATTTTGTACGATGTCTGCCTATTGAAACTTGTCTGATTTTTGTCCACGATTAGATTGAGTTTGGGACTCCTGGGATGAAGATCATAAAGTGTCAGTTTCATCTCTTTGTATAAGGGGTCCATGCTGTCAGTCTAAGTGTCAGTTTCATCCCTCTGTATCAAGAGTCCATACTGTCAACCTGAAATTATGGTTGCTGATGTGTACCTTGTTCACCTGGATGAGGTCATACTTTCTGGACTCTACACCACTTTCCATAACCTGCCTCTTTTCATACCATAATTTTGCCACTTGCAATGCAGGAGACCCTGGTTTGATTCCTGGGTCAGGAAGATACCCTGGAGAAGAGACAGGCTACACACTCCAGTATTCTTGGGCTTCCCTTGTGGCTCAGCTGGTAAAGAAACCTCCTGAAATGCAGGAGATAGGGGTTTGATCCCTGGGTTGGGAATAGGCCCTGGAGGAGGGAAAGGCTACTCACTCCAGTATCCTGGACTGGAGAATTCCATGGATCCATAGGATCACAAAGAATCAGACATGACTGAGCAACTTTCACTCACACATTCACTTATATCATTATAGTCTCATAGAAATGGTTCGTGCATTTGAGGTTATAACCCAAAGCTACTTTATCTATTTTGTGGTTAAAGTTGATCAAGCTTTGACCACTTGGGGCTCTTTCAATTGACTTTGGTGACTCCTGACATATATCCATCTGTGTGTATATTCGGGATATACACCTTAATATTTTCTGAAAGTATAAGACAGTTTGGGTTAACCACCACTTAACTTTCCTGCCCTAGAACTAGAATCAGACATTTCTCTAAGGAACTCTGGCCCATCTTATTGTTTTATTACTGATCCACTTACCCACAAAGAGAATCTTGAATTTCTATTTGTTTGGCATTAAGAGTAAAGCTACTGTAAACATTACTGTGCAGATATTGTGGATACAAGTTTTCAAATTCTTTACTGGATCATAGGATAAGACTATGTTTAATTTGATAAGAAACTGCCAAACTGCCCCTATCCTGTCCCCACAAGTGTATCATTTTGCTTTCCATCAGTAGTAAATGAGATTTTACATTCTTCATATGATGGTGGTTACTAAGCCATGTCTGACACTTGCGACTCCATGGACTATAATATAGCTTCCAGGCTCCTCTGACCATAGGATTTTCCAGGCAAGAATACTTGCACGGGTTGCCATTTCCTTCTGCATTCTTCAGTAAACTCACCAACAATTGATATTATCATTTTCTTGGATTTAGCCATTCTAACAGATATGTAGCAGTATATTATTGTTGATTTTGATAAATTAAGATAGCATTTTCTTCTTTAATTATTTGAATTTAGAAAAGCAAATTGTTTAGATATCAGCTCATCGTTATTGATAGATAAGAAAAAAAATGTTGTATAAAATGGTAAAAAGAATTTGGTTTCTTAATCATGAAAGTTTCTGTTAGTAACATATACCACATATTGAACTTGGCCAAGTTTTAGAAATTAAAGAAGAAAGATCATCAGTTCAGTTCAGTTCAGTCACTCAGTCGTGTCCGACTCTTTGCGACCCCATGAACTGCAGCACGCCAGGCCTCCCTGTCCATCACCAACTCCCGGAGTTTCACTCAGACTCACGTTCATCGAGTCAGTGATACCATCCAGCCATCTCATCCTCTGTCGTCCCCTTCTCCTCCTGCCCCCAATCCCTCCCAGTATCAGAGTCTTTTCCAGTGAGTCAACTCTTCGCATGAGGTGGCCAAAGATCATAAATGGTGGGAAATGTTTCTAGGTACATTCTATAAGCTGATTTCTAGATCTCAGTTTTCATAGGTATCACCTTTTGATGCAAAGTAGGTTAAAGTATAAATTAGGTAAGAATAATAACACAGGTGTGCATATTTGTGATCTCAAACATATAATCATTCCTTGCTCTTATAACCATATATACAACTCATTATTTGCCTTCTAGTATCTTATTTAAATAGGAATTTGTGGATTCAACTTATTTAAAGTATTTTTATTTAGGTGACATCATTTAGATGACAAGGTAATACAGCATAATGTCTCTAAACAATAGATCTTTAGAATACCTGCTAAATCCCAAGCAAATCCTGTTGTTTAATTCAGTGGAATACGAAATAGAATATATTTTACTTGCTTTGTTCTTACTGTGAGAGCTAGTAAATCTTTGCTCTCTCATTGTTTCCTCATAAATGTTTCAAAAATGTCTGGTATCAAGCTGCTTCTTATCCTTTACAGGCTAAAATGATGAGGATATTATAGATATTTTACCTGTAGCATCTTCTATTTCTTTGGAAAGGAATTAAATAATTTAAGAGAGAGGACAATTATCTTGCTAAATAACAATACAACCTTTTTCTAATAGTTTCAATTATATAAGAAATCCTTTGACTAAATTCTATCTTTGTCTACTGGCCTGAAGACATATATAATGGAATGAAAATACTAAATATAATATCCAACAACAAATTTGTTCTTTTGGTCCAATAGGTTTTAAGTGAAAGTAAAATAGCTATGTGTGGTAAAAATAAAAATTACCTGTGCAGGAATACTTTCAGCTGAACCCAAACAAAACAACTTTTAATTGTAGGCTTTGACAGGATGAGAATATTAATACAATTGCAGAGTGTGTACTGATATCATTGCCATAAATAATTAAACATCTTAAAATTTCTCAGTAATAACACAGCATTCCTCCTTCTTTTAAGCTCTTCATCCATTTCTACCTTAATATATTATTTCTTAAATGTATTCCTTCCCAACTAGAAGTGAGATACTTTGAGAGAAAGCGGTCTGTCATGTTAGTCTTTTTATTTCCATCATTCAGCATAAAGTTTATCATAAATTATGCAGTCAGTAAATGTTCATTGGACTGTGCTTTATACTGAATTTAAAAGGAAGTATATTGTAGAAGTCAGATTTACATGAAATTGAAAGTGCGGTTTCCGAACACCCTGAGTATATACTGAGCTTCCCTGGTGACTCAGATGATAAAGAATCTGAAAGCAATGGGGGAGAAGGGGGTTCGATCCTTGGGTAGGGAAGATCCCCTGGGGAAGGGAATGGCTACCCACTCCAGTATTCTTCGTGAAGTATATACTAGCCATGTTTATACTGGGTTGGCCAAATGGTTGGTCTAGATTTTCTATATATCTTAAGAAAAAATGTGAAAGAAATCTTTGGCCAACTCATTATTTGTCATTTAGTAACATCATATATTTAGTAACGTTATTTTCTTGGACTCCAAAAGCACTGCAGATGGTGACTGCAGCCATGGAATTAAAAGACGCTTGCTCCTTGGAAAAAGTTATGACCAACCTAGACAGCATATTAAAAAGCAGAGACATTACTTTGCCAACTCAGGTCTGTCTAGTTAAAACTATGGTTTTCCCAGTAGTCATGTATGGATTTGAGAGGTGCACTATAAAGAAAGCTGATCGCCAAAGAATTGATGCTTTTGAACTGTGGTTTTGGAGAAGACTCTTGAGAGTCCCTTGGACTGCAAAGAGATCCAACCAGTCAATCCCAGAGGAACTCAGTCCTGAATATTCGTTGGAAGGACTGATGCTGAAGCTGCAACTCCAATAGTTTGGCCACCTGATTTGAAGAAGTGACTCATTTGAAAAGAGCTTGATGCTGGGAAAGATTGAAGGCAGGAGGCAAAGGGGCCAAAAGAGTATGAGATGCTTGCATGGCATCACTGACTCAATGGACATGAGTTTGAATAAGCTCCGGGAGTTGGTGATAGAGAAGGCTGGCATGCTGCAGTCCATAGGGTCACAAAGAGTCAGACATGACTGAGCGACTGAACTGAACTAACCTTATATTTCCAGAAGGGAGTTTATCATATGAAAAAGTATGACTCTCCACAAAGCCTTAATACAGAGAGCAAACAAAGGAAATTCCAAAGCTCCAGAATAAATTGCTTTCTAGGGCCTGATTAGAGGACTGCTCATTTTTGTATTTACTATATTATAAAGCACCTAACTCCAATCTCAATTGTCTAATGAATTGGCAGATTTTAAAGAAAAGTTGTCTAAGTCTTCACAAACATTCAGTTCTATCCTGCAAATGAAGACAGGAGGATTTGGCAAGATGTCAAATGAAGAAAATACAACAGAGCGAAGAGTTCTTAGAAACAGTATTACAGAATATCCACTTAACCATTCTCAGGATTCTCTTCCTGGAGAATGTCCGTCAGCATCTAGGAACAAGAAAAAAGGCTTGGGACCTGATGACAGAATATTATACACATATATGTGGATATATATATCAGTAGTACTTTTTAAAATTTCCTATCTAATTGGCTTGTGTGAAATTTTTTAATCACTTAACCAAAAGTAAGTAATTTAAAAACCTGACTTTGTGATCCTTCTGTATTACACAGTTAAGGCTAATGAAAATAAAACTTGGGCTATATCTATATTTCAACTATAGGATAAACAGTATGGGTCTGTGCATATACCTAGGGACATGACTACTTGTTTATTCATTTTACTATAATATTTGTTTATTTCTATTTTTAGAGCAGATTTACATTTTATTACATTTATCAAAATTTGTTTAATCAATATGTATAAATAATATGGGGGAAGTTAGACAAAAGAAATAATGTTTCATTACATTATTTATTGTGACTATAACATCAAGTTGTCTGAAAATGCAATGATAGTTATGATTTCATCATTGATAGTTATGATTTCATCATTAATATGTAATATGAGATTGGAAAACTTTAGCACAAATTTTAATACTCTAGTAAATATTCTTATAGTGTCTATTTAATTGAATAGGGACTAAAATATATTACTAGACAATTATCAATATTTGCAAATAAATTGATTACCATAAGAGTTTGGTCCATATCTTAATTTTTACTTATTTTTCCCAGCTATAATATATAGATTGCTCAGACTGGGAGAAATTCATAATTAAAATCTAATAAAAAGATAAATGTGATCATTTGATGATGCAAAGATCCCAGACAGTTCTAACAAATTTTGGTTACCTGAAAGGTTGGGTTTTCTGAATATAGATTTTAGCATAACCAGGAACATTTTGATCTCTGTATTTATAATAGAAAGTATACACTGTCTAATGTTTGTGAATCATATTTTAGTGGAAATAAATTTATTTGTATTTTATACTAAAAAGATTATTAAGGAAATAAAATATTATGTCCATTTATGAAAATAAACATCTATTTTGTTCATATTTTTAAAATGTAAAGCCTTTAAGGTAAAATTTTAAAGTTCACATATTTTAAAAATAGCTTGTTGATAACTACATTAATAAATATATGTTTTCTCACTAGTAAATAGGTCAAGGAGATCCAGCTTTTCCTTTGGGAGCTGAAAAGCATATCTTTAGGGACCATTAGGTGTATAACTATACCTCCAGCTAAATTCTAAAGCCAAGTTCTCAATTCTTTGTGTAAATGGAACTAGTGGATAAAGTTTTGTAAATAGGTCAAAAATAAGTTTTAACTTCATAACTCTCAATATAAAACATTTAAGTTAAAAAGCAGAAATTACAATTACAAAATAATATTGTAAATTTTTTTTATCAGTAAGCATTGAGTTCTTAAGATCAAAATGTATTATTTTAATACATTTAATTATGTATTTAAAAATTAATGTTTCTCTTTGTTAAGCTTTGTTAATGCAGACAAATCAAGAATATCCCTATATGTATAACTGGTTAGTTTTCTTCTAACATAAAACAAGGTTCCCTTACAAGTGAATGAAACAAAAACGTTATTTACATAGGTTCCAAATCTTTAAGATAGTATTTACCACTGAAAATACTTAGTAATCTCTTTGGTATCTTTAAATTTTTAAACTTAAGTATCTGATTGTAAATCAATTATTATCTGATTGGAAATATGGCTGCAGATTAGAAATATCTCTTACTGAACTACATAAATTCAATTACATTAGAATATAAATAAATGAAGGTAAAATTAACTTTTCTCCTTACCATAAAAGTAAACTAAGTTAATTAATAATACCTTGATTGATATTTTGCAAAGTATATTTTTAAATTTATTTATTTTCTTAATTACAATACTGTATTTGTTTTGCCATACATTGACATGAAACAGCCACAGGTGAACACAATCTCCCAATGCCGAAGCCCCCTCCCACCTCCCACCCCACATCCTCTACCTGAATCATCCTGTGCTCCAGCCCCATGCATCCTGCGTCCTGCATTGAACATAGATTGGTGCTTCGTTTCTTACAAGAAAGTATACATGTTTCAGTGCCATTCTCCCAAACCATCCCACCTTTTCCCTCTCCCTCAGAGTCCAAAAGTCCGTTCTATATCTCTGTGTCTCTTTTGTTGTCTCACATATAGGGTCATCATTACTATCTTCTAAATTCCATATATATGTGTCAGTACACTGTATTGGTGTTTTTCTTTCTGGCTTACTTCACTCTGTATAATCAGTTCCAATTTCATCCATCTCATTAGAACTGAGTCAAATTTATTCTTTTTAAGGGCTGAGTAGTACTCCATTGTGTACATGTACCACAGCTTTCTTATCCAATCATCTGCTGATGGACATCTAGGTTGCTTCCATGTCCTGGCTATTATAAACAGTGCTGCAATGAACATTGGGGTACATGTGTCTCTTTCAATTCTGGTTTCCTCCGTGTGTATGCCCAGTAGTGGGATTGCTGGGTCATAAGGCAGTTCTATTTGCAATTTTTTAAGGAATCTCCACACTGTTTTCCATAATGGCTGTACTAGTTTGCATTCCCACCAGCAGTGTAAGAGGGTTCCCTTTTCTCCACATCCTCTCCAGCATTTATTGCTTGTAGACTTTTGGATCGCAGCCATTCTGACTGGAGTGAAATGGTACCTCATTGTGGTCTTGATTTGCATTTCTCTGATAATGAGTGATGTTGAACATCTTTTCATGTGTTTGTTAGCCATCCGTATGTCTTCTTTGGTGAAATGCCTATTTAGTTCTTTGGCCCATTTTTTTATTGGATCGTTTATTGTATTTTCCTGAGGATCTTCAATGCTGCTGCTGCTGCTGCTAAGTCGCTTCAGTCGTGTCCAACTCTGTGCGACTCCATAGGTGTTAGCCCGCCGGGCTTCCCCATCCTTGGGATTCTCCAGGCAAGAACACTGGAGTGGGTTGCCATTTCCTTCTCCAATGCATGAAAGTGAAAAGGGAAAGTGAAGTCACTCAGTCGTGTCCGACTCTTAGCGACCCCATGGACTGTAGCCCACCAGGCTCCTCTGTCCATGGGATTTTCCAGGCAAGAGTACTGGGGTGGGGTGCCATTGCCTTCCCCGGAGGATCTTCAATAGTGACATATAATTAAATAAAATTATTCACAATCCTTTTTCATACCTTAATCAAGTAAGTTTATTTCTTTATTCCAAGTCAGCAATATGTCTTAATCAGTCATACTTAAAAAGCATTTAACCCTCCAATGCCAGTGTGGTTGTGAGAGCCATGTTTTCAAAATACAATTTTTTAAAAGATTTCTTGGGTATGGAGCGTTTAAAAGTCTTCATTGAATCTGTTACACTGCTTCTGTTTTATGTTTTGGTTTTCTTGCTGTGAGGTATTTGGGGTCTTAGCTC
Organism: Nanger dama; assembly: GCA_917880005.1. NCBI lineage: Eukaryota > Metazoa > Chordata > Mammalia > Artiodactyla > Bovidae > Nanger > Nanger dama. The sequence goes on along the minus strand of CAKJTW010000192.1, from coordinate 148,483 downwards.
CTAATGAGGTATTGAACCTGCACCCCCTGCATTGGAAGGTGAAGTCTTAGTCACTAGGTCACCAGGAAGTTCCTGAGAGACTTCCACTTCCTAGGCAGTTCTTATAAGAATCCCGAAAATAAAGGATTACATTATATTTAAGGATTTTAGACAAGGATTTATGCACAGAAAGTATTTGTAGCTCTTAAACAGAATTAATTCCAAGAACACATTATAGTATTTGACTTCATATTCACACTGCCACTTTAATTAATTACTTGCTTGTCAACTAACGTTTACAAACCCTTAGAATGTGATGAAAATGCATCTAACCCCTTGGTTTGCAAAGTGAGATGGCGGTGCCTCTTCTATGAGTCAGGTGGAAGGATGTAAGAAATTACTAAATATTTTTATAATAAACATAAAACACTAGGTATATAATAGCAATGAACATCTCTATAAAGTGAAGAAAAGGCATGGTGTAAGAAATTGCTCTGGGGAAACATGACAGACTTCCACATTCCTCTGCAGTTATTTCAGTTAAGTGTTTTTTTTTTTTTTTTTTTTCTGTTTCTGAATGTTATCTGGAGCCTTGATGATGGAGTCTCAGAAATCTCATTTTCCCAGACCTTATTCCTCCTAACGGTAGGAAGAGTCAAAAGGGGTTCCATGTGCTCATGGGGACACTTTCCAACTAAGGATATATCCTCCCCAACCACCCAAACCGTGAGACACAATCTTGGTGGCTTCACTTCATATTTTTGAATCTTCCCAACCCTGCAGAGTAAATATTAAGTTTGAAGATGAAATAGCTCAGAGACTTGACAAAGAACACTTGTCTTTGTCCAGCTTTAAAATATCATCTATTCACCACATGATGCTTCTCTCTGCATGTGGATATGAACAACTTATACCCACTTGGTGTTTCAGCTCCTGAAACTGAATTGCTGGAAAATTTCTTTCACATTTCCATTCTAGCATAAAGAAATCCTGACATTTGCAATTCCTTTATAACTTATAAGGAAAATTGTCATAATCATCAATATTTTGTAATCATCAGCAATTTTACTATTTTTGAATTTTTCAAAACCATATTTTGTATCTAGCTACTACATATAATGGGGACATTTTATCCAATTTTATTAATACTTAATTTCATAAATTTCCTCTAAGAATTCATGCATGAATATTAAGAATTACTCTTTTAACCATAAAATGTACATGGATGCTCATTCGTGTCCAACTGTTTGTGACTACATGGACTCTAGCCCACCAGGTTTCTCTGTCCATGGGATTTTCCAGGCGAGAATACTGAAGTAGGTTGTCACTTCCTTCTCCAAAATATAAAACAGTCTATAATTACATTTGTGAGTTTGTTTTCCCACGTTTGCTGTTTTTGTGTACATGACAGTGGTAAAAGTGATTGTTCCTATGATGGAGACAATTGACAAATTGATACAAAATTGAGCATTAAATTTTCACTCAAGGAACAGAACATCATGCTCATTGCTAACTTTTTGGGGAAGAATAAGATGATTACAAAAATAAACACTGGAAGTCTAGTACAAAATAAGCTTGTGGATGCTACCTGTACCCCAAAATTTACTTTAAATAAGACAATTGATGAGGATGACTTTCTAGTGGACTCCCTCTGAATTTTCTCAACATGGACACATGTGCGGTATGATATTGAGAACATGTGCTCTGTTGTTTTCCCAGCTGCCTACAAAATAGAGGATGTGTTCAAAGTTCCCATGGATCATGAATCAAGTAGCCAGCCAGGTTCTTCTCTCCATGGTATTTCTCAGGCAACAGTACTAGAGTGAATTGCCATTTCTGCCTCCAGGATATCTTCCTCACCCAGGGATGGAATTCACATCACCCGAGTCTCCTGCATTGACAGGTAGAGTCTTTACCACTGACTCATCTGGGAAGCCCCAGTTTTTGCATATGCAGTTTTAATTAGTTCTGTTCAGTCACTCAGTCCTGTCTGACTCTGTAACCCCACGGACTGCAGCATTCCAGGCTTCCCTGTTCCTGGAGCCTACTAAAACTCATGTCCATTGAGTTGAGTTGGTGATGCCATCCAGCCTTCTCATCCTCTAATGTCCCCTTCTCCTCCTGCTTTCAATCTTTCCTAGCATCAGGGTCTTTCCAAATGAGTCAGTTCTTCACATCAGGTGGCCAAAGTATTGGAGTTTCAGCTTCAGCATCAGTCCTTTCAATGAATATTCAGGACTGATTTCCCCTAGGATGGACTGGCTGGATCTCCTTGCAGTCCAAGGGACTCTCAAGTGCCTTCCCAACACCACAGTTCAAAAGCATCGATTCTTTGGCGCTCACCTTTCTTTACTGTCCAACTCTCACATCCATACATGACTACTGGAAAAACCAAACTTTGACTAGACGGACCTTTGTTAGCAAAGCAATGTCTCTACTTTTTCATATGCTGTTTAGGTTGGTTATAACTTTTCTTCCAAGGAGCAAGTCTCTTTTTCATGGCTGCAGTCACCATCTGCAGTGATTTAGGAGCCCGAAAATATAAATTCTGTCACTGTTTACAGTTTCCCATCTATTTGCTGGAGAAGGAAACGGCAACCCACTCCAGTGTTCTTACCTGGAGAATCCTAGGGACAGGGAAGCCTGGTGGGCTGCCATCTAAAGGGTCACACAGAGTCGGACATGACTGAAGCGACTTAGCAGCAGCAGCAGCAGCAGCATCTATTTGCCATGAAGTGGTGGGACCGGATGCCATGATCTTAGTTTTCTTAATGTTGAGCTTTAAGCCAACTTTTTCACTCTCCTCTTTCACTTTAATCAAGAGGCTCTTTAGTTCTTTGCATTCTGCCATAAGCGTGGTGTCATCTGCATATCTGAGGTTATTTCTTCTGGGAATCTTGATTTCAGCTTGTGCTTCATCCATTCCAGCATTTCTCATGATGTACTCTGCATATGAGTTAAATATGCAAGGTGACAATAAACAGCCTTGACGTACTCCTTTTCCTCTTTGGAACCAGTCTGTTGTTCCATGTCTAGTTCTAACTGTTTCTTCCTGACCTGCATACAGATTTCTCAAGAGGCTGGTCAGGTGGTCCGGTATTTCCATCTCTTTCAGAATTTTCCACATATTATTGTGATCCACACAGTCAAGGGCTTTGGCATAGTCAATAAAGCAGAAATAGATGTTTTCCTGGAACTCTCTCACTTTTTCGATGGTCCAATAGATGCTGGCAGTTTGATTTCTGGTCCCTTTGCTTTTTCTAAATCCAGCTTGAACACCTGGAAGTTCATGGTTTACATATTGCTGAAGAATTCTCCTATCTTGGAGAATTTTGATCATTACTTTGCTAGTGTGTGGAAGGAGTACAATTGTGCAATAGTTTGAACATTCTCTGGTATTGCCTTACTTTAGGATTGGAATGAAAACTGACATTTTCCAGTCCTGTGGCCACTAAAGAGTTTTCCAAATTTGCTGGCACATTGAGTGCAGCACTTTCACAGCATCATCTTGTAGGATTTGAAATAGCTCAACTGGAATTCCATCACCTTCACTAGCTTTGTTCGTAGTGATGCTTCCTAAGGTCCACTTGACTTCACATTCCAGGATGTCTGGCTCTAGGTGAGTGATCACACCATTGTGGTTATCTGGGTCATGAAGATCTTTTAGTATAGTTCTTCTGTGTATCCTTTGCCACCTCTTAATATATTCTGCTTCTTTTAGGTGCATACCATTTTGTCCTTTATTGTGCCCATATTTTCATGAAATATTCCCTTGGTATCTCTAATTTTCTTGAAGCAATCTCTAGTTTTTCCCATTCTATTGGTTTCCTCTATATCTTTGCATTGATCACTGAGGAAGGCTTTCTCATCTCTCCTTGATATTCTCTGGAACTCTGCATTCAGATGCTTATATCTTTCCTTTTCTCCTTTGCCTTTCACTTCTCTTCTTTTCACATTTATGTAGAAGTCCTCCTCAGACAACCATTTTGCCTTTTTTCCATTCATTTTTTTTTTGGGGGGATGGTCTTGATCACTGCCTCCTGTACAATGTCACGAACCTCTGTCCATAGTTGTTCAGGCACTGTGTCTGTCAAATCCAATCCCTTGCATCTATTTGTCACTTCTACTGTATAATTGTAAGGGGTTTGATTTGAAAAGGCAAAAAGATAGGGCACTGAAAGAGGAACTTCCCCAGTCGGTAGGTGCCCAGTATGCTACTGGAAATCAGTGGAGAAATAACTCTAGAAAGAATGAAGAGAGAGAGCCAAAGCAAAAACAACACCCAGTTGTAGATATGACTGGTGATGGAATTAAGTCCAATGCTGTAAATAACAATATTGCCTAGAAAACTGGAATGTTAGGTCCATGAATCAAGGTAAATTGAAAGTGGTGAAACAGGAGATGGCAAGAGTGAACGTTGACATTTTAGGAATCTGCAAACTAAAATGGACTGGAATGGATGAATTTAACTCAGATGACTATTATATCTAATACTGTGGGCAAGAATCGCTTAGAAGAAATAGAGTAGCTACCATAGTCAACAAAGAATCCAAAATGCAGTACTTGGATGTAATCTCAAAGATGACAGAATGATCTCTGTTCGTTTCCAAGGCAAACCATTCAATATCACAGTAATCCAACCTATGCCCGAACCAGTAACACTGAAGAAACTGAAGTTGAATGGTTCTATGAAGACCTACAAGACCTTTTAGAACTAACACCCAAAAAAGATGTCCTTTTCATTATAGGGGACTGGAATGCAAAAGTAGGAAGTCAAGAAACACCTCGAGCAACAGGCAAATTTGGCCTTGGAATACAGAATAAAGCAGAGCAAAGGCTAATAGAGTCTTGCCAAGAGAACACACTGGTCATAGCAAACACCCTCTTCTGACAATACAAGAGAAGACTCTACACATGGACATCACCAGATGACCAACATTGAAATCAGATTGATTATATTCTTTGCAGCCAAAGATGGAGAAGCTCTACACAGTTTGCAAAAACACGACCAGGAGCTCACTATGGCTCAGATCACGAACTACTTATTGCCAAATTCAGACTTAAATTGAAAAAAGTGAGGAAAACCACTAGACCATTCAGGTATGACATAAATCAAATCTCTTACAATTATGCAGTGGAAGTGAGAAATAGATATAAGGGACTAGATCTGATAGACAGAGTGCCTGATGAAATATGGATGGAGGTTTACAACACTGTGGAGGAGACAGGGATCAAGACCATTCCCAAGAAAAAGGAATGCAAAAAAAAAAAAAAAGGCTGTTTGAGGAAGCCTTACAAATAGCTCTGAAAAGAAGTGAAGTGAAAAACAGGAGAAAAGGAACAATATACACATTTAAATGTAGAGTTCCAAAGATTAGCAAGGAGAGAGAAGAAAGCCTTCCTCAGCGATCAAGGAAAAGAAATAGAGGAAAACAACAGAATGGGAAAGACTAGAGATCTCTTTAAGAAAGTTAGAGATACAAAGGGAACATTTCATGCAAAGATGGGCTCAATAATGGACAGAACGGTATGGACCTAACAGAAGCAGAAGATATTAAGAAGAGGTGGCAAGAATACACAGAAGCACTGTACAAAAAAGATCTTCATGACCCAGATAATCACAATGGTGGATCACTCACCTAGAGCCAGACATCCTGGAATGTGAAGCCAAGTGGGGCTTAGGAAGAATCACTACAAACAAAGCTAGTGGAGATGATGGAAATCCAGTTGAGCTATTTCAAATCCTAAAAGATGATGCTGTGAAAGTGCTGCACTCAGTATGCCAGCAATTTTGGAAAACTCAGCAGTGGCTACAGGACTGGAAAAGGTCAGTTTTCATTCCAATCCCAAAGAAAGGCAATGTCAAAGAATGCTCAAACTAACACACAATTGCACTCACATGCTAGTCAAGTAATGCTCAAAGTTCTCCAAGCCAGGCTTCAACAATATGTGAACCGTGAACTTCCAGATGTTCAAGCTGGTTTTAGAAAAGGCAGAGGAACCAGAGATCAAATTGCCAACATCAGTTGGATCATCACAAAAGAAGAGATTTCCAGAAAAACATCTATTTCTTTTTTATTGACTATGCCAAAGCCTTTGACTTTGTGGATCACAGCAGACTGTGGAAAATTCTGCAAGAGACGGAAACACTAGACCACCTGACCTGCCTCTTGAGAAATCTGTATGCAAGCCAGGAAGCAACAGTTAGAAGTGGACATGGAACAACAGACTGGTTCCAAATAGGAAAAGGAGTATGTTAAGGCTGTATATTGTCACCCTGCATATTTAACTTTTATACAGAGTACATTATGAGAAATGCTGGAATGGATAAAGCACATACTGGAATCAAGATTGCAGGGAGAAATATCAATAACCTCAGATATGTAGATGACACCACCCTTATGGCAGAAAGTGAAGAAGAACTAAAGGGCCTTTTGATGCAAGTGAAAGAGGAGAGTGAAATAGTTAGCTAAAAGCTCAACATTAAGAAAACTAAGATCATGGCATCCAGTCCCATCACTTCATGGGAAATAGATGGGGATTAGTGGCAACAGTGGCTGACTTTAACTTTTTGGGTTCCAAAATCACTGCAGATGGTGATTGCAGCCCTGAAATTAAAAAAACACTTATTCCTTGGAAGAAAAGGTATGACCAACCTAGACAGCTTATCAAAAAGCAGAGACATTACCCTGCCAACAAAGGTCTGTCTAGTGAAAGCTATGGTCTTTCCTATAGTCATTATGGGTTGAGAGTTGGACTATAAAGAAAGCTGAGCACTGAATTGATGCTTTTGAGTCTTTATGTTGGAGAAGACTCTTGAGAGTCCTCTGGACTGCAAGGAGATCCATCCAGTCCTTGCTAAAGGAGATCAGTACTGTCATGAATGCAGGAGCCTCTGGATTGATTATAGTGCCCTTTTAAAGGAGACCCCAGCGAGCTCCTTCTCCCATTCTACCATATAGGGACACAGAAAGATTCCTTTTGGACTCTGTCCCCCAGAGTTGTGAGAGAATAAATTCTGTGGTTTTAAGTCACCCATTTGGCAACTTAAATGCTTAAGGCATCTCTTGGAATATAACACATGATCCAAGTCTCTTCATATAATAATTCTTTCCATTTCAAAGAATCTCAATTATACTTAATTTGAAATTTATAACTTTTTTCTAAAATTATACAGGTTTTCAAGCTTAGAGTGACTGGTCTTTTATCTCTTTTCTTTACAGATTTTGTTCATCAATTTGAGGTTAGAAATAAAATTTTAAAACACAGCTGAACCATGGTTTATAAAAGAAAATATGATTAATTTGACATCACTAAAATTTATAACCTCTGCTCTATAAGAGACACTGAAGAATAGAAAAAGACAAGTCAGAGACTCGTGGAAAATATTTGCAAAACACATTATCTGTTAAAGGACTTATATACAATGCACTCTTAAACCTCAATAAGAGACAATTAACCCAATTGAAAATCTGTAAAATACCTGAAAAGGCAGAAAAAACACCAAAAAAGATATACAGATGGCAATTAATTAAACTTGAAAAGATGCCCAACATTATCAATCACTAGGTAATTGGAACAACATGCTGTCACTTCACATTTTATAGAATGGCCACAATTTTTTTAAATGGTCAAAATAAAAAAGAAAACAAAATATCAAGTGCTGGTGATGTGTAAGATTTTGGCCCAAACTGAATGCACCCAACATGCCCTTAAAAAAAAAAAAAAAGACTGATAAACAAACATGGAACATTTAAGTGATGAGACATTATTCAGTAATAAAGGAATGAGCTATAACGCCACAAAAATACACAGAGAAAGTCTAAATGCTTATTGCTTAGGGAAAGTAAATTGCATGAAAAAGCTATAAACTGTAAGGTTCCAAATATATGACATTCTGGAAAGAGATAGAAAAGACATTAGTGAACTCCAGAGACTTGGGGACAGGTGGGAAGGATGAGTAAATGAAGCACAGGAAGATATAAGTCTTGATAATGTTAAAACTTTCTCAAAATCCAGAAAACTGTACACTGCAGAGTGAATCCTGATGTAAACTATCGACTGTATACAGACTTTACTTAATAATAATGTATCAATATCAGTTCATCAATTGTAACAAATGTATCATACTAAAGCAAAATTCTAAGAATAAACAGTGACTGCGGATAGAGAAGGGTAGAGAAGGTTGTATGTTAGCATTCTCTTCTATCTCCTCAGTTCTCAGTAAATATAAAACAGTTCTAAAATCAAGTCTATTAGTTTCAGTAACAATATAATGTAGAGAACTAGATAACCTGGAGTAACTGTATTAAATCAATTTAATATTTATTTCAACTCTAAAATGCTATTACTGGACATTGTGTCATGGGCCAAAATATATTATTCCACTGCATTAATGCTCTTTAAAACTTCCTGATTTAACATGGAATTTCTTTTCCCTTGGCTTCATGTTTCTATGAAAAGGGTGCTCCATTGGAGTTATTCCCCTTGTTTCCTCACTTATTCCTCCTCAACAAAATCAATAAGCTCAGTGTATTTAAAGAACATATGGTGGGGAGACCTAATGGGGCAAAATAACTTGGGGAATGAGTGGTTATCGGGGTCAGATTATGTAAGATACTAGAGCTTATGGTGAGGTGGCTTTATTTACTTTTATCACAAAGGGAAATTACACTAAGGCTTGTGGGAGTGTAATGATGTTGCTTGATTTATGCTATAAAAGGATCATACTCTTAAATGATAGTCCAAGGGTCAAGACGGGCTTCCCTGATGGCTCAGCGGTGAAGAACTGACCTGCACTGCAGCAGATGCAGTTTGATCCCTGGGTCGGGGAGATTCCCTGGAGAAGGAAATGGCACCTGACTTCAGTTTCCTTGGCCGAAGAATCCCATGAACAGAGGAGCCTGGTGGGTTATACAGTCAATGGATTTGTAAAGAGTAGGATATGACTAAACCACCACCACAGGAGTCAAGAGCAGAGATAGAAAGTGTAGCTAAAAGTCAAGTCCAATAATCTATGAAGCAGATAATGGCGACGTAAGTTAGAATGGCACATCAGTGGAAGTCTCGAAAATTAGGATGATGAAGGAAAGAATTTGCTCAAAGAAGCAGGGGGAAAGATATGAATTAAAATTCTTTTCAAGATTGAATTCTGGAAAAAAAATAGCATTGCTATTGATTGATTTGGGCGTCGCTGGGTCATAACAGAGATAAGATTTAAACTAAGAGAGCAGAGCAGAGATAGATGACCTAAATGAATAAGCTGATCTAATGGAAACTTATACTTTTGCATTGTGAATAAGCAAACAGAAAAAGAAGAAAAGGAGAACTAAAAGATATGTTGTTTCTGCTTCACATTTTCCCTGAAGCAACCACTGCTTTCATTGGGTTGAAGAATAAAAGCAAGAATCAATACTCAGTGATTTTCTCTCTAAATATATGTATAAGAAAGAAATGTGTTTAACTGCAAGTAATAGAAAACCTGACAAAGCAGAATAAACACATGGGTGTTTGTTTGTTTGTTTTTCTCACACATATTACCAAAGGCTTGGCAGCCTTAGTTCTGGTTCAGATGCTCAATATGACCATCAGAAGACCAGGCTCTTTCTCATTCTGCTTTATCCAACTCGCTGCCTTGACTTTTCTCCTCATGTTTATTGCATTATAGTGGCAACAAGGTTGTTGCTTCTCCAGGGTTATGCACATGTTCTTGGCAGGATGAAGAGGAATCATGAAGACACAACTCTCTCTCTTTACATCAGCAAAGTAAAAAGTTTCATAGAGACCTTCACAGCACACTTACCTTACAGGTCATTGGCAAAAGGTGTGTCCTGCTGCCTCTTTTGATGGAAATAAGACTCAGCCACCTGAAACTTACTTACAGACAAGGAGAAAAAGCCTTGGTTACCTGTGCTCACATGCTGACAACTCTTTCTCACACACACACATTCATGTGTATATTTTCACTCATTTTAATTCTTATATTAATTCATTTATTAATAGTATATCCCATCTTCAGATTATTGTCAAGATTAGCAAAAATATTGGGCAAAAATGTTGTATCTTTTTATGACCTTGAGACATAAGTTAAAAACACAATGTGACAAGTATGTGAATTACAAAAATGGCACACATTACTTAGAATTTTTATAAAAATTGCCTACATTTTTCATGTTTCATTTTAAGCAAAGGGCTGACAACATGTACTTCTTAGGGAACTGTTGCATGCCCTTAATATTTGAAATGTCCAAAATTATTTTTCTTGGGTACAGAAAAGTAACCACTAATCTCAGATTTTAATCTGCTACTTGAGACCTTAAATCATGGATCCCAGAGGGCACAGACTTCTGACCCATCCCTCTTTGTACGTCATAAAATTCCCATCAGTGCTAGCATCTGGGTAAATAATTCAGCTTGCTCATTGCTATAAAAACATCAGGGACCCTGAGAACACTTTTTGAAGTGTCCCAGTCTTTTTCAGTCCAACAGTCCAATCTGATTTTAGACTATTTTACTCAAATAGTCCAATCTGATGATCTATTTGTCAGTATAATAAACCTAAAATCTTTTTCAGCTTGTATTTATCTGAGTTGAATTCACTCTCCATGTCATGCTCCCAAAGATGTATCCATAATTCTTTCCAAGATAGGTGGCCTGGAACTACTACACTTGTCGTCTAGTCTGTGTAGATGAGACCCTGAAGAATTTGAGTCATGCTTCCCTGGTGGCTCAGAGGATAAAGCATCTGCCTGCAATGCAGGAGACCTGGGTTCGAGTCCTGGGTCATGAAGATCCCCTGGAGAAGGAAATGGCAACCCACTCTAGTATTCTTGCCTGGAGAATCCCATGGACAGAGGAGCCTGGTGGGCTACAGTCCACGGGGTCGCAATGAGTCGGACATGACAAGTGACTTCATTTTCTTCTTTCTTCATGTAGTGAGAAGGTCAACCAGGTTCTGCTTGAATCTTCCAAGATTCTTAGAAAATAATCTGAGCCACACACATCATATTTTATTTGATCTATATGTTCAGGTTCTACTTTGCTTTGAGAATCTTTTGCTGGTGGAGTAATTGAAGACGAGAAAAAGTTTTTGTTTTTGTTTTTCCATCACCCAACCCAATAAGTCATTATTTTCCTATTTCCTTTACATTTGGTTTGCAAATGGAAGAGCTTATTGGTAGTTGGTCTCTCTCATGCTTTGTCTTATAATATGGAGGCCCATTAAATGAATTATACTTTCAACATTTTTCCAGGAGATATCCACAGCCAATCCACAGGTTCATTAGTTATTTACCCCAAGTTGCTGGAGTGAACAAATGGGTCCATCATATTGCTGTTAGGTAAATGAAAGTGAAAGTCACTCAGTTGTGTTTGACTCTGTGACCTCATGGAGAATACACAGTCCTTGGAATTCTGCAGGCCACAATTCTGGAGTGGGTAGCCTTTCCCTTCTCCAGGGGATCTTCCCAATCCAAGGATTGAACCCCAGTATCCCTCATTGCAGGTGGATTCTTTACCAGGTGAGCCACAAGGGAAGCCCAAGAAAACTGGAGTGGGTTGTCTATCCTTTTTCCAAGGGATCTTCCTGACCCAAGAATCAGACTGGAGTCTCCTGCACTGCAGGTGGTTTCTTTACCAACTGAGCTATGAGGGAAGCCCATTCGGCAGTAAGATGACCTTTTATTCCAAACTGCAAAGGGAAATGTCAGTATTTTCCAGCCTTCAGGAGTGATTTATTGACTCTATCGTTGGCCTCTGCTGTGGCTGGCCCCAGAACCAACACCATGTGTCTGTCTTTTGCTGTCTCAGTGCATCCATGTGAATCAATTTTCATAACATAGAAGAAAGCACTTATTTGACACACAATTTGACAACTTTAAAAATATTTATTTATGTATGGCTATGTTGGTCTTCATTGCTGTGTGGGCCTTTCTCTAGCTGTGGTGAGTTGAGAGTTACTCTCCAGTTGCAGTGCTTCTTACTGCGGTGTCTTTTGCTGTGCAACACGGCCTCTAGGGTGTGTGTGCTCCCCGGCTCTCGAGCACAGGCTGGGTGGTTGTGGCACATGGTCTTAGCTGCTGCGAAGCACGTGGGATCTTCCAGGATTCGATGGAAGCCGTGTCTCATACACTGGTAGGCAGATTCTCTACCACTGAGCCACCAGGGGTGCCTGATGATGGACTTTTTTATCTTAAAATGTTTTATTCTTAGCTCTAAATATTCTACATTTAGAAAATATTATTTGAATATATTTACTCATTTAGTTTATTTGTGGAACATGTCAGTTATCTCTAGAGTCTTCCTGGTGTCCAGTGATTCTCATCCACACAGGCTTTATGAGTCTGATTCTGTTTTCTGTTGTTTCTACTGGTATTTACAATATGGTGGCTTCTTTCCTTTACATTTTGTCAGTTTTTCAACAGGGAGTTTCTCATGATTCTTTGAGGTGTGAGAATTCTTTGAATTAAGATGGATTTCTCCAGAGAGAAACCGTAATTGATTTTTTCTCAGCAGCCTGGGCTCACTAGGAAGTCAGAAATGTTTTAAAAGTTAAATCGCTGGTCTTTTTTTTTTTTTTTTTTTGGTCTAAGTTTTAAAAATCCACTTGAGAGGATTCCATTCATTTGTCAAACACCTAAGAGACTCGGCTGCCTTCCCTTTAGTTTGTCAAGTGCACACGGCTTTTCCTCCTGGCCCTCCCCCTGCCTCCCCACCCCTTCCTCCACCTTCTCTTCATTTTATTACCACTGTGGTTATCCTTCTGTTCATCCCTATGTTTTGATGATCTTCTTAATGCTCCTCTGAGCAGGATGTTTATTTCAAGCTCCCTACTCCACAGGTCTTACATTCAGGGAGCTTTACTATTACATTTATCACTTTGTTGTTCTTATTCAATCGCTAAGTCATGTGTTACTTGCTGCGACGCCATGGACTGCAGCCCACCAGGATCCTCTGTCCGTGGGATTTCCCAGGCAAGAATACTAAAGTGGGTCACCACTTCCTTCTCCAGGGGATCTTCCTGACCCAGAGATTGAAATTCTATTTCCTGCAGTGGATTCTTTAACACTGAGCCACTATGGAAGTCCTATAATTATCACTTAGGATGGGTCTAAACTTTTCTTCTCATTTCAGAACCTTCAGGACTTAACCTAAAGCTTAAAATTTCCCCATATGGCAAACACTCTCTAGGGCAAAGTACGTTTCAATAACTGACATGTCTCTCTGTCTGGTGTCACTTTATATTTGCCAGAATGTTCTTTATTTTCTTGCCAGATGATGAAAACATTCAAGAAGGCTTATAATGTTTTGGCAAGCAATGGCTTATTGTTTTCAGGAAAACCTAGGCCAGGTCTGCAAACTGCCAAATCACAAAGAATGGAAAACTTCTTTCCTTGTGTAGAATGGACATAAAAATTAGATTGAGACTCATTTGGCCCATTATTGCACATTTTATAAATTAGTTTTTAACAACTTTCAGAATAGTTCCTAGATGTGCAGATAATTTAATCTATATTTATATTAGCACCCCTTTTATACTGTACATTATACTTTAGATTAAGAGCAATTAAATTGGTTTATCTATATACAGTTTTAATCAGAAAATTAAAATTGATAAATGGGCATATCAGTATACAGATGGAGTAGAGACAGATACATTGATAGAAAGTTAGCTTGCTTAAAAGAAAGATATATTATAATATATCTTGGAGATTATAAGTTACCTCTTTCAATTCAAGCTATACAGCCTCTTAAAATGATAGTCCAGAATTCAAATTGATACCAAGATTTTTCTAGATAATGATATCAATAAAATAAGTTTATCCTCACTACAGTTTTATAACCTTTATAAACTGGCCTACAGGATCTATTATATACTTTTCTTTATATTCTTACTCTGTTATTTTTAATATGTACAACTCACCTTCAACATCAAGAACATGATAATAGAGAGCTAACTGAAATAATTTCTGTTCTAACAATAAAGAGACATGAGTTGATTGCTTTAAAAATGCTTATTTGATTACACTGACTTGTATGGAGTTAAATCAAATTGAATTGAGAGTGATAAAGATGTATCTCAAAAAAAAATAAACTAGGGATATTCATGATCAGTCAGAGACACACAGTTTGCTAAATTATTAATAATTATGAAAACAATTTTATTTCTTGTTGGATGAGGAAATTCTATTTATTTTCTTTTTTTTCTGTGCTTTTATTTTCTCAATTTTTGTTTTGTATTAGTGTGTAGCCAATAACAATATTTTGATAGTTTCAGGTGAACAGCAAAGGATTCAGCTATACACATACAGGTATCCATCCAGCTTGGATGGGAAATGAGGAAGTTCTATTTTTTTAATTTAATTTTTACTGGAGTATAGTTGCTTTATAATGTTTTTTTTTAGTTTCTACTGTACAGTTTTTACTGTGAAACAACAATTTCTGCTGTGAATCAACAACAATTTGTACTGTGAATCAATAACAGTTTCTACTGTGAATCAACCATACACATATATCCCTTCTTTGTTGGATCTCCTTCCTATTTAGGTTACCACAGAGCAATGAGTAGGTTCCCTGAGCTACATAGTGAAGTTGCTCAGTCGTGTCTGACTCTTTGTGACCCCATGGACTGTACAGTTCATAGAATTCTCCAGTCCAGAACACTGGAGTGGGTAGCCTTTCCCTTCTCCAGTGGATCTTTCCAACCCAAAGATCAAACCCAGATCTCCTGCATTGCAGGAGGATTATTTACCAGCTGAGCCACAAGGGAAGCCCAAGAATACCAGAGTGGGTAGCCTATCCCTTCTCCAGCGGATCTTCCCAACCCAGGAATGGAATCCGGGTCTCCAGCATTTCAGGCGGATTCTTTACAAACAGAGCTGTGAGGGGAAGCTTGAGCTACACAGTAGCAAATTCTATCTTTAAAGGGCAGTACACAGTTAATCATTGTTCACTTATAAATAGAAAGCTAAAGAAAAATGGTTACTGAGATTCAGAGATCTTTTAGGTCATATTGGATTCCACAGGCTAATGAAGGGAGTCATAGCACAGGCAAGCACCTATGGCCACCCCTTGTTTGACCAGTCTGCTCTGCTTTACTCACATAATTATCCAAGATTCTTAGTTATAAGGTGTAATTGGCCCCTGGTACTGGCAAGCTCACCTGATGTCAGTTCCCACTATTAATGGTGGCCTCCTTCTCCCCTTAGTAATGAAGACTTCTGCTATGTCCTATTCACCATCTGCTGCACATGCTGGGGTGTTGCTCCAGGACCCTTTGTATGAGGTTCCCTTGTCCAGTAAACCATCAATGTCACTATTAAAAAAAAAAAAGACTTTAACACTTCATTAGCATGAAGATTATCTTCCAGAATGTGTCACAGTAATTTTTTGACAGTGAAAGGGAAAAAGAAACAATGAGGTCCCGACACCTGAAGAGGGAAAATCTTAGACCCCACGAAGTACATGGAAAGAAGAGGCATAAACCAACTTTATTTTTCAAAACAATATTGCCTATAGCCTTCCTCCAAAAGAAAACATCCTGGACAGTTCTCCTGAACTGTTACAAGCACCTTACATTTAACTGACTACTGGGTCTCCCATCCCCTGAAAGATGACTAAGCCTACAGTTTGATCAATAGTCTCCTTAACATGGAAATGAATCCATCAGAAGCAGTCAGGGATACTCCCAGTTCCTGCACCTCCCATGCAAATGTCCACCCATATTCTGGATATCTTCCACAGTACAATCCTCAGTCATTTTCTGGACACGAAAAATAGCTAATGAGTTAATAAGACAGGTAGGAGAACTACTCTAAGCCATACCTTCAGGAACAAGGATTAAATTATTCAAACTGAACTGGGGAACCTAAGGTCTACTAGCAGCCAGTTAGGAGGTCATTTTGGAGCACATGTCAACCTGTACTCCTGAACTGACGTAGCTGATGCTTAAGAAACTCCCAAAGCTGTGAACATTCTCTTTCCAGGAACACCATACATGACCTTGGGATTTCACTTCCTGTATGAAAACTAAGCATGAACTTGCTTAGTTTCTTGCTGGAAACACTGACTGAGAATTTAGGTCAGACCTTAGAGACCTTCAAGTGTTTCAGGAAACACCAGAGGATCATGTAACGCTAAGATGACTTGAGCTTATCCTTGATTCCTTTGGGGAACTTCCGGGAGAGATAACTAAATTTTCATTCATGATCCCTCTTACTGGCCGCATCCTTTTTTTCCTTCCCTTCCCACAAAACTACTGATCCGCTCTGCCACTGTAGATTAGCTTGCATTTGTCTAGAGTTTTGTATAGATAAAATGATAGAGTATATCCCCTTTTGTGTCTCTTTTCTTTTAGTCAGCATGTTGGGTTGGCCAAGAAGCTTGTTCATGATTTTGGTAACATCTTTTGGAAAAACCCTAACGAACTTTTTGGCCAACCCAACACTTACTGGGCTTCCCTGATAGCTCAGTTGGTAAAGAACCCACCTGCAACGCAGGCGACCCCGGTTCCATTCTTGGGTCAGGAAGGTTCACTGGAGAAGGGATAGGCTACCCCCTCCAATATTCTTGGGCTTTCCTTGTGGCTCAGCTGGCAAAGAATCTGTCTGCAATGCAAGAGACCTGGGTTTGATCCCTGGGTTGGGAAGATCCCCTGGAGAAGGGAAAGACTATCCACTTCAGTATTCTGGCCTGAAGGATTCCACGGACTGTATAGTCCATGGAGTCTGAAAGAGTCAGACACAACTGAGCAACGTTCACTTGAATACTTACTTGGGCTTCCCAGGTGGTGCTGTGGTAAAGAATCCACCTGCCAATGTAGGAGACACAAGCAATGTGGGTTTGATCCCTGAGTCAGGAGGATCCCCTGGAGGAGGAAATGGCAACCCACTCCAATATTCTTGCCTGGAGAATCCCATGCTGGAGGAGCGTGACAGGCTACCATCCATGGAGTCACAAACAGTCACACATGACTGAGCACACTCACGATGATGGGAGTCCAGAGGAATGGTTGGTGTTTGAGGAGGGGTATGTGCTCTTGTGTATGTCATTGTGAGTATTGGAAATTTCTGTTGACTCAAAATCATGAGCATAGAAATTCAAATGAATGGAGGGGCAAGGTTCAATGGGAAATAAAGCAATTTTATGGTGCTCACAGGACTAAAAATTAATAGGATAGATATGATTTAGGAGAGAGAAAGGGAAGACACCTTCAGGGCAGAAGTAAGGCAGATGTTGCATGTTTACAAAACAGGGAAACAAATGACAGTGATCCATTTGAGAGGATGGACAGGCAGACAGAAAATATTTAGGGAGATTTTTAAAAGACTGACTTTTTATTATCAAATACTAAGTACTGAAAAACAAAACTCACAAAAATAAACCTTGTGTTGAAGCCACCTTTAACTTCTTATTTTATCGAAAGGAGTATCTCAAAAGAAAGACTTCCTACTTAACACATTACTCAATGTATAGATTTAACTGTTGTTTGTTTTGAACTTCAAATAAGTACCTTCGGTTTTATTATAGAAAAACAACATGTACTCTGTATCTCTCTAGGAGAATTATGAAAAGTTGTATGAAGTCTAGAAAAGTGGTACAGATGACCCTATTTTCAGGGCAGGAATAGACTCACAGATGCAGAGAACAGACGTGTGGACACAAGGTGAGGAAGGGAGTGTGGGAGGAACTGGGAAATGGGGTTGGACATGTATACACATATGTGCAAAACAGACAGCTAGTGAGAAGCTGCTGGAAAGCCCAGGGAGCTCAGCTCAGCCTCTGTGATGACCTAGATGGGGTGAGATGAGGGTGGGGTGGGGAGGGGGGCCCACGTGGGAGGGGGCTTATGTGTACATACAGCTGATTCACTATGTTGTACAGCAGAAACTAACACATTGTAAAGCAACTGT
The DNA here is from genome assembly GCA_917880005.1 of Nanger dama. NCBI lineage: Eukaryota > Metazoa > Chordata > Mammalia > Artiodactyla > Bovidae > Nanger > Nanger dama. The sequence continues at coordinate 130,595 of CAKJTW010000192.1, read as the reverse complement.
AAATTTCATCTATACCCTAATTTAAAAAATAAGAATACAGACATATATTTTTTTAAAGTTGTTCATCCTGTTTTATCTTAGTTTGGAATCAAGCCACCCCAGTAAGTAAACTACCTGTGAGATGATTGAAAAAGGAGTCCGAAAGGGTTAAATCTGAAAGGCTTTTCTTCAGATGCCATTTCGCTGAGAAAAGACTATGTGACTCTGTGTTTGTTGTCACTGCTCACTATTTATCCCCCAGTGTCCATCAATCTCCTCATCCTCAGACATCAGGACACTCACTGAGGCCTCCCTCCTATTGATCTGGAGCTCATAAGTCACTCTGCATAGTTGATCTTTGCAAACAGACTTTGTCTATTTCTTCATGTACATTAATAATTCATCTGCAGATGAATGCTTTAGAGAAATGCTGACCAGAATAAAATAATACATGAGAACTACTCACGGTATTTTTAAAAAATTATTCTAAGGCTATACATATATATATATATATATATTGTTATGCTCTGAGTCCAAGTCTCCGAATAGACTGAGAGAACAAGTCCACCATGGCAATGCAAAGGCAAGAAGGGAGTTTATTGCTAACTCGAGTTAGGGCACTCTGCCACATCCAACACAGTGGAGTAAGGCAAGAGGGCCCCGAGCCCTGAATTACAGCAGTATTTATAGACTTAGAACAAAGACAGGGAGTTGGCAAGGGCAGATTGGTTGCAAGGGGTTCTTGGCATCTATTAATTGGCTAAATTTTGCGCATGCGGGCTCACTTAAGGGACTTTTCGTGTTATCTGGGCTAGCTCTAACCAGGCTATGGGGAGTATGCTGACTGGCTGAGTCTCAAGGTCGGGGGGATGATGATCTCAGCTCCTTCTGGGCAGTGACCCAGCTTTTTCTGTGATTGTAGCTCTGGCTACTTTAGTCCTTGAAGCTTGTCATGGCTTCTGTCAGGTCTCAACATATATGTATATACACATATAAATATAAATAAATATATATGATCATAATGGAAAGAAGTTATTCTTTATTGTGAGCTACTTGAATTATAAAGTTATTTTTAAAATATTGCTATGAGTATAGAAAATTAGCCAAAATCAAAAATTTGAGTGGAACTGCTATATTTTCTGAAGTGTGACAAGTACTGTTTTAAAGTTATGCAATATCTTTATTTCCATGAGTTCAAACATTTTATACTTAGAATTTCTCTGAGCTAAAAGGTGGCAATACCATTATCTACCCTTTGGTTCAAACACTGGGAAATAAATCTATTATTAGGAGTAACTATAATGAGGAGAGAAATTGAGTGACAAATCTTTACCTTTTTACCTAACAAACCACATTAATTTCAGCTCCTTTTCACAAAATCCAAAACTTTCCTTGACAGAAAAGTCACTAGATTCTGTCAGGTTTATTCAGTGTATAATATTATTGGGTTTATTTACATAGGAACTACATTTGAAGGTTAATAATATTCACATGTCCTTCTAATGTCACTAAAAATCCTAACCAATGGACAATGCTGTTAAGATTTTTCTTTTGTTTTCTTTAAAATAGTTTGCTAGGATCTTTCCTGGTGGCCCAGTGTCTAAAACTCCACATTCCCAATGTGGGAGACCTGGGTTTGATCCCAGGTCAGGAAGCTGAATCCTGCTTGCCACAACTAACACCCTTATGCACCCAAATGCAAAATAAAAATAAATAAAGTGATAAATTCTTTTCTAATAAGCAAAAATCAGATTGAACCTTGCTAAGGGTGAATTAAAAGTGAATTTGCTCAGTCGTGTCCGACTCATTGCAACCCCATGGACTGTAGCCCACCAGGCTCCTTCATCCATGGAATTTTCTAGGCAAGAGCACGGGAGTGGGTTGCCATTTCCTTCTCCAGGGGATCTTCCCAACCCAGGGATTGAACCTGGGTCTGCCACATTGTGGGCAGACGCTTTACTGTCTGAGTCACCAGGGAATCTCACTGAATTAGCTCGGTAGAATATCAAACATGCAGAAATGTAAAAATACATTCTTAATAACTGAAAGTTTACAATAATTGATGAAGCACCAAAAGATATATCAAATATCACTTTAATAATAATTTCCAAAAATCAAATTGAGTGTTACCAGGAAAAGTGGCAGAGTAAGAACCTCTGAAAATTTTCTTGTTCAGTCGCTTCAGTCATGTCCAACTCTTTTGTGACCCCATGGACTGTAGCCCTCCAGGCTTATTTGTCCATGAGGATTTTCCAGGCAAAAATACTGGAGTTGATTGCCATTTCTTACTCCGGGGTATCTTCCCGACCCAGGGATCAAACTTGCATCTCCTGCATTGACAGGTGGATTTTTACCACTGAGCCATCAGGGAAGCCCTCTGAAAATTCATGCCTCCATAAAAGGAACAATAAATAGCAAACACACACACACACACACCCCCCTGAATCAACCTTTTCAGAATTCTGGAAATTAACTAGGGTAAGTAACAACCTGAGAACATGTATTCCAGCAAGGAGCTGAGTCTCATTAAAAACAGGAGCTCTGGGGCAATTAACTTGCCTTAACCTCAACCTCCACAGCTAGCTCAGCAGCAGTCTTGAAAAACAGCCCAACATTCCTAGTATCTAGGGAGCAACGTGGAACTGGTGCCGTTAGAAAGCCTCATTTTGAAAGAATTATTATGATTTCACCTCCCTGCTGCTTCCCTGGAAGATCCAACTTTACTCACCCTGACTCAAAGATCTCTGTGAGTTCAAATTTTCTCCCTGTGAGGGTGTTTGCTAAAAATGCATTATGTGCTTAAAGTTGCTGTAGCTTAAAGGAATGAATAAAATTTGGAAAAACACTAGCCTATTCAAAAAGTTTGAAAGGAAAAAAAGTTTGAAAGGATCAGAGAGGTTACCTAGTGGTCCTGTGGCTGAGACTCCACTGTCGTTATGTAGGAGGCATGGGTTTGATCCCTGGTCAGGAAACTAAAATCTCACAAGCCACATCACATGTCCAGAAGAAAAAAATAAATAAATAAAGGAAGAATAAGAAAGGAGATAACCTCAAAGGTGAAAATCACTGAAGTTATCTTGTGTTACTTTCGCATTATTTCTTGTTTCGCAAGTATTTCTTGTTCAGTTCAGTTCAGTCACTCAGTTGTGTCCGACTCTTTGCGACCCCATGAATCGCAGCACGCCAGGCCTCCCTGTCTATCACCAACTCCTGGAGTTCACTCAAACTCACCTCCATCGAGTCGGTGATGTCATCCAGCCATCTCATCCTCTGTCGTCCCCTTTTCCTCCTGCCTCCAGTGCCTCCCAGCATCAGAGTCTTTTCCAGTGATTTCTGGTTAGTCCAGCCTTATTTTCACTGTGCTTTGGAGAATTAAAGCAAACATCTTCCATGCACACTTGGAAAAAGTATCTGGGGGCAGAAACACAGCTTTTGTTTTGAGACAGAAAGAGTATGCATGGGCTTCCCAGGTGGCACTAGTGCTAAAGAACCCACCTTCTAATGCAGGAGACTTAAGAGAGCCAGGTTCCATCAGGGATGGTTGGGAAGATCCCCTGGAGATATAGTCCACTCCAGTATTCCTGCCTGGAGAATTCCGTGGACAAAGGAGCCTGGCAAGCTACAGTTCATGGGGTTGAAAACAGTCGGACATAACTAAGGAACTAACAGGTCAATTTTAATTCTCAGCACCCTGCATGTATTCTGCCCTTGGCCAACAAATATATTTTCTACACATATGACACAGTTTTCAGTGATAAGATACTGATTTCCCAATGCGCTGGTAACTTTAGCATTTGCTTTCTTGAGCAAGCCTAAGGGTAGCAGTTACCAGGTGATGACTAGAATTAATTAATCATTGTGTTCTTGGGGGGAAAAAAGAAAACAAAACCTAAGCAGAAAATAGTAACCTCTTCATTGTATAATTATTTTTTTAGTATTTTTCTTTTCCTTCCTGCCCTTTCTTTCATTTCTTCCTTTTTCTTTCCTTTCTTTCTTATATTCTTCAGGGATATCACAGAAACATTGCACTTGCAATGACCAGAGGAATAATATTTGGTGCTTAATTTCCTAATTTGCAGAATAAACCTAGAATCAACCACACACTAGCCTTCCAGCACACTTACATATCTGATCAGTAAATATCAACTGGGTGAAACTGTACTTGCCCCAAAATGTCAGACAATTTGCTTGGGATACTTGAGGTTCTTTCTATATAAGAAAAGAAACAAAGTTTCTCAAGATTGATAAGTAAAATGAAACAAATGAAAAGATGGGAGAATGCATTTTAGCCTTTTTATTGATATTCTAACAATATATTAGCATTTAAAAATATTTCAGCTATTCAGAAATAGGGTTGCCTAAATTAAAGTGGGCCAAACAAAAATTAAAATTATAAGTTGGTGCTAGTTTTCACTTTGATAACCTCCATTTCCTACTTTTTCTCTATCTGACTGACTCACAACCGCCAAAAATTCATTTATCTTTCTCTGTATTGGCACAGCATGGACTTGTAACAGGAAAACCAAAATTGAAACTTGGGAGTAAGATGTGACTGAAAGAGTTTCCATGTCCACATGCAAATATGGATGTAGTCACTGCTTTCTCTCAGATGAAGGGTTCTGTATGAAGAGGCTGATCGGTAACAGATGTGACGTGCCTAGGCACTGCTTGTGTCTCCCAAACACACAGCCTCCTATAGGCTCTGCTGACAGCATCTCACCCTAATGAGAAGAACAGAAGGACTAGTTTCACAGGGTTCCTTTGCCTGTTATCAGTCAACCTAAGAAGCCTTTAGCACTTTGCTCAGTAAATCAGTTATTTCCATACATGTTGTTGTTGTCGTCGTTTAGTCGCTGAGTTGTGTTCAACCCCTCTGTAACCCCATGGACTGTAGCCTGCCAGGTTCCTTTGTCTGAGGGATTTCCCAGCCAGGAATACTGGAGTGGTTGCCTTTTCCTTCTCCAGGGGATCTGCCCAACCCACATCTCCTGCATTGCAGGTGGATGCTTTACCAGTGAGCCACGAATGAAGCCTAACATTATGTTGAAAAATAGTAAAAATAAATAATATTTTTCTTACACACTGTCACTCTTGCAGGGGCAAGGGAAGTCCTTAACTTGCCTTCCTTATATTGCCATAGGGGCTCAGTGAAGAGAGCACAGTACTGCTTACGGACTTTTATGCTCTGGGACCTTCACAAATGTATGCTGATGAAGATACTCTAACTTGGAGTTTGTTTCTATTTAAGATGAAGATGACAGAGAAGACAATGAGCAAACTCAGTCTAGTGTGATTGAACCACTCATCCACCTGTGTCATCTGCAACTGTTCCCAGCATTGCCCATCCAATGTTCTCAGGCCTAGTTTGCCATCAGCATAAGAGTGGAATATAAACGACTGTTTTCCCTTCCAGTGCAAGTAACATTTTCCCTTCCTCTCAAGTAACTTTGTGATCTATTTTCTTTTTTTTCTTTCACATTATTCTACTTTAGAATTGAAGTAACTGTCTGCAAGATAATTATTCTGTGACATAGTTTTATATGTATATATTTATATTTAAATTTTTAATGTAAATTTATTTAATTGGAGGCTAATTACTTTACAATATTGTATTGGTTTTGCCATACATCAACATGAATCTGCCACGGGTGTACACGTGTTCCCCATCCTGCACCCCCCCCCCCCGCCTCCCTCCCCGTACCATCCCTCTGGGTCATCCCAGTGCCCCAGCCCCAAGCATACTGTATCCTGCATCAAACCTGGACTGATGATTCATTTCATATATGATACTATACATGTTTCAGTGCCTTTCTCCCAAATCATCCCACCCTTGCCCTCTCCCACAGAGTCCAAAAGACTGTTCTATACATCTGTGTCTCTTCTGCTGTCTGGCATACAGGGTTATCATTACCATCTTTCTAAATTCCATATATATGTGTTAGTACACTGTATTGGTGTTTTTCTTTTTGGCTTACTTCACTCTGTATAATAAGCTCCAATTTCATCCACCTCATTAGAACTGATTCAAATGTATTATTTTTAATGGCTGAGTAATACTCCATTGTGTATATGTACCACAGCTTTCTTATCCATTTGTCTTCTGATGGACATCTAGGTTGCTTCCATGTTCTGGCTATTATATAGAAAACTATAAAATGCTGGTGAAAGAAATCAAAGAGGACACTAATAGATGGAGAAATATACCATGTTCATGGATCAGAAGAATTAATATAGTGAAAATGAGTATACTATTCAAAGCAATCTATAGATTCAATGCAATCCCTATCAAACTACCAACGGTATTTTTCACAGAGCTAGAACAAATAATTTCACAATTTGTATGGAAATACAAAAACCTCAAATAGCCAAAGCAATCTTGAGAAAGAAGAATGGAGCTGGAGGAATCAACTTGCCTGATTTCAGGCTCTACTACAAAGCTACAGTCATCAAGACAGTATGGTACTGGCACAAAGACATAAATATAGATCAATGGAACAAAATAGAAAGCCCAGAGATAAACCCACACACCTATGGACACCTTATCTTTGACAAAGGAGGCAAAAATATACAATGGATTAAAGACAATCTCTTTAACAAGTGGCTCTGGGAAAACTGGTCAACCACTTGTAAAATAATGGAACTATAACACTTTCTAACACCATACACAAAAATAAACTCAAAATGGATTAAAGATATAAAGGTAAGACCAGAAACTATAAAACTCCCAGGGGAGAACATAGGCAAAACACTCTCCGACATAAATCACAGCAGGATGCTCTATGACCCACCTCCCAGAATATTGGAAATAAAAGCAAAAATACACAAATGGGACCTAATTAAAATTAAAAGCTTCTGTATAGTTCTATATGTATATTTTTATTGAATGTAGTTCAGAGACTTGTATTTGTTCTTCTTTCTTCAAAACTAAATATTTCTTGTGCTATTCTATGATTCTTTTTTTTTTTTAGGCCAAAAAGTCCTTAAAAAAATCAAAATCTGTAAAAATTGGTGGTCTTCTTCATGGGGGATTATATTATGTCATAATAGAAAATGTGTCTGAAACCATACTAAACTGTGACTTATATTTCCATTTATGCTTAGATAGGATGTTTGATGGGTTGTATATTGTAAATTCTCTGCAGTCAGTACAAATTATTCTGCAAGCTCATTGAAGGAATGGCTACAAAATATGCATCTCAATTAGATGATCTCAACAGCACATTTGTTGGGTTCAAATCATTAAGTTAAAGTAGCATATAAAAAGACGGCCTTTTCAGAAGCATAAATGATTACAAAAATGTCTTATAAATTGTGTAATTTAGATCTTGGATGGTTTTCAAAGAACCATATTCTAGACATAAACATTCATAATATTAAAAGACCAGGCTAGGCTTGGGTGTTATTTTCTCTGAGTAAATTTTATAATTTCCAGAGAGGATTCCCCCACCTTATTCTCTGACCCATTTTTACAAATTATTCACAACAATTTACATTGGCATTCACTTTTATACTTCTGTTAATGTGGTTTTTGCCACTTTCTCAGATTAGAAAGTAAGCTTAATGAAGGCAAAGAGCTGACTCATTGGAAAAGATCCCAGTGCTGGGGAAAATTGATGGCAAAAGGAAAAGGGGGCAGTGGAGGATGAGATGGTGAGATGGCATCACTGACTCAATGTACTGAATTTGAGCAAACTCGGAGAGATAATGAAGGACAGGGAAGCTTGGTGTGCTACAGTCACCAAGAGTCAGACATGACTTAGCACCTGAACAACAAAATATTTTTCCATCACAATTTAAAAACAATGACTTACTGAACCTGTATAAAACTTCAGATGATGCACAGGTTTTATTTTTTTTTTAATTTATTTATTTTTAAATTACAATACTGTATTTGTTTTGCCATACATTGACACCACAAAAAAAGAAAACTACAGGCCAATATCACTGATGAACATAGACGCAAAAATCCTCAACAAAATCCTAGCAATCAGAATCCAGCAACACATTAAAAAGATCATACACCATGACCAAGTGGGCTTTATCCCAGGGATGCAAGGATTCTTCAATATCCGCAAGTCAATCAATGTTATTCATCACATCAACAAACTGAGAAATAAAAATCATATGATTATCTCAATAGATGCAGAAAAAGCCTTTGACAAAATTCAACATCCATTTATGATAAAAACGCTCCAGAAAGCAGGAATAGAAGGAACATACCTCAACATAATAAAAGCTATATATGACAAACCCACAGCTAACATTATCCTCAATGGTGAAAAATTGAAACCATTTCCCCTAAAGTCAGGAACAAGACAAGGGTGTCCACTTTCACCACTACTCTTCAACATCGTACTGGAAGTTTGGGCCACAGCAATCAGAGCAGAAAAAGAAATACAAGGAATCCAAATTGGAAAAGAAGAAGTAAAATTCTCACTGTTTGCAGATGACATGATCCTCTACATAGAAAATCCTAAAGACTCGACCAAAAAACTACTAGAGCTAATCAATGAATATAATAAAGTTGCAGGATATAAAATCAACACTCAGAAATCCCTTGCATTCCTATACACTAATAATGAGAAAGTAGAAAAAGAAGTTAAGGAAACAATTCCATTCACCATTGCAACGAAAAGAATAAAATACTTAGGAATATTCCTACCTAAAGAAACTAAAGACCTATATATCGAAAACTATAAAACACTGATGAAAGAAATCAAAGAGGACACTAATAGATGGAGAAATATACCATGCTCATGGGTCGGAAGAGTCAATATAGTGAAAATGAGTATACTACCTAAAGCAATCTACAGATTCAATGCAATTCCCATCAAGCTACCAGCAGTATTTTTCACAGAACTAGATCAAATAATCTCAAGATTTGTATGGAAATACAAAAAACCTCGAATAGCCAAAGCAATCTTGAGGAAGAAGAATGGAACTGGAGGAATCAACTTGCCTGACTTCAGGCTCTACTACAAAGCCACAGTCATTAAGACAGTATGGTACTGGCACAAAGACAGAAATATAGATCAATGGAACAAAACAGAAACCCCTGAGATAAACCCACACAACTATGGATGCACAGGTTTTAAATGTTGTTTAAATTCATCATAGTACTAGAAAGCTGAACAGAGTTTGAGGATGATTGATTCGTGGTGGTGGGGATGGTCGTCGGGGGATCTTCCTGAAAGTAAAAGAATGTTGGCATGTTACTAGTAGTATTCAGCAGCTTGATTGCTTCCCAATAGGGCCCCTTAGCTAAACTGGAGGTTTGAGATTAGCACTGTGGTGGATAAGAAAAATAAGGAAGCTCCTTCAAAGTCTCAAGGTAAATAAAGGCGACCACTTACCCCTGAGATATATAAATCTTAAGGAATTAAAGGATGAGAAGATAGAAGGAAAAGAAAAGAAAGAAAAAGAAAAGAAGCCAAATTAAGAGAAACCAGGAAAAAAACTCAAGGCCTAAGAGAGTGTAAATAATGGAAGAAAAGGCCAACGAGAAAAGGTGAGCTTCTGTGGTGGTGCTTTCAATAAAACATCTCCTAAGGATGGGCCTCTTTAAGGGACCTCACCTAGCTGTTGCCAGCTGTGGAACTTTTGTTTGCAAACTGCTATGTCCTTTACCTTCAAGGGTGATGAGAAAGGCAGCATTCCTGGTAAGGGTCCTGCAGAATCAACACATGCAATTGCTCTCAACTCCCCTGTGACTATTTACGAAGGCCATTATTTTGTTATCTCATCACACCTGTAGATAACATAGATTATCTTTATGTCAAAATGTTTTCCTGTCAAAAGAGGATGAATGTTGTTCCAGCTGTCACATTCTGATAGTTAACAGCTCACTGTTATATCCTTGCCAAAGCCCTTTAGCCTGGCACAGTGTGTGAATCATTGTCAATGGCATTTAAAAATCTGTTGGAAAAAATATATATTTTGACTGTTCATCAAGTATTCCAATGAACTAAGATTATGTCTTGTCTTTGTGAATTCAATTATTAATTGATCAATCACTTTGCCCTAAAATAACTGATAGTTTAGGATTTTCTGTGCCTCCAAGGAAATTAAATGCAAATCTCTGTCAGTCATCTGTTCACAAAGGCTCCTTTAAGGGATCCACTGGAATACAAATGGAAGGCCCCGCAGCAATTTTGGTCCACTGTAACTCACTCTCTCTTATTTTATTTTTTTCTTAATAACCCCTTCTTTAAGGTGCCTATTTGATTTCTCTCTGACTTTTCTCCCTTAAGAAGGAAATATGATTCCAAGGTAATATATCAAAGTACTTAACACTGATACAAATTAGAGTTCTATCCTTTTTCTTTTCTACACAAGTTTCTAGTGGATGTAGGCTCTTAGAAGCCTGAGGACAGAATGAGCTTCGAAGTATCAGCTATTTGGGACTTCAAGAACAGAAGTGTTTCTCCCTTTGAGATTTTTCTTTTAAATCACAGGCAGAGAGAAACAGTCATTCTCTGAAAATCTTGAATGACCAATTTTGGGACTTTTTTCTCCCAATATCCTCTGGTGCAGAAAAATCATTTAAAATGAATATTTTGACTACAATACCTAAAATATAAAATATTTTAATTTTTGATATAGCTTACTCTACTGAATGAAACTATCTCCATTTTGGGCTTCCCAGGTGACTCAGTGGTAAAGAATCTGCCTGCTAATGCAGGAGTTGCAGGAGACGTGGGTTCAATCCCTGGGTTTGATCCCTGGGTTGGGAAAGATCCCATGGAGAAGGAAATGGTAACCCACTCCAGTGTTCGTGCCTGGGAAATCCCATGGACAGAGGAGCCTGGCGGGCTACAATGAGTCAACTCAGCACACAGCACACATCTCCATACTAACATTATATTCTATATTATCCAGTTAATTTTGGTACATGCATTGCTCCTTCTCTTTGTCATAGCAAAGGAAGATAGCAATGAAAAAACTTCCTATTCATTTTTCATTCATTCATTCAAAATATTTACTTTACTCTCCTCAGATCAAACAAGGTACAGATTTTATTATTTTAATGAAAACACTCATCTCTGCTGCTTATGAACTAACAGTCTCTTGGGGAAGACTCATTTACTGTTCAGCTCTGTGATTTCTGTGACTATTAGTGACAGCACCTCTGAGCCAGGAAATTTCTGACTCAGAGAAGAAATATTCAAACCCATATGACAGCAACACCTTTGCTATTAATAGAGAGGCAAATCCTTTCCTAAAGTTCAAATCAAAAAGTAATACACAAGGGCTCAAATATTTTGACAAATCATCACTCTTTTTTAATCTCTGACCTACCTTGGACTCTTTTCCTCCTAAAACACCACGTAAGATTACCAAATATTACAGGCTCTACTCTAAACAGTGCTAATATCTTGTGAGTCATATTTCTCTGTGGATCTACGCAAAGTTAATAAACTCCCAAACTCCACTGTCTGTACATCTTTGTCACTTTATTAAACCTAGTGTCTGCTTATTCTCGTTTGCTGTCCTTTCTCAAACTTGAGTCTCTTCACATCACTCACTGACAAATACTGTTAATACTAATGTCTCCATTTTTCTTACTATCCAGTTACTTTTTCATTTCAAGAGATTTAACATTCATGCCCATGACAGTTTTCACAGGTGTAGCCTCTCAGTTTCTTGGTGTTTTCTCCTATGACCTGTCCCTGAGCTGAAATGTATCCACATATGAACATGGTCCCTCTTTGGAGTCTGTAGATCTAGTAACACCTAGAAGTATTCCTAACAATCTATTCTCTGTGGGTAATCTAGTCTCTCTTTATTTTAGGGGCTTCTCAGGTGACTCAGTGGTAAAGAATCCACCTGCCAAGCAGGAGATGCAGGTTCAATCCCTGGGTCAGGACCGGAGGAAATGACAAGCCACTCCACTATTCTTGCTTGGAGATTCCCATGGACAGAGAAGCCTGGCAGGCTACAGTCCATGGGGCCAAAAAGTGTCAGACATGACTTAGGGACTAAAAAGTAACTACCACCTTTATTTTCACAGTCCTTTATTCTTATTAGACACAGGATACCTGTTGCATAAGCAAATTAGCACTTCTAGACCAATGACACTTTAATTTCTTTCCTTATTAGCCACTGTCTGCTTTCACAGTCCTAGCCATCCAATTTCTTTTTCAATCCAACATTGAATCAGATTCTATCAAACTGCCTCTTTGTTTTCCTTCCACTATGATGCTTGGGTCAAAACCTTATAACTGCATTGAGTCTAGCTGCCTGATTTTCCCTGTCTACAGGGTTTCAACAAAGTGTTGCTGAACAGATATCATAAAACCAGGCTGAATCTATCAACTATGAATCCATGGTTTCCAGTTCATCTTCACTCAAAACAGATGATTAAAAAACTACATCACAGACAAAAGAGAAGGGTGGGTCAATTTTGGATCTTTCTTACTCAACATATAGCTTACCAGCACAATACTTATATTTTTCCACCATCTTCCTGCTCTTGCTGTTGATGTATTATCTGTTCAGAATCTTTCCACCTGTCTTCTGAATAGAGTATTGCTTAAAAGCTGTGGAGTGAGCATGGGTTTGAATCTTCACTCTGCTAATTAATGCCTGTCTAATTTTAATGTATCTGGTTAATGGCTCTGCTTTCTCACCTTTAATTAAAGATAAGTGATAAATATTGCCACTGTCACTGTTTCTGAAGGTTGTTGACTATTCCTCCTGGTGAAAACTAATACATTTCAAATATCTTTCTCTTCTCTAATTCTGTCTTCCCCAGATTAGTTTGACTACTATGATTGCTTTTCAGGTTAAGAGAAGGTGCTCTCTTTTCTATCCAACCTTAGAGACAATTTCTGGCCTATTGATTAGTATAGCTGGCTACACTGACTTGTGCGGTTTTTTGAAACAGTTTTAAAACACACTCTCCCTCGAGCACTGAAAAATCTTTTCTCTAAGTCTTAACATGGCTTATAAAGCAAGTTCCCACTTGGGACAGTTTCAAATGGGTATTTATTCAAATAAAATATAAATGAGTGAAATCCTCTTTCAGAAAATCAGAGTTGAAAAAAGCAACTGGCAAAATCACTTTCATCATGTCAGATGAGATTACGTAGGGAATTTAGTTTCTCATAATGAAACAGAGCAGGACCCTATTGTTCTTGTCCCCAGAGTCCTCAGCCTGCCTTTCGCTGGCAGAAGAACTTTAGCCAAAGAATAAGTTGATTCAGAAAAGTGAGGAAATGAAGAAACAAAGGAAGATGGTCCAACAGGTCAATAATATTAGTTTGGTTACTAAACACAGTGGAAGACCTTTAGTTCCTCTTCAAGGGCTACAGGTAATATTCAGAGCCATATCCTGTGAGCTGCCTTATAGAACAGGCCACTGGGTAGAACAAGATAACCGCATGGTGACCAGACTGTCCTGACGACATAAGCTTGCCACAATTCTGAAAGCTGGCTTCCCAGAAATGGGAACAAACTTATTCTGGGGCTGGAGATTAAGGGTACTTAATCAAAATGATGCTGGTCAGACCACCACGTGGCCAATTTCAAGGTTACTGTCAGAGCTGACTGGGCCGTTACTGCCCATAGCCCCCTCCGTGTCTATAAAAGCTCTTGCCCCCTGAAGGTCAGTGGAAAAAAGTCGGCCTTTGGGCAGGAGTCTGCCTCCCTACCTCCTCTCACTGCCGGTCTCTGCGATAAAACAAACATTCATTTCCCCCAACCTTGCCTCTGCACTGACTTCGGAGCTGCGAGCCGCTGGACCCCACTTCCGGTTGCAGTTTTTGCGCTCACGTGACTCCTCCGTGCTCTCGCGATATCGAGGTCTCCTGCATTGACAGACAGGACTGTGGCCATGACAGGACTATGAGATGGCTGGGAAGAGCCTTGCTGCTCACGTCTCTGCTCTTGGCTCGCTGGCCTCGGGAGGGAGATTTGGGGGACATTCGTAGCAGCTGCCGAAGCCATTTATTTCGAGGATGCTCCCTGTTTCTCTCCTACTCAGCATTGACTGCCAGCTGACATTTTTCCTTGGAAGAACGGAAAGATTCTTTTGGAAGCTCCAAGACCGAATAAGTCTGCGGCTGTGCGCCCGGCTAACTTCTCTTTTGGGCACGAGGTATTTTGACTTATATTTGATGTTGAGGACATTTTGTGAGCACACAGTATCATTTGGGCATTTTGCCAACTGGTTGTGATGTGTGTCTACCATGGAGGACCATTTGTGAGCATGGAGAGGCGTTGGGATGTTTTGCCAACTGGTTGTGATGTGTATTTGATGTTGAGGACCCTTTGGGTGGGGAAGTATTGATTTGGGACTCTGTCCTCGGTCATCCTCTTGGTAAATCTGGACAGTCTGTCTTCTGTGTGTTGAGTGTATATTCCATTTGTGTGGTTGGTATCCTTGTTGTATTTTGTAAAGTAGGAAACTCAGGATCATTTTATTAGATAAATTTTAGCTATGAGATTAATACCAAAGAAAAAGAAACTTTTTAAAACAATATATGACAACAGTATTCTACACTGTTAACTTATTAGGGACATGGCTTTGGCTGACAACAATGCTATTCTTTTAAAGATAATACCTTCTTCCCTCCCTCTCTCATTCCATTTCTGTCTAATCTTTTAATTGAAAACTACTTATATGAATAGGTTTCTATATCCATTTCAAGATATCTCAAACTATAGCTTGATTTACCTTCAAAAATTGACTTAATGATTACAAAATAGAAGTATCCTTGGAAAGCGGGAGAGGGAAAATGAAAAATAGTGACATTGAGTTCCTGTACTTTCTCTGAAACCAATGTAAATGTTAATGATACCCCAGTACTTGCTCATTCATTCCACAGGCCAGTTTCCCTTGTGACATGCTAAATGCAGTTGTTCAGAGGGTCCGGTGACCTCTAGCAAGTAGACTAGCCTTCTCTTCAGATGGCTTCACCCATCCAAATAATTTATAAATATTTTCATATTATTTTGCTTCCAAAAAGATACATCTTTCACATATTAGTTAGTGTCATACAACAATCACCAACTGTTTTGGCACCAGAAAATGGTGATGTGGAAGATAATTTTTCCATGAACTGGAAGTGAGAGGGAATTATTTGGGGACAATTCAAGTGCATCACATTTATTGTGCACTTTATTTCTATTACTGTTATATCAGCTTTCCGTCAGATCATCAGGCATCAGATCTCAGAGGTTGGGGACCCCTGGTATAATATATAGTAGTAAGCGGTTGGTGTTTTTTGAAGGACTTTGCAAATGTTAGCTAATTAAAGCCTCACAATCAGCCTACATGGTAAGAACTATTAGTTTTCTTTTCATGCATAAGAAATTGGAACCCAGAAATGTTAATTAATGTCCTCAAGGGCCACACATCATCGGTACTGGCTCCAGAAATGATAGCTAGTGATCTTTTAGGCAGCTCTACCCAGAAATCACTAGAGTCACCTTAAGAGACCTGATATACCACATATGAATGATGCTTTGTCATGTGGTATTTCAGGTATAGATTTTAATTTAAATGTCAGTGTCTCAACCTAAATAGATTGTGAAGTGTGGTTCAGTCTATATTGACCCCCAGAATGTCATGTTTATAATTAATAATCACCAGAGATACAGGCAAGTTTAATAGTGGGTTTCTGCAACTGTAGGTAGATTTTTATCATCTACCCTAGTTTTCAGTGGGCTAAGTGTTTACTTGAGGATGACATTCCCCTATAGTACTTGGTAGACATGAATACAAGTGTTAAAAATATAATCATTTTGTCACTCTGCCACATACTATCCTATTTTATCCAAGTTTAAAACCAAATGAATTGCAGCAGTAATGACTCTATATGGCAAACAAGATATTATAACAATTAATATTGATCCTTGTTGTTGTTGTTTAGTCTCTAAGTTGTGGCCAGCTCTTTGCGACCCCATGAACTGTAGCCCACCAGGCTCCTCTGTCCATGAAACTGATACATGTACTACATAATAAATAAAAGTAGGAATATGTAGAAAGTGTCTTGAGCTGTCTGTTTCTTGTGCCTTCCTTTGTGCTGTGGATAGGGCTTCCCAGGTGGCTCTAGTGTTGAAGAACCTGCCAACAATGCAGGAAACTTAAGAGATGTGGGTTTGATCCCTGGGTCAGGAAGATCGCCTGGAAAGCATGGCAACCCACTCTGGTATTCTTGCCTGGAAAAAATATTCCACGAGCAGAGAAGCCTGTCAGGCTGCAGTCAGTGGGGTCACAGAGAGTAAGACATGACTGAGTGAGTAAGCGTGAACTACCTTTATTACTTGACTAAACTTGCTCTAGAATAGCCTGACTACCACTCAGTCTTCTTTGGGAAATATCTGAATTCTTTCAGAAGACCAGTGACTTGATAATCTGAAAATCTAGTAGTATTCCTGTTTCCAACATGTCCATTTATGATATCTTACATTATAGTGAAGAGAATTTTATAAAAGCACATGAACTATATTTCGAGACCTCATGGCTACATCACTAGTCCTTTAGTGTTATTAAATCATAGGAAATATGTCTCAAATCTGGAATCCATCACTGATTCTTTTCTCCCATAACCTGCATGACCAGTGGAGCATCGAGTTCTGCTGATTCCTTCTCCTGAATAGCTCTCAAGCCTCTCCTTTTCTCTGCATCTGCACAGCCACCATATAGTTCAGGCTACCGTTGCTCTTCCCTGGATGATTAGAGCAGATCCTTCTAAACCCCCTGGGGAGTGGATTCAGTGAAACTTATGCCAGGGTTTCATTGTAGCAACTGTTTTTCTTTGAAATATTGTTTTAAATGTTGTCATCTTGTGCTTTGCCCCCTTCATGGTGGGCGAGACTCTCAGGGAATTATAACAGTGAAGACCCCATGGGATAAGTTCTTCAGAGGTGCTTGGAAGTTTCCTGATGCCAGGGCCTTCCAGTCAGTGCATTTCACCAAATTTGCACAGGTCTCAGAGAATGGATCTGTCAGTCTATCCAGCAATGAAATGATGGGAAGATGAAAATCTGAATTAAGTCTATGACCAGGTGAATTCTGAGAGACATCTGGGTAGAAAATAGCTGTCATAGAGATAGAAAATCTCAAGAGTATGCCAATTCTGAATCCTAATAAATTCAGCTAAAGAAAGATCAGATAAACACTATTTATTTGCCAGGTATGTCTTGGACCTAAAGTATTTGCATCTTAAATATGACAGACTGCATAAAAGAATATTTTAAAGATATTTATCAGTATTTCCTATCAGTGAGAACTATACTTATAAATATTTATTGTATTTCATATAATAAATGAGTATGAATAAAAAAGCAATAGAAAGACTCTACATCTATATACTAAAATAATAATATGTAAATTATAAGCAGTCATTTAAAATATATCACATATTTTCAATAGATACCTAATAGAAGAGATTTCAAAGGTGAACTAGTTATGCAAATAATTATAGTAAGGGGTTTATGCACTCATTAGAAAAAAATTGCTTCTGAAGCTTTTATGACTGTCTGAAATACATGGGTAAATCAGGAAATAAAATACTGTGTATTCAATCACAAAATATTAATCGAGCATTTGTTATGTACCATTCATTGTTAATGTCAGTGATAAAACAGTCAATGAGAAATGGCTTTGCTCTTGTAAGAATTCACTGTCCTTTAGCAGAGCACCAGACAATAATAATCATTTTTGGAAAGAGTCACATTAACACAAAATAAAATTCTGACTTAAAAAGCTGTTCTAACTTTGGGAATATGCGCTCTCCAAGGCTTAGTGGCATTGCTGTAAAGAGTTCAGAAACATAGAGACCTTTATATAGTAAAATCTCATTTTGAACCTAATGGCATATCAGATATGGATAAATGTTTAAACCAAACATTTTTGAAAATAAAACTTCAGAAATAAAGATAACTGGATCATTTGTGCACAGTCACTCAGTCGTATCTGACTTTTTCGTGACCCTATGGACTGTATCCTGCCAGGCTACTCTGTCTATGGAATTCTCCAGGCGAGAATACTGGAGTGGGTTGCCATTTCCTACTCTAGGGGATCTTTCCCACCCAGAGATTGAACCCAGATCTCCCTCACTGCAGGCATATTCTTTACCACTGGACTATCTGGCATCATATATTTGGCAAACTGAGAAGAGAGCTGTTAGTTCAAAGTAAGTCTAGATACTTCCTCCTAGGACTGATTCTCAGTAAATATGCATAGTTTAGGCCTAAATGTGACACTTAAAATTACAAAGAGCTATGACAACACATCTAAAGAAAATCAAATATATAACATATTAATTGATTAAAATGCCCTTTTTTAAAAGTTGTAGGTTGGCTATCAAAACAGGAAATGTACATTTAAAAAGAAAGAAAAGTTCCAAAGAGTCCTAGAATCTCTTGATGAAACCCTATACTTATGTTTTTTAAATTCTTGTTTCCTTTGTAACTTGGCTGAAAATACTCTATTTGATTCTGTTTGACAGAGGTGAACGTAACAGATGAATGGCAACAAAATCATAAAAGACCAAATGATGTTGAATTATTGTTCTGTAGCACAAAGTTTATCTAGATCTTTAATGATATCTTTTCTCCTATTTTAATAAAATCATCAGTCATGTATCTAAGAAGATCACCCAGGTGAACTGATAAGGTATAATAGTTTTACAGTGAACATATCAGACAATACCATAGTGATTTGCAGCAATACATAATACAATTCTTATTGAAAAACACACCAAAATATTATATGTTAATATCGTGATGTCAACCAAAAATGCTTTTGTTCTCTAAAATCATCGCAGATTACTTTTTCCATCATAAGCATTATTTTTATTCTGCCTATTGATGACACAGACTACATCTGCAGGGAATAAACAATGGAGAGTTTACTGGTATTAAAACTGCTCATTTTAGTGTTGATTAAAGTCACGAGTTGGACACGACTTAGCGACTGGACAATGACAACAAAAACCGCAAGAAAACTTGAAGGAAGAGAGATGGGTACACACAGCAATTACCTTTTTAATCATGCATCCCAGGTTTTTAATTATATTTTCAATTTCCTTTTTGCATAATTAGCTCTTTTCCTTCAACTAATACAGAGAGAACAAGGAGACCAATGGAGGGAAGTTTTCAGGCTGTTTCCATCACCCTGATAGCTCTTCTTTCCCAGATTCTATTTTATTGTATCTCTTCTTTCAATTCTTGTCATTCTGTCTGCCATGCTGTCCAGCTTGTCAGGAAAATAACCATAACACATACTGAAATATAAGAAGACATTTCTTTAGCCTCAGTAAAGAATAAAGAATCACACTTCTCAGAAAATGGAAGAGTCATAAACAAAGAAACAAAAATTTGGGGTCAGCTTTCTGAATTGGTGCTCCCAGGTTCTCATTAATTGGATCACAGATTATCTGCTGCACCTGAAATTTCAACAATTAATGTTTCCTTTCAAGTTAGTAATGCAAATACAGTCAATAGCTATTAACATACAGAAAACCCAGATTGGAAACTACATTAACATCCCATTTACTGTTAACTTAATTGAGTTTTTTTTTTTTTTTTTAACTTTTTGCTGTCACTAAAGGATAAACTGGAGAAGGTGATGGCATCCCACTCCAGTACTCTTGCCTGGAAAATCCCATGGACGGAGGAGCCTGGTAGGCTCCAGTCCATGGGGTTGTGAAGAGTTGGACACGACTGAGTGACCTCACTTTCACTTTTATGCATTGGGGAAGGAAATGGCAACCCACTCCAGTGTTCTTGCCTGGAGAATCCCAGGGATGGAGGAGCCTGGTGGGCTGCTGTCTATTGAGTAGCAGAGTCGGGCACGACTGAAACAACTTAGCAGCAGCAGAGGATAAACAGGTCGACAGGAGAATGCTGACACTGGGCTCGCAGGCAGATGTGGATAAAGCTGGTAGATACCATTTAACTAAGAATGAGATTCTCGAAAGGAGCTCATCCGGGAAAGGGCACTAGAGAGAGCCCAAGATGAAAACGGTGTCTAGAGAGATTTTATCTACACAATCATTGTGCCAAGAGAGGCCTCCACAAGCACAGAAAGAGCCAACAATCTACATATCAGGCAACATTACTCACAGTTTAAAAGCCCCTAACTGGCAAGGCAGGCTCTATATTTGATTTTTTTAGAATTCCTAGTTGAAAGCATTATATATAGTATTAGCTACCATTGCTAAAATTATTTATAATTTTATACTCTTTTCAGTTCACTATTATAATTTGTTATCAATAAAGATCCTCCAAAAGTCCTAATTGATTCTGTTAGTGTGGACTTTAAAAGCCATCAACATATTCTTATTGAATACAGCAAAAAAAAATCTAAATTCTTATCATGACATCTCATATTTTCCAAGATCTGGCCTTTGTCCATTTATGTAACCTTGTTTACAGGCTGTTTTCATGTAAATTTTACTCTAATCTAAACCCATGATTATAGAATTCCTCATCCAACATACAGCAATTTGCTTTAGTGCTTAAATATTATGTCAAGGTGTTACTTCTTCCTTGAATAGCTCCCTTAGTTTGATGCCTGAAAAACACTTCACGTTCTTTAGTGTTAACAGGTCATTTTTTGCTGTAAATCCTTTCCTGGCCATGATCCATGAGGATTGATCATTGCCTTTATAAAACTCTACCCACCCCCAGCAACTACCATGTGTGCTTAGACCCCTCAGTCGAGTCTCTTTGCGACCCCATGGACTGTAGCCTGTCAGACTTCTCTGTCCATTGGGATTCTCCAGGCTAGAATACTGGGGTGGGTTGCCCCTTTCTTCTCCAGGGGATCTTCCCAACCCCGGGATTGAACCCAGGTCTCCTGCACTGCAGGCAGATTCTTTACTGTCTGAGCCACCAGGGAAGCCCAACAGCTACCATGATGCCTACCATATTCATTTTCACTTAATTACTTAGATGTTTGTTTCTTTTTCCTACTGTGCAATTAGGGCAGGGATAATACCAAGTTCAGGGGCTTCTCTGGTGACTCAATTGGTAAAGAATATGCCTGCAATGCCAGAGACTTTGGTTTGATCACTGGGTTGGGAAGAAGGTCCCCTGGAGAAGAAAATGGCAACCCACTTCAGTATTCTTGCCTGTAGAATTTCATGGACAGAGGAGCCTGGTGGGCTACAGTCCATAGGGTTGCAGAAAGTCAGACAAGACTGAAATGACCAAGCACGTTTTGGAAGTTGCTGCCACAGCCACTGCTAAGAGGCAGGAGTGAATTGCCCTATGCTCAACCACTTATTCAAAACTCAGCCTTGGGAGATGTGTGTAAGGTAGAGCTGTGGTCATGCCCACCACTCACTTCACTAGGAATCCTGGAGAAGAAGAATTTGGTGTTCCTGTGATTCCATACAGAAATGAGAGCAAGTGAGTTTAATGCTCTTTAAATACCACCCAAAATCAGAGAGAAAATCTTCCCCAAATGAATCTGATATGCTTGTGAGCTGTGAATGCAAGCTAGACAACTCACATAGGCAACATCTATTATATTGACTATCACAATGAAATTATTGTCTTAATTTCATTGGAGAATTTTTCATGCTATGATTTCAAAATTCAATAAACTGCTGTATTAGATTTTCATCACAGTTTTGTTCATAACCATTTTTATGACATTCATAGACATGTAAGAAATTTTAATGGTAATCTGCACTTATTCACAAGATTTTTTATCAGAATAAATGTGAGATATTTTAAAATTAAAAAGAAATAAACATCTATGAAGCAAATAAGGATTTTTAGAGATAAAATTCTCTGGGGTGTTTGGTAATCACTACTTAATGTGGCCCATCAAAACAAATAAATAACTGAAGACTATAGTTATAATTTTATGTGACTAATGTAAGTATGCATTTCCATTGAAAAAGAAACTATTTTGAAGAATAAACTCAATCTGACATTCAAGGAATCATTAACTTCAAACCTCAGGCTTTTCCTGAAATGATAGGCCTTTCCAATGGTAAGAGAATTTTAATGAAGGGAATGGAAATAGCAAAAGAAATGACATTTCATGTCATTTTCAAACAAAACTTCCTCTGGACTCTATCAAATAAAGTATAAAAGGATGATATGATTCCAGTCATTCAACTCATCTTAGATATCATAGTATCTCAACAACATATTTATTTTACCATCAAGCATTTCCTAAAATGTATTTTTCTTAGCATAGAGATATGTCTCAGATTTTTCCCCCATTATCAAATATCAAACGAGGAAATTTGCTAAACAATTTATTAAAAAACTGCTAAATCATTCAAAAAACTATGTAGTCATTAATATGTTTATAAACTATTGAATTACATGGGCATATGCTAACATTTGAAATAAATATTTAAAATAAATATTACAGAATGATCTCAATAGTATAATCTATTTGGATAGATTATATATACAGATATATTTCAGTCAGTTCAGTCACTCAGTTGTGTCTGACTCTTTGTGACCCTGTTGACTGCAGCACGCCAGGCTTCCCCGTCCATCACTAATTTCCTGGAGCTTGCTCAAACTCATGTCCACTGAGTTGGTGATGCCATTCAACCATCTCATCTTCTGTTGTTCCCTTCTCCTCCTTCCTTCAATCTTCCCCAGCTTCAGGGGATTTTTCCAGTGAGTCAGTTCTTCACATCAGGTGGCCAAAGTATTGGAGTTTCAGCTTCAGCATCAGTCCTTGTAATGAATATTCAGGACTGATTTTCTTTAGGATTAACTGGGTGGATCTCCTTGCAGTCCAAGGGACTCTCAAGAATCTTCTCCAACACCACAGTTCAAAAGCATCAATACTTCAACACTCAGCTTTCTTAGTAGTCCAACTCTCACATCCATACATGACTACTGAAGAAGCTATTGCTTTGAGTAGATGGACCTTTGTTGGTAATGTCTGTAATGCTGTCTAGGTAGGTCATAACTTTTCTTCCAAGGAGCAAGCGTCTTAATTTTATGGCTGCAATCGCCACCTGCCGTGATTTTGGAGCCCCCAAAATAAAATCTCTCACTGTGTATTTGTATATTATTTACATAATATTAAGTTGGGTGTATATTTAGGGTTTACAGATGTTTAAATGTTCACAGTAAATAAAACATCATGAATTGTATCAGGTCAAGAGAAGAAAACTGAACTCTATTTTAAAAGACAAATTTCATAACTCAACACACATTATTCAATTTAATAGTATAATTTTTCCATTCTAGTTTAAACTATGAAAAGTACACACATATTCTTTATTAGATAGCTCTTTGTAACATTAGGCCTCTTGAAAGCACTGCTGCAAATGAAGTGTTTTGACTAAAAATTATTCTCACTGCTTAAACAAATCAAATTGTAAACATGTTCTTTTGAACAGTTTCCTTAGACAATCCCTTGTGTGGTTATTACCCAGAACTTTGTATAACAGTTTATTTTTCCCAATCAAATTAAACAATCATTACACCTGAGAGAATTAAAGTAAGGCAGTTTAAACAGAATTATCTTACTAAATTTCATCTCAAATTTTAAAGAAATTTCAGATTTAAGAATGCTAACCCTAAAATAACAGGATTACAAGGTTGCAGAATATTGTAAAATGCTACCATTAATGTAAAATCCCTTCTGTAATTATTTTCCATTCATCACTTTTTAAAAATAAGTTACCTTAGGTATACTTTACAACACCCAACAGCACACACAACTCCAAGGCAAATATTCTTCAAGACAGGTGTTTAGATTTTGTTAACTTTTTAAAATAGCTGGTAATGATAACCCTGTATGTGAGACAGCAAGAGAGACACAGATGTAGAGAAGAGTCTTTTGGACCTTTGTGGGATGTGGGAGAGCGAGGGTGGGATGATGATTGGGAGAATGGGGCATTGAAACATGTATAATATGTAAGAAAAGAATCGCCAGTCTAGATTCGATGCAGGATATAGGATGCTTGAGGCTGGTGCACTGGGATGACCCAGAGAGATGGTATGGGGAGGGAGGTGGGAGGGGGGGTTCAGGGTTGGGGAACACGTGCACACCTGTGGTGGATTCATGTTGATGTATGGCAAAACCAATACAGTACTGTAAAGTAAAATAAAGTAAAAATTTTTAAAAAAGCTCTGTATTTAAAAATCTGATTTCATTGAATTATTTTAAACTGTATATGTGGTTATCCCCCACCCCGTTTTTATATGATCTCAAAAAAAATAAAACAAAAAAACACAAAATAAACAAAAATTTTTTTTTTATTTTTTATTTTAAAATTTTTTTTGAATTTTTTTTGTTTACCCCCCAAAGTTTTGAGGGGCTAAGTTAGTTAAATACAGGCAAAACAGTTTATCGCACAGGCCTTATCATAGCGCTCACATCCAGTAACTAAAGTGGAGATTCTTATTGTCATCATCATCATAATTCTTATTTAAGTCACTCTCTACAGTTGCTTAATCATGCAATGATCCTTCTGTTAATACTGAGATTTACATAAATAAAGTATATCTGGTTTCTTCTGGTTTCTTTCCCTCCAGTGAAAGTGAAAGTCACTTAGTGGTGTCCAAGTCTTTGTGACCAAATGGGCTATACAGTCCGTGGAATTCTCCAGGCCAGAATACTGGAGTGGGTAGCCCTTCCCTTCTCCATGGGATCTTCCCAACCCAGGAATCAAACCGGAGTCTCCTGCATTGCAGGTGGATTCTTTACCAACTGAGCTATCAGGGAAGCCTCTACAGACTGTCAGAAATGTAATTCAATGCTAATTGTATTTCTTGCCATAGAGAACACTTTCTAGATATTAAAGGGAAAGTGAATGTATATACAGCATATAGTAAAATGTGAGCTTCTAAATTTAAAAACCAAGATAGGCCTTATTCTTTATTTTTTGCAGCTAAAAAGGAGGCAATGCTCTTTACTGTGGAAACTCATATTTTTTTAGTCCTTCACAAAGGAAAATACAATTAGTTAAAAGTTAATTTTTGTGAGAAAAAAAAAGAAAAACATAAAATCAGAAATGCCTACCTCCTTGCTGTTGATGAGAGAAAGCTCCTAAACATAACATTTAATTCAGTGTGATGAAATTGAATATCTTCAGAACTGAAAAAAATCACTGAGGTGCACCAAAGATAGAGTACTTCCCTTAAGTGTTTTTGTTTCAATAAGAAGAGATTATACACTGACCTTTTCTTTAGCCTTGGTTTCTCCATTTTTAATCATTATACAAGATTTGGTAGGAATCTTTGCTGACACTTTGCTCCTCAGGGGGCAATTAAGAGTTTAGTGGAAAAAGAAAATCATTTTACTTTATTACCGAAAATGACAGCAGAGAGGCCAGCATATTGGGACTGCCAAAGCATTCTCTCGATCTCAGCAACACAAGAATCCATACAGCTGTGCTTAAGGGAAATTGCATATCCAAAAATATATATATATAACACACACGTCACACATAGATCTGTTACCATTACTGACTGCTATCTTATACCACAGTAGAGCTGCTTCACTTAATTTTGTACCCTTGTGCAAATTGACTTGTTCTAGCAAATCTGCTATTTTGGTTTTTGTCTATCTTACTCTCCTTTATATTTCCAAATTATAATACTTTAATAAGGATTTTACTTTTTAGTGCCAAAAAAATGAAAAGGAACATCAGCATTATTTTCCCTCAAGTGAATCAATTTAAACTAAACAATTATGTTTGGAGAAAGAAATAGCAACCCACTCTAGTACTCCTGCCTGGAGAATTTAATGGACAGAGGAGCTTGGTGGGCTACAGTCTGTGAGGTCACACAGTCAGACATGATGGAGTGACTAACACCTTCATTTTTCTTTTAAAGCAGTTATTTTAGAAATATCTGTATATATATTTTAGGAAAAAATACTGTGTAAAATTTAATATGAAAAATTTATTATTCATTGTAACTGGTGTAATACACCAGCTACTGTAACAACTGCCTCCCTCCCCCATTTTTAGCAGCTTAGCACAGCAAAGTTTCATTTCTCCTCTCATGTTGGGGAAGGATAAATGGGCTTATTTTCCATCCATCTTGTGGTTTTTCTGCCCCTTGGAGGCCCTGATTCTTCTGCTGGAAAATTCATATGATGAGGAGACTGGGAGAGATGGGGAGAGAGAGAGAGAGTGAAGGAAATTGAACAAGAAGACATTTTAGATGCTCTGCCTGTTGATGTATGTGGTGTTCCTCTGGTTCACTATCTAGGAGCCAGATCTGTAGCTCCATGAGATTTTAGGGATGTGATGTGGTCTTGATATTTTTCCTGGGAAAGAGATTATGTGTGGCCATCAGCATTCTCTGTAGAAGTAAGTTTCCCTGGAAAAATGTTTTGATAAGTTTCAATTTAAATTATGGATCTTCTTTGAAGAAAATGTTTATTATTTTAAACCATAATCACTGTAGCCACATCTTTCTCAACGAAGATGTTAAGGACAGAAATGAAATATAATTTACATCACAGGTGTGCATGCTCAGTCAGTCAGTCATGTTCTAATCTGCGACCCCATGGACTGTAGCCCACCAGGCTCTTTTGCCCATGGGATTTTCCAGACGTTAATGCTGGAGTGGGTTGCTGTGCCCTCCTCAGGCAGTCTTCCCAGCCCAGGGTTCTAACCTGTGTCTCTTGTGTCTCCTGCATTGGCAGGTGGATTCTTTCCTATTGTGCCGCCTGGGAAGCCAGAACAAGTAGAAGCTGTAAGAGCAAACTTACAGTTTCACTGTTAATCATTTTTCTCTGCCCTGAGAACCCTCTGTTTCAAAGAGGGAAAGCCCCTTTAACCTAACATGTCAGTAAGGAAGCAAGTATAATCTTGTTAATACCAGCTGCTGAGATTTCTTCTTTGTTGTTGTTGTTGTTTGCTGTTGTTCTTTCTGAAACAAAATCTGCCAAAACAGAGAAGGCTGATATATTTTAAACAACCTATGTTTTAAGTACTTTTTAGATTGCCTCTCTCTCTGCACCAGGATGTATTTTTCATGATAAAAGTAATTCTGTACATTCTATACTCTGACTTATGCCCAGCGCCTAGAGAGTAGCTATTATAAATGGGCTGGACTGCAATAAATACCTGTGTAAAGCAAAAATATTTAGGGTAGAGTCTCACCCTATTTATTTTGTGGAGGAACCTACAGCAGGAAAACTCTTTAAAATTAATCTGCTTCCAAGTTTAGTACAAAATATGGTTAAAATTATATGCTCTATTTGTTTTAAAAGAAGAGGACATGTATCCTAAATAAATTTAGTGAAATAGCAAGTATGTAGAATGGAGAGCAGTATGGTGTTTCCCACTTAACCTGCAATTCTCTTGAGAGGAGACACCCTTCATGATATCTCTAGGTCATCAACAATCTATAGTAAATGACTACTTAGATCCCTTTGGGCTTCCCTTGTGGCTCAGCTGGTAAAGAATTTGTCTGCAATGTGGGAGACCTGGGTTCAACCCCTGGGTTGGGAAGATCCCCTGGAGAAGAGAAAGGCTACCCCTCCAGTATTCTGGCCTGGAGAATTCCATGGACTGTATAGCCCGTGGGACTGCAAAGAGTCGGACAGGACTGAGCTACTTCTATAGTGCGTTCCTGGTGGCTCAATTGGTAAAGAATCCAACTCAACCACCTGCAGTGCAGTAGACCTGGGTTTGATCCCTGGGTTGGGAAGGTCCCCTGGAGAAGGGCATGACAACCCATTCCAATATTGTTGCATGGAGAATCCCCATGGACAGAGGATCCTGGCAAGCTGCAGTTCATGGGGTCGCAAAGAGTTGGACATGACTGAGTGACTAAGCACACACAGAGGATTCTATAATACCCTACCTTTACAGAAAACTGTAATCCATTTATTACCAAGGAATACTATATAAATCCGCTTAGTATTTCTAAACAGCTCAGGTGAAAAAGGATTCTTTCAGGAATCTTGCTGTCTCATGAGAAGAACTGTCTTCTTACAATTGTATAAAAGTTATTGATATATCTAAGTATTCTCTGCAGAAGTCAAGAGTTATGGAAATTCATCCTCTGAACTCTTTATTTTATAAATTAATTTCAGTGGTGTATGAGATGAGAAAAACAACATCCTGTGAATGTGGCTATAAATATTGAGGTGTGTTCTCGTTAATGTGTGTTTTAAACATATGGAGAGGGAAGAATTAGCTCCTTATGGACTATATGTGTTTTCAGTCATTAAGTCCTGTTCGACCCTTTGTAACTTCATGGATTGTAGCCTACCAGGCTGCTCTGTCCATGGGATTCTCCAGGCAAGAATACTGCAGTGGGTTTGCCATTTCCTCCTCCAGGGATCTTTCCAACCCAGGGATCGAACCCATGTCTCCTGCATCTCCTTCCTTGGGAGGCAGATTCTTTACCACTGAGCCACTTGGGAAGCTCTAGGTATTGATAACCACACTGGACCACTCTCTCTGAGTGAGTTCCTTTTGGGGACATGCATAATTATGATCTTCTGAAGTTGTTTGTGATTCAAAAGACTAGAACATAAATAACAGTAATGGTCAATATAAACAAATCACAAGTGATGCATCTAGAATTAAAAGCTACAGCAAATGGCAACCCACTCCAGTATTCTTGCCTGGAGAATCCCAGGGTTGGGGGAGCCCAGTGGGCTACCGTCTATGGGGTCGAACAGAGTCGGACACGACTGAAGCGACTTCACTTTCCCCTTTCACTTTCATGCGTTGGAGAAGGAAATGGAAACCCACTCCAGTGTTCTTGCCTGGAGAATCTCAGGGATGGGAGAGCCCGGTGGGCTACCCTCTGTGGGGTCGCACAGAGTCAGACACGACTGAAGCAACTTAGCAGCAGCAGCAGCAGCAAACCTAATGCCTCTGAGAAATCATGGAAATCAGAAAGGAAAAAAGGATTTGAATGCTGCCTGGAAGATCCTCCAGAGAAACAGTCTCAGGACAGCCTAAGTTCTTTCCTCAGGTGGCTGGTAGGAAGAGGTCAGAAGGAACTGAGCCTCAGCAGAAGGAGGAGAGGAGTCATTTGACTTACTTTCTGTAATTAAATTGGTGGTAAATTAATTTAGTGATTCAATTTCTGCTCCTCTCACTTGAATTTCAGCTAATGAAGATTCTCCATCATCCTGTTGATTAGTATATCCTCAGCTGCTAAAACAAAAATTATAGTAGTTATTTAATAAATTCTTATTGAGGATTTACATGAATTGATCAGTTGAAGAGCCTCATGAAAGGTTGAATTGGCAGTGAATGTCTACTTATGAATACTCTGAGAAATATAAACTGTGCTCTCAAAATTTATTAAAAATATAAAATTACAGGGATATGATTTTATTTATTTACAATTTCCAAATTGTTTTATAAAGACAGCATCTTGTTTTTTCCTTCTAAAAGAGAAATAAAGGAATATTAAAACAATGTATATAAAATGGCTCAGTTTGGTGGTATGTTTGGGAATTCACCTTAAAATAATATAAATGATTAAAGATTTACAGTAAATTATTTGATACTTGGTGAAGGAAATGGCAACCTACCCCAGTGTTACTGCCTAGAGAATCCCATGGACAGAGAGAGGAGCCTGGTGGGCTGCTGTCCGTGGGGTTGCACAGAGTCGGACATGACTGAAGTGACTTAGCATACATACATGCATTGGAGAAGGAAATGGCAACCCACTCCAGTATTCTTGCCTGGAGAATCCCAGGGACAGAGGAGCCTGGGGGGCTGCCACCTTATGGGGTCACAGAGAGTCGGACACAACTGAAGTGACTTAGCAGCAGCAGCAGCATTTGATAATTAAAAGGAGAAGCTAAAACATAGTTAACCTGCTTAAGGTTAAAAAAATGCCAAAATTCATACATAGGTATACAAGTGTAAAATTAAAAATGCAATTAATTCAATTGCAAGAAACATTAACTATAGAAGACCATTTTTATAACTATAGAATTTATTAGGCAGTAGAATGAGCTCTTGAGGGAATGGATTGTAGATTTTGTACTCTGAATCATTTAAAAACTGAGCAAATTGAACACTTAAGGACGCCCTAAAGGGAATAGTCCTTTATTATGAATAGGGTTGAATAGCTGAACTAATATAGTTTCTATTCATAATGTTACTTATGTTATCAATCTTTGACTAAAAAGTATACAAAGATAATAGTCTCACTATCGACATGAGTGGTTAGAATATATTAAATAGAATATTGATGTTACTAATTAAAGCATAGATTAAATATTATATAAATATTAAATTTCAAGTTTATAGTAAAATATATTCTTCAGGTTAGGGTTGAAATAAATTATGTAAATGAGTGCTACTGCTAAGCCTGATGGAAAGAACTATATGCTTCTTAGATGACATATCAATATTTCTATGAAATCATTGTTTTAATTTTATTAATAATATAGCAATATACAAATTAAGAGAAATTAAAATTCCCAAATAATAGGGAATTTTGAGCATGTGTTTATATATAATAGCCATTTTTAATATTTTAACTTAAGTTTCAATCATGCTTAAATTAGAGATGATGTATCATTATTTTATCACAAGTAGAGATTTTTATCGGATAAACTAAAATATTTCAGTATTATTAAAAAGTGCAATTTTCTGGAAATGGTTAGTAAGATGAAGCCCAACAACTTGTTTTAAATAGTAACTTATTTTTATTTATTAATCTTATTCATTTTTTGGCTGTGCCCAACAGCATGTGGAATCACAGTTCCACTACCAGGGATGGAACCCCTGCCCCTACACTGGAATGCACAGAATCTTGACTCCTGGACTTCAGAGAAGTTCTCATGCTACACAGTAGACACTAACTTAACATTGTAAAGCAACAATACTCCAATAAAAATTAGTTTTAAAAACTCCACGCAAGAAAATTGAGGTAGAATTACTGTAATAATGCAGGCTACTTTCATTTAGAAAAATAAGTGCTCCTATCAATATAGTTCTGATTTCACGATTAAAGATAGCTTCCCTGGGGGCTCAGTGGGGAAGAACCCGCCTGCCAATGCAGGGGACATAGATTCAATCCCTGGGTTGGGAAGATCCCCTGGGAAAGAAAATGGCACCCCACTCTAGTATCCTTGCCTGGGAAATCCCATGAACAGAGGAGCCTGGCAGGCTACAGTCCATGGAGTCTCACAGTGTCAGGTATGACTTAACCAGTTAAACAGCAGCAAACAATGTAAGATAAACATTCAACTTCTTTAAATATCTTCAGAATTCATAGTCTCTGTGCAGCTACCTGTACGTGCCTTTCTACTCTTGGAGGAGGAGTTTGCCCTGTGATCTTCTCTTTCACATCGATTCAAGAAGAGTTGTTCATTTGTCAGTCACAGCTTTCTACTTGGTTGGGTGTTTTGGTGACTTCCATTTTCTTCCCCCACAGAACCAGAAACCAACTGTCTCCTATTCTTTTTCTCCATGACTAACTGTCCTTTCCTCTCACAAAATCAAATTCCTCTCACAGTTAGCTCTCTTTCTTTGCCAGAAAACTTATTGTAGTAGCTTCCTTATGTGTCAACAAGAATTAAACTAGAAAGTAGAGGCACTTTCCTCAAATATATTTTTCCTTAGTCAGATGAAAGCCTTTTTATCCCATTAGAATGTATTTCAGTGATGTGAGGAAATATGAAAAGTTAGAATCATTCAATAACAAAGTGCAGCTCCTTTACAAACAGAAAAATAGTCAGTGTCGATAAGCATATATAATTCTATAAATAAGCACCAGTGCTACTTAACTTTATAGTCAATACAACAAATTGAGGATCTTAGTAAAGTTTGTGTTGTTGAACTTTACTGATGAAAGTTTTTCATGTATTAAAATTTTTGACCTTCACAATAATATTGTAATGTTTTTCTTCTTATTATTCTTGCATTACAGGTCATGCAGCTGGGACTTAGAAAAAATATATGCTTTGTCTTTGGGTGCTTAGACAATTCAGGTATAAAATAAATTTTGAACCAAGTTCTTTCTAAATATTTATTTTTATTTTTAAGTTACATATATTTAGTTCAGTTCAGTCGCTCAGTCATGTCCAACTCTGAGATCCCATGGACTGCAGCACATCAGTCCCGGTCCATCACCAAATCTCAGAGTTTGCTCAAACTCATGTCTATTGAGTCAGTGATGCCATCCAACCATCTCATCCTCAGCCATCTCATCCTCTGTCATCCTCCTCTCCTCCTTCCTTCAATCTTTCACAGCACCAGGGTTTTTCCAGTGAGTCAGTTCTTCGCATCAGATGGCCAGACTATTGGAGTTTCAGCTTCAACATCAGTCCTTCCAATAAATATTCAGGACTGATTTCCTTTGGGATAGACTGGCTTGAACTCCTTGCAGTCCAAGGGACTCTCAAGCGTCTTCTCCAATGCTGCAGTTCAAAAGCATCAATTCTTTGGCACTCAACTTTCTTTACAGTTCAACTCTCACATCCATACATGATTACTGGAAAAACCATAGCTTTGACTAGACAGACCTTTGTTGGCAAAGTAATGTCTCTGCTTTTTAATATGCTATCTAGGTTGGTCATAGCTTTTCTTCCAAAGAGCAGGCGTCTTTTAATTTCACCATCTGCAGAGATTTTGGAGCCCACAAATATAAAATCTGTCACTGTTTCCACTATTTCTCCATCCACGTGCCATGAAGTGATGGGGCCAGATGCCATCTTAATTTTCTGAATGTTGACTTTTAAGCCAGCTTTTTCACTCTCCTCTTTCATTTTCATCAAGAGGCTCTTTAGTTTTTCTTTGCTTTATGCCATAGGGTGGTGTCATCTGCAGATCTGACATGTTTGATATTTCTCCCAGCAATCTGGGTTCCAGCTTGTGCTTCATACAGTCTGGCTTTTCACATGATGTATTCTGCATATAAGTTAAATAAGCAGGGTGACAATATACAGCCTTGATGTATTCCTTTCCTGGTTTGAAATCAGTCTGTTGTTCCATATCCAGTTCCAACTGTTAAATTCTTGACCTTCATTCAGATTTCTCAGGAGGCAGGTCAGGTGGTCTGGTATTCCCACATCTTTAACAATTTTCCACAGTTTGTTGTGATCCACATAGTCAAAGGCTTTGACATAGTCAATAAAGCAGAAATAGATGTTTTTCTGGAACTCTTGCTTTTTTGATGATCCAACGAATGTTGGCAATTTGATCCCTGGTTCCTCTGCCTTTTCTAAATCCAGCTTGAACATCTGGAAGTTCATGGTTTACATACTGTTGAAGCCTGGCTTGGAGAATTTTGAGCATTACTTTGCTAGCATGTGAGATGAGTGTAATTGTACAGTATTTTGAACATTCTTTGGCATTGTGTTTCTTTGGGATTGGAATGAAAACTGACCTTTTCCAGTCCTGTGGCTTGAATTTAATTTTATTTTAAAGTTTTACATACATACAT
Source organism: Nanger dama (assembly GCA_917880005.1). NCBI lineage: Eukaryota > Metazoa > Chordata > Mammalia > Artiodactyla > Bovidae > Nanger > Nanger dama. The sequence goes on along the minus strand of CAKJTW010000192.1, from coordinate 97,286 downwards.
ATGTGTGTGTATATAAATATATGGAGTATAATACATTTATAATGTTTTGTAGTTTCTGCTGAGTAGTTTTGGTACATATATACAATAGAATATTACTCAGCCATAAAAAGAATTAACTTGAATCAGTTCTAGTCAGGTGGGTGAACCTAGAGTTTGTTTTACATAGAGAAGTAAGTCAGAAAGAGAAAAACAAATACAGTATATTAATGCATATATCTGGAATCTATTTCCAGGGAAGGAATAGAGATGCATATGTAGAGAATGAACTTGTGGACACAGTAGAAGAGGGAGAAAGTTGCAGGAATGGAGAAAGTAGCATCAACATTTGTACACTATCGGTTGTAAGATGGATAGCTGGTGAGAAATTACGTTGTAGTACAGGGAGCCCAGTCTAGTGCTCTGTGATGACCTGGAAGAATAGGATGGGGAAGGGAGAGAGGCCAGGGAAAGAGGGGATGTATGCATAATTATTGTTGTTTTGAACCCTATTTTTTATTTTATTTTTTAAACTTTGACTCACAATCACTCCATACAGAGATTCTCCCCTAAATGATATTATTAGTTTTATAGGAAAGACTTAGGAAAAAAGTCTCTTATAAGTTGGCAAATAATAACTGAGGTTATTTCTATCAATGTATCAAATTCCTCACTTTGCAGACACATTATCCTTGACCTGTTAATAACATCTGAGAGTTTGAATAAGGAGTCACAACTCTTTGATCTTAATTGTAAATGTAATGTGAGTGCAGTGTAAATTTCAATTTTCTATTTATCAAAAGCCTGGTATATGATATAAAATTTCTCCCAAAGGGCCTTGTTAGCTTTTTTAAAATGTTTAATTGGAGGATAATTGCTTTACAGTGTTGGTTTGGTCTCTGCCATACATCAGTATTAATCATCCATAGGGTTAGCTGAGTTTTGTGATCAAATATGATATCCATAAGAGATTCCCAACATGTCATGCTTTTAATTTCCCAATGACCTGTACTCATCAGCACGTCTTCAATTTAATGTTTTAAAGGGATCATTTAATAAAAGTTTCTTTCCAGTGACAGCCAGTTATTCCACATGCAGGCACTGAGGTGTTTGCCTTTGTTTAAAAACTATTGATCAAATATGTTTCAATTCTTCCAACATTTCCCTTATGACCACCCTAAAAATAAAGCAATCCTGATCCAACACTAATGTGCCATTCTACTTGCAGTGAGTGACTTTGTGTTGTTGATTGATTTAACTGAGCACAGAAAGTGAGCCTGTTTACACTTGTTATGAAGAAAAGGAGAGAGGGGTTTCACAGACCCACAAAGGAACCACTCTGGAGTCCCTGGAAAGAGAGGAAGAGTTTTCCTTTTCAACTGTGTATCAACATAGGAAGCTTACCCTTAAAAACTGCCACTGTTCAAATTCTGCACTACATTTTGGGGTACAGCTCCTTGCCAACTGTAATACCACACAAGTATAAAAAATAAAAGGTTTTCTGTTTGTTTTCACTGTGAAAACATTTCCAGCATAATTCTGAGAATATACAGTGGAGAATATTTTTTCTCTTGTTTACACCGAGTCATAGGCTACCACTTTCTGGATCTGAACGAAGAATTAAACAGATCTATGTTTTTATTCATGATCTTTGAATAGCAATGTTATTAACTGATAAATCCTTTTCTCCCAACCATTGTTCACTCAGGATACATAGGGAAAAAACACAATTCTTCTGATTATCTCCGAAGATCAGTTTGGCTATGGACTGGTCCAGTTGGAGTATGGACACTTAGCCCACACCTCAAGATAGTTAGGAAAGAGCTCTCTCCAAATGAACACATTGTTCTATGTTAAAGAATGCCTAGTGGATAACAGGTCTCTTTCAGTTCCACGTCAGGTGGAAATCACTGGAAAAATTATATTAAAAATAGGTGGTGATAGTTTAGTTGCTCAGTCATGCCTGATTCTTTGTGACCTCATGTAACCCACCAGGCTCCTCTGTCCTTGAGATTTTCCAAGCAAAAATACTGGAGTGGGAGACCACTCTTCAGTTACAAATATTCCTTAAAATTGATGAATTACTGAGCTGAACTTTGATTTCTATTTTCTATAAAATGAATTTATATATGACCTACTTACTATGAATGTTCTATCATGATTATTGGCAAAATCATTTTTCCTCATTTTTCAGCCTTCTTTTAATGTCAGTCCTATAAAAATGTTACGAGGATAATTCAATGATTGGCATGCATTTATTCCACAGAGTCTAACTCATGGGATTTATATCTTAAGGGCTTCAAATCTAAATGGATACAGACAAATATACTATTTTAATACATAGTATAATGTGTTATGAAGAGTTAACAAGAAATGAATCTAAGTGAAAGTAGTTTTCATTGAAGATGAGGCTGTTTATTTGAATTGCATGAACTCATAGAGTTTGAGTAAGAGGTAGATAGGAAGAAAGCTATTCCAGAAGGATGGACTAGTTTGAGCAAGTCATGGAGACTAAAACATAAGACATATTTCTAGAAATGTGTCTAGTCAAGGCTATGGTTTTTCCAGTGGTCATGTATGGATGTGAGAGTTGGACTGTGAAGAAGGTTGAGCCCTGAAGAATTGATGCTTTTGAACTGTGGTGTTGGAGAAGACTCTTGAGAGTCCCTTGGTGTGCAAGGAGATCCAACCAGTCCGTTCTAAAGGAGATCAGCCCTGGGATTTCTTTGGAGGGAATGATGCTAAAGCTGAAACTCCAGTACTTTGGCCACCTCATGCGAAGAGTGGACTCACTGGAAAAGACTCTGATGCTTGGAGGGATTGGGGCAGGAGGAGAAGGGGAAGACAAAGGATGAGATGGCTGGATGGCATCACTGACTCAATCGGCATGAGTGAGTGAACTCTGGGAGTTGGTGATGGACAGGGAGGTCTGTCGTGCTGCGATTCATGGGGTCGCAAAGAGTCGGACACGACTGAGCAACTGAACTGAACTGAACTGAACTGAACTGACACGTCATTTAGAATTAAAAGCATGGGAATCATTACAAAAGAAACGAAAATTAAGACAAAGAATGGGGTCAAATATGAGAGGTGAAAGGTTTTAAATTGTGTATTTTGTAAGTAGTATTTTCCCACACCAAACAGACTTTTGAAATATGAAAGCAGCCCAGAGTGGCTTCCAAGACTTTTCGGGAGTAAAAATCTGTAATGTTCAAGGTTAAAGTAGAACCTTTAATAACATCAAAGGTGTACATACATGTATTTTAAAATTTTGCTCCCAAAAGAAAAGTGAATAAATATCCAACATCACCAAAATACCTTCACTGAAAATGTCACCACTTTTCTTTTTCCGTGTTTGCTTCTGCCAATGATGACCTTGGATCTCATCCACGTTTTTGGTTGAGCAGTAACTGTCCTGACTTCTGTCATATTCCCCACTGATGAGCAGAAGATTACATTCTTAACCTTTAGCTTGGATGGTTGATGCTTTGAGCATTGGTACGTGACTAACCACTGGTTTTACTTCAGCATGTTTCTCTATAATTGCTATATTGTGGTATTGATGTCTTAGCTATTAACGAAGGAAATTTTTCTGTTGTTACATGGTACAGTGGCATGATGTGAGCTACAGATTTTCTAGGAACTAGATCTGAATCATGGCTCTGTCATTAACCGGCAAGAGTTTCTTTATTTATAAAGTGATTGTAATAAAAGGGCTTTCCCAGTGGCTCAGAGGTTAAATTATCTGCCTGCAATGCAGGAGACCCAGGTTCGATCCCTCGGTCGGGAAGATCACCTGGGTTGGGAAGATCCCCTGGGGAAGGAAATATCAACCCACTCCAGTATTCTTGTCTGGAGAATCCTGTGGATGGAGGAGCCTGGTAGGCTACAGTCCACATGGTGGCAAAGAGTCAGATATGACTGAGCTACTTCACTTTCACTTTGTAATAAAAGAAGCTAGTAAAGTTTGATGATAAGTACAGAATATACTGGACAGTTTCCAGAACAGTTTCCACTTTAACTGTACAAGCACAGTTACTCCAAATGCAGCCTTGCTCTTCAACTGAGTAACCCACAGGCTTCACTACATCCACATCATCTGTGCCTCCATTTTTAGGCTTCATGGTCCTTCTTCATCTCATGTGAAACGTGACCCTGTGATTCTGAAATTAATATCAATTTCATTAATTTAAAGATCTGCTTCCTTATTGCATGTTATGTAAATATAAGTTAACAACTTTCAGAGATAAATGAAAAGGTGGGGGATATGTGAAGCATATGATCCCTGAGACCATAATGACAAGTGCTTCTCTTCCAAATAGTGACATAACACATTAAATATGTAATGCAGTGCATGTGGAAGATCCATCCTGTGCTTAGAATGCTTTACATGATTTTGAACACATCAGTTCCTTCTTCACATTTTAGTAAACGCTGCCCACAGTCCCCTGAGGGATAACCACGTGTCCTGTGCCCCACTCAGCTTTCCAAGTGCTGTCCCCTCCAGTGTCCAAGTTCTGTTACTGCAGGTCTTCTGCCTCCAAAACAGAGCCATTAACTCCCTTGTAATAATTCCTCTGGGGATTTTCACTTAGTTTTGGCAGAAGAAATTCAGCCTTTGTATCAGACTCTGGGGCCACTTGCAGAAATGGTTTGGGAAGGTTATGCTCATATCCACACCGCCAGCTTCTTTCCTCCGTGATACATCCATATAAGACATGGTACATGGACAGCCTTAGAAGTACGTCTTTTCTATGGAATGACAGTCTCAGTTTCACTTTAATCTTGTTTTGCATAAGCGGAGTTAACCCCTGGAGGGAGGCCAGTGCCTCAGTCATGACAGAAGGGTCCCTTTACAACAAGTATACCTAGAGAGGCAACTCCATCTGTTGTAGTGGACGATGCTGATACAGTAGTTATCGTGGTAATATTTTCAGCCATGAATAAAAACACGCAGGCATTGCAAGGGAAAGCACACAGGAAGCACTGCAGTGTTTGAAAATAGAGATGCCAATTGCCATCATCTTTCGTTTGGTAAGTATTTTTAGTAAAGCATTGTAGGGCTGCCCTGGTGGTCCCGTGGTGAAGAATTGGCCTTGCAGTGCAGGGGACACCGGTTCCACCCTAGTCCTGGAAGACCCACCTGCCATGGGGCAGCTGAGCGCATGCGCCACAACTACTGAGCCTGTGCAGTAGAGCTTGGGAGCCACAACTAGCAAAGCCCCCATGCCTTAAAACTCACAACAAGAGAAGCCACCACAGTGAGAAGCCCACACCCAGCAGCTGGAGAGGAGCCCCCGCTCTCCACAACTAGAGAAAGCCCACATGCACGGCAGCAAAGGCCCAGCAGAGCCAGCAGATAACGAGACAGAAAGACAATGCGATGTAATGACTATCCTACGTACACTTTGTCAAGAACAAATTGTCTTCAGGGATTTCCTCATTTACCTGGTTTTGTATTTGTGTGTGGAAGTTCACTCAGAGGTCAACAGCTGTCCTCATGTAAGAGTTTGGGGTGTAAGCAAGCCGTAAATTGAAGTTGTCTATACTCCTCTGAGAAAGGTAGACGCCACCATTACTTTTTTCATTTTAGAGGAAATGATTGTCATAAATAAGGTCATCACTTTTTTAAAAATCCATACACCTTATGAATTATTTTGATGTAATCTTTTGAATTTTCTGCCCTAGAAAAAATATTTTTAGTGCTAGATATCAATATATGGAAGGAAAATATTCACCATGCTGTTCATTTTTGTTTTATGTATCCCTCAGCACAAAGGAAGAATTTTATGATGTTTTTCCATTAATGTGTTTGTTTAAGGAAAGCTGGAGTTCAGCAAGCATTTTTCTTGCTTCTTTGATTCATAGACTCTCTAAGGCCCTTGCTTCTTAATGCAGGGCATATTGATATACTGATTTAATATAGTAACAGCATTATTGAGATATACCTCTCTGATGCCATCAGGAACAGTGAACTAGATAAAACATTTGCAATATTAAAATCAATTAAAATTTTAAAAAACTGTTAAATTGCATTGTTAATATGGAATCAATTTATGGAGCTTATGGTTTCTGAGCAATTAAGGGAGAAAATTAGACTGGGATTTCTTATTTCTCGTGCTCTTTTACCCAAAGTTGTTTCGATAAGTTAAGTATTACCAGTGCCTTCTATTGAAGGCTTCTGTAAACTTTTCTATAAAAATGATGGCTTAAATTCCACATCTTTGTTCAGTTCTACTTAAGATTGATGATGCGTCATGGCATTATCGACTCAATGGACATGAATTTGAACAAATTTCGGGAGATAGTGAAGGACAGGGAAGCCTGGCTTGCTATATAGTCTGTGGCAAAGAGTTGGACACCACTTAGTGACTGAACAAAAACAACTTAAGATTATCAAGTTTTAACTTGCCCAAGTGAATTCCTTTTGCTAATTCAGGATTTTTAAAAGGCACATTGACATTTCAGGGAAACAGTTATAGTGTCGTGCTTTAGTTCAAGAGGAAGAAAGGAATGCTCTCTTCTAGTGAAAGTGAAGTCCCTCAGTTGTGTCCAACTCTTTGCGACCCCGTGCACTTTGGCCCACCAGGGTCCTCCATCCATGGGATTCTCCAGGCAATAATACTGGAGTGGGTTGCCATTTCCTTCTCCAGGGGATCTTCCCAATCCAGAGATCAAACCCAGGTCCTCCTCATTGCAGGCAGATGCTTTAACCTCTGAGCCACCAGGGAAGACCCCTTGTTTAGCTCTCTTCTAAATTGTTGATAAATCTCTTAAAGATTACAGAGCTGTGGCATAGTAGGGACAGTCTCCTTTCACTCCTCTGTTCCTTTTATCACATTAAGGTTTCTCTGTATCATCTTTAAGACATCATTTACTCGTAATAACAGTGTTCTGCAAATCATACAATGGAGCAATAGCTAAGTCATTAGGTGGGCTGTGAAGGGGGATGAAATATGAAAAAAAAAAAAGTGCTGCTGAAGAACGAAGTCCCTAAAAATGTATAGAGAACCTAACAGGACCTAAGGTTATGTGTTGATATGAAAAAGTATGGAGGTCTGTATGAACTATAAAAGGGTGATTGTGTGTTTCTGTGGACTGAGTCTGTTAGAAAAGGCTTCTGGGAGTTTGGAATCTCCCAGGATTTCAGAGTTGTGTGATCTAAATTTGAGGAAGACATGGATGTAGAACATTATTCTATGTATTGCCACTATTAACTGCAATGACTCTCTTACAAATAAGTCATTCAGTGCATGCAGGATGCACCACTTGTAGGAACCATTCCTGGGTAGTAAATTCCAGACATGATGGAGAGGACTCTTGGCCATGGCCATCAGAATTGATGTCTTTACGTTCTCAGCCTTGAACCTATCAGCTGATGATGAGTTCCTTCTCTTGGGAGAAGGGCTAAGAGTCTAGATGCTTTTTGACCTTAAAATCCTCAGGCTGCTCCCTACAAAAACACATAGAGAAGATACAGAGTGTTTCTTAGTCTACATCTTGTATCAAAAGAACAAAGAATTATTAGCAGCAGTACATATGGAAGATAGAAATCAGTGCCATAGTGAGTTGACCAGCAGTTAATAAATCAAGTCTTGGCTAAAAAGCTAGAGAGGTGGGAAAACTTAGAAAATAAGGACTTATAAGAAAAAAAAAAAAGATTCTGATTAAGTTTTGATAGGTTTACTGAGAGAAGAGAAAAGACTGATTTAGGAATTTCAGGTGTGAAATTTCAGGTATCATGGTCAGTGATGAGTGCAGAGTAGCTGTTAATAGGTATTGTTGTGATGTGGAGACTTAGGAGTTTAGGGAGATTTAGAGTAAAAGGGCTAGCAGAATAAATACTAGGAAATGTTCTGAAAAGAACTTAAAATACGGAATGTATCTAGAAGTAGCCTGAAAATGAGAAAGTAATGACTAACGTAAAGGTTATGGTCAGAAAGTCAGAATTATCTATTGGATTTATGGTAAATAAATGTCACATAGTGAAGTTTTGTTTTGGAGAATTAAAAAGAATTAGATATTTGGAAAGTGTTAAAGTGTTAGAAGAAAAGGATTACTATGGATCATTCCAGAACAATAGGAAATGTGGGAGGAACTGTGAGAGGAGAAATTTTTAGGAGACACATTGTTGGAGAGGGACAATAAAATTGGTCAAAACACCACTATATTTAAAAATATAGGTCCTGGAAAGGCTCATTTGTTTATTAAAAAAACAGAAATTGGGTGTGATTTCCACAATGACAAAAAATACTTAAATGTCAGGTAAGCACTGGCTCTCTTTTCTATTTATCTCCTATTTCTAATTCTCCAAAACACACCACACACACACACACACACACACACACACACAGAGCTCTAAATGTATACAATTCAAAACACTCAGGAAAAAATGAACTGATATCGGATTATGTAAGGCTAGAATTAAAATTTAATGTGTAGAGATATACAACAACATTCAAAAATCAACATATTTTATAGGGAATAGATTAATGTCATTAATATTTTTCACGTATTCACAGATAAGTTATTCTTTTTCTTCATCTTCAGACTAATTATTTTTAATGTAATTATAGTACAGTTTTCTTCATATGCCTTTCCAGAATTACTCAGCCTGTCCATTTGCTAAATTAATTCACTTTTATAGAATGAAATACTTATGATTGAATCTTGTATTTTTAAATAACTTCAGAGAATGGAAGCACTTTTTTTCATTTTTAATTTATTTCATTTTTGTACTCACATTCTGTCTTGTATCAGCTGTGACCTGTTTGTCATATATTCTAGGACTTTTTCAAGGATAACAAAACTAATTTAAAATATTTGAAGAGTTACAAACAATAAATAAAAATTCAAGTACTTTTCTTGAACCTATTCTTGGAGGATTAAATTATATTTCTTCAGAACATCTTAAATTAGAACTATGTTTTCAGTTATTAGTCATCCCTATAATAGTTGACTTTTTGAAATAAGCTTTTGAGATGTATCCCAATAACAATAAAATTAAAGTAATACTTAAATCACTTTGCATGAAGAAAACCAATTAAATCAATATTAAAGAATGTTTGATTCCTCCAGTTCCATTCTTCTTTCTCAAGATTGCTTTTGCTATTCGAGGTTTTTTGTATTTCATACAAATCTTGAAATTATTTGTTCTAGTTCTGTGAAAAATATCTCTGGTAGCTTGATAGGGATTGCATTGAATCTGTAGATCCAGAGAGATGATATGGGGTGGGAGGTGGGAGGGGGTTTCAGGATTGGGAGCTCGTGTACACCTATGGCTGATTCATGTCAATGTATGGCAAAACCAATACAGTATTGTAAAGTAGAATAAAGTAAAAATAAAATTAAAAAACACCATTATATATGTTGGTATTAATAGAATTATAATCATAGGAAAAAAAAAATGTTTGATTCCATATAAGAAACAAATTTATTAACCTGAGGAGAAAAAAAATCTACTCTTTCTTTGTAGTCTCATAAAAATTTTCTCTCCAAATACCTTTTATAAAATTCTCTGACTTCGTCAACAGATGCATCTGCCTCTCAGTTGATGTATATATGTAGTTATGAATGAATGTATATAACATAGATGTATATATGTGTGTGCATATTTATACATACATACTTTTATCTCTTAAATTTAGATAAATTTATTAAATAATTTTACTTTAGAAAGTGAAAAATGGAGTTAAATGTAATTTCTGTTTCTTTCTTAAAACAGACCAAAAAATGTCTATAATTTAACATTATGTAAAGACATTCATGTGGAAATATAATAGTATATAAAATGCTAATAAAAAACCAATATGGTTGAAATACTATTTCCCATATAGTATGGAAAAGTCTAATTCATTTAGTGAATGAATGTTTAATAATGATCAGGTAAAAATTTAAAAAATGAATGCTTCACTACATTTTAAAAACGGATACTTCACTACATTTCATGGCAGAGGTCAAGATAGGTATATTATAGAAAACCTAGCTCATTCTATAGAGAGAGTTGTATTTTTCACTTATAGTGATGTATATAACACATAAATAGGAATGCTTCTTGAAACCATCTTTTCCTAAGGTAGCCTCATAACAAAACAAGAAGAATAAAAAACAGTAAACAGCTTTCTCTTATTCCTTATGATAACTTCCATTGTGTAATATTGTTTTATTTTTATTTTAAATTTTCTCTGGTTTACTGTCTACTTTTTTTTGTCTCATATTATTTGGCATGTGGGATCTTATTTCCCTGACCAGGTATCAAATCTGCATACTCTGCATTGTAAGCACAGAGTCCTAATCACTGGACTGCCAGAGAAGTACTGGTATCTACTTTCAAGGTAAATAAACACTGCTCAATTTATGATAGGGCTTCCCAGGTGGCTCAGAGGTTACAACGTCTGCCTGCAACGCGGGAGACCTGGGTTCGATCCCTGAGTTGGGAAGATCCCCTGGATAAAGAAATGGCAACCCACTCCAGTATTCTTGCCTGGAGAATCCCATGGACAGAGGAGCCTGGTGGGCTACAGTCCACGGGTCGCAAAGAGTTGGACACGACTGAGCGACTTCACTTTCACTTTCAGTTTATGTTAGGGCTTCCCAGGTGGCGCTAATGGTAAAGAAAGTGAAGTCGCTCAGTCATGCCCGATTCTTTGCGACCTCATGGACAGTGGCCTGCACCAAGCTCCCCATCCATGGGATTTTCAAGGCAAGAGTATTGAGTGGTTTGCCATTTCCTTCTCCAGGGAATCTTGCCAACCCAGAGATCGAACCCAGGTCTCCTGCATTGTAGAGAACCCACTTGCAAATGCAGGAGACTTAAGAGACGCAAGTTCGACTCCTGGGTTGGGAAGATACCCTGGAGGAGGGCATGGAAATCCACTCCAGTATTCTTACCTGGAGAATCCCATGGACAGAGGAGCCTGGTAGGCCACAGACCATGGGGTCACAAAGAATGGACATGACTGAATATATATAAATTATATAGCAACATATAATTTATTTTTAAATCTCATTATGTTTTAAATCATACTTCAATTTATTTACAAACTATGTTCAAATGTTAATATAAAATATAATTTATTTTCAAATATTATTTCCTTATTCTCTGTAATGCTTTTCAAGATAGTCTTAACAGATGAATTGTTCATTTTTCAGGTTAAATTTAAAGCCATTTTACTGAATTTTAGGTTTTTATAAATTGTTTTTGGGAGAATTTGTTTATTTAAATACTGAAACTTTCAGTTCATAAGCTCCATTAAGAGTTTCTGTTCGTTTTTTTTTCCTTTTATTCTACTCTTCAGTAAATTTTTAGAGATTCCTTCACTAATACTTGTATATCTATGACAAAGATGTAAGTAGTTACACATTAGTATTCAGATATGCAAAGAAAACATAGCTTATTTATTTCCTAGAGTCTGATTGATCCTTGCTCATAAGCTCTTTTACACCTTAAGCTGACAGAGGTCTTAAGTAGTCCATTGTATTTTCTCTTTAAAATTGTCACTTTCGATGATGACTATTGCATATTATCATATATGCTTCCTTTATATGAAGTATCTATATTCATCCATATCTATTTTACCTGCTGTAGGATAACTCCATCTTTCTAGCATAAAATATTAAGTCTGGACTGTTTCCTTCTCCTCTTTTGATCTGCGATGGCTTCAGAATACCGGTGTAGAGTGACTCCAGTGGAACAGTAATGTAGCCTAAGAGAGGGTTTGATGTCTTCTGGACTGTGCTTGGTTCCCACGAAGTAGACTTTGATCTAGTTTTTGGGCTCTTATTGTGGTTCCACTGCTTCCTTTTGGCCTTTTCAGCCTCTGTGTATTGAATACTTCTTCAACTCATGGATCGAGTCGTTAGCTCCAATTACAGACACCTGCTTCTGGGTGTTCTTAAGCAGATCCTAAGATTTTTCCTTCCCTTCAGGCCTGTCAGAGCCTCCGCTTCTCCTCTCAGGACTTAGAGATTCCCGCATTGGATAAAATACATAGACCTACATATCTAATTAGCTCAGCCAACTCCAAGTAGGATGAAGAGTCACATGTAGACACATCATAGTGAAGCGACAGAGAGAAAACATCAAAAGCAACAGAAGAAACAATTACATGCCACGTAAAGGGAATTTTCAGCTTTGATGGCAAAATAAAGACATTTCGAGAAAAACGAAACTGAGAAAAATCATTACTGGGAAACCAACATTATTTAAAAAAATAACAGAATGTCTTCTTACTGAAATCAAGGGAACCAGATAGTAATTTGCCTCCTTGTGAAAAAGCAAAGAGCGTCAGTAAAGGTAAGTGTGTCCACATCACTAGGGTTGGGAAGGCCAGGCCGTTTCCATTTATATTTATCCATCTGCTCTCTGGAGAAACTTGGAAGACCTATTTGTGTGGTTGCAATGTCTTATTCATCCTTCTTATGTTCCCCCATCAGATATGACTCAGTATAAATATCTAAGTGCCTCTCTAAGGAGGAAAGGAGAGGAGGAGAGGGAACTTGTGGAAAAGTGGCTGAGATGTGCAGACTTCAGTGCCTCCATTATCCTGCCCTGGTTCTTGAAAGTGACATCTATCTTGCATAAATTTCATTAGTTACCACCTTGTGGCTTAACCTAAATGTCAATGTACTGTGCTTATTTATCATTTATATTTATACTGTGTGATTATTCCAAATCTCTTTAGGGTAGTCATTTATATAAAACTAAACAAGCAAATAAATAAAACTTACTGAATACCCACCTTGAAAGCATAGTGTTCATATACACCAAACATTATGACTTGGTCAGTCATTGAAATTATCAGGAGAGGATGACTAATTTTCTTCTCCTCAATTAAAACAAATACACTCTCATATACTATTGCTGTTATGAAAATGAAAATAGCAAGTAACTGCTCAAAAACTAAGGTTTGATCAGTGGATTTAAATGTTTTGTAATGCAATAAACAATCTTTTACAAAATCACCAATTTACATAGAATTTATATATTTGTATAGTTTATATTATAAAACTTTTAAAATCTCTAATCTATAGTTTATATATATAGTTTGCATAGTAAAACTTTCAAAGTGCCTATGACAATAGTTGGTTAAGTAAATTTAGAGTTTGATTTAAACCTTCTTAATTTCATTAATTATTTAGTCATTATACTTTAATGACTTAATATAATTAATGCAGCTTCCAATGTCTGACATACTCTAGGATTTTTAGCATTTTTCTGATACAAATCGACTTTAAATAAAATTACTGTAATAAGATTTTTGCCAAGAATGTAATTTTAAAAATCAATTTAAAGAGACTTCTATGGTAAGATGACAATGTTGACCTAGGTCTCATGTTTTTCTCCCCTCACACTTAATGATGTAACCAGGAAAAAATGTATCAAAAATACAGTACCACAATTCATCAAAGGAAGACAAAACACAGTGCCACACTCGAGACTGTGAGAAATAATGTGAAATCAACAGAAAACAATATATTTTAGTTTGGGGAATTATCTGCTATTCTTGGTGAAAGGAGTGAAGTACAAGAAAAAAATCAAATCCAGCTAATAATGGGTTCTCTTCCCATACCAATGGAAGACAGGCTCAGAAGCCTACTTACGACAGGATGTTAATTCCATAATTCAGCCACAACACAGGGAAATTCCACAAAATTCAATATTTTGTTCTTGTTTTATTTTTCTCAGCTGGAAGGAAAGTATGAAAGGGAAGAACAGATAAACATAATCACCAAGAATTAATTATCTTTAGACTTAAATAGAGATTAACTAGATGGCATATAAAGAGATAAAAATAAGATAAAATGCTCCACAGGAACTGGCACTCTATGGGGGATGTTTTCCCACATGTTCCGGTTGTATTTTCACTCTTCTCCATGGCTAAGTATTTACGTAATTTACTTTTTTTCCTCCTGTGACAGACGGGCTAGGGGTTGTAATTGCTCCCACAGTGTAGTCAAATCATGGAGATTACTGTGTCTATAAAAGCAATGTTTGGAGACAAGAATGCAGCTTGGATGGAATGCCCCCAAAAGAATAAACAAGCAAACAAATATTTCTTCAAATAGGTGGACTGACATTTAATAGAGGATTTTTTTAATGTGTAGAAGGGATTTCAACAATTACACAATGCAGAGAAGCTTCCTCTTAACATCTTACTACCTTCTAGTCACTACCACTAGAATAGCAGATGTGTCAATTGTCAAACAAGCTAAAGCATAAAGAAAAAAACAAATATTGTATATTAATGCATATATGTAGATTTTAGAAAATGATATTGATCAGCCTATTTACAGGGAAGGAATGGAGACACAGATATAAGCAGACTTATGGACCCAATGGGGAAAAGAAAGAGTGGGATGAAAAAGAAAGTAGCATAGACATCTATACACTGTTTTGTGTATAGGTGTGTGCTCACACACTCTGTTGTATGGCAGAAGCCAACACAACATTGTAAAGCAATTTTTCTCCAATTAAAAATTTTAAAAACTAAAACATTAAATGAAATGTTAAAAATAGTTTTCAGATAAATGGGGCTGGAAATCAAGGCAAGAGTTGACCTTTGCATGGGTCCTTTTGTACATTGATTTTTCTCAGTAAATTTATTGGAAAACTTTTTGGAGATTTATGACACTTTGAAAAAATCTTATAGATGAATCATTTCATCTAGAAATGTTGGAAAAAGTAAAAAAAAACAAAAACCTTAGGTGTTTTCCTGAGTGCATAAAATTTATGGAGATATACATGTGACATACCATATTTGTGTTCATTGGCTGTTTATTGGCAGGGAAATTGGCAAGGTTTGCCAGACCATAGTAGGCTCTTGGTAGTTACGTTTTGGGAGAAGCAAAATTTATGTGCACATTTTTGATTGTATGAGGGCCAGAACCCGTTAAGGGTTAACCTCATGTTGTTCTAGGGTCAATTGTGATGTGTGTGTGTGTGTGTGTGTGTGTGTGTGTGCTCAGTAATGTCTCTTTGTGATCCCATAACTGTTATGTAATCATAGAAGATTCTTGGGAAATGTATTCATGCTCAATGTGTAACCAATAAGAAAACATTGCACACCTGTAAGAGTTCAGCTACAAATATGAGAGCAAAAGTGGTATAGTGTTCGGAAGACATCTTTTGTTATAATGTAAAATAAAATTTCTCATATTGAATGATTTGCTCAATATAGTAGAATAATTGGAGAAGGCAGTGGCACCTCACTCCAGTACTCTTGCCTGGAAAATCCCATAGACAGAGGAGCCTGGAAGGCTGCAGTCCATGGGGTCGCTGAGGGTCGGACACAACTGAGCAACTTCACTTTTCACTTTAATGCATTGGAGAAGGAACTGGCAATCCCCTCCAGTATTCTTGCTTAGAGAATCCCGGGGATGGGGAGAGCCTGGTGGGCTGCCGTCTATGCCATCTCACAGAGTCGGACAACACGACTGAAGTGACTTAGCAACAGTAAATTAATAACAACAAAATGTCAGCATCAAAGACCAAGTGATAAACAATGTAAAATAAGGGATATAAAAGGGAAACTTCTGGTGATAATTCATTGTAGGAACAAAGAAATAAGACTACATAACTAATCAAGATTTTAGAAATATCAAGATACATAATAGACCAATTAAAATAAATTTTTACATTATTAGCATGTCATAACAAGGAAAGAGAACATGAAAAAGTCAAGAAATTAACAGAAATTAATAGCTATTGAAGGTAGTATATAATACAATAAAAATATACTGATATAGAGAACTCCAAAGAATGAAATGATAGTAGAGTTATTTTCTGATATACAGTCCTGAATCAGCATATCGATATTGTTACAGAAAATAATTTTAAGCAAGCAATTAAAACTAGATCTCAGTTAACTTTATTGGCAATAAACTACAAAGATAAGGAAGACACAATTTCAAATATTATGTATCAAAATTTACTTAAAGATTTACTTTATCAACTCTTTCTTTTATTAAATTACTTATTTCCCATATTATATGTTGCTTATTTTCAAAAAGATAAAAGAAGGGGAACGAGAAAAAAAGTGAAAAGAAAATGAAGGGAACGTAAGCATACCAACCAGTTTGCCAGTCAGTACACTACAAGCAATATTGTATCTTCAAAAAATGGAGCAACAAACATCAAAATCCTGAGAAGAAGAAAGTGTGAGCCAATTTATAATACTTGGCCAATTTCCTTTATGAAAAAATAGCCTAATTTCCTCACAAATATTAGCAAATCAATTTCAACAGTATATAAAAACTGTAATACACCATAATTAAGTAGGATTTACCCTAGGTACATAAGATCATTTCAGCACTGAAAAATTATTTAATGGAAATCCATCGTTATTGATGGGCTGAAAAAGAAAATAACCTGATCATATCTGTAGGATATAGATATAGGTGCAGAAAAGCCTTTGAAAAACCCAACACTCATTCACAAAACAATAAATGAATTTGACCACATTCCAACCAAACTTCAAACCTCAAACTTGTAATAGAGAGAAACTAGTCTTTTTTTCTTTAAGATTTATTTACTTTTGAATACTCTGAGTCTTGGTTGCTGCATGCAGGCTTTCTCTAGTTGCAGCTAATGGGGGCTACTCTCTAGCTGTGGCGTGCAGGCTGCTCATTGTGGTGGCTTTGCTCTGGGTGCATGGGCTTTAGTAGTTGCAAGCCATGGGCTATAGAAAGCTTGGGCTTAGTTGCTCCACAGCAGGTAGGATCTTCCTAGACCAGGGATTGAACCAGTATCCCCTGCATTGCAAGGCAGATTCTTAACCACTGGACCAGCAGGGAATCTGTAGAGAGAAACTTCTTTAACTTGATAAAGATCATTTCTAAAAAACAGTTAATATCATACTTAATTGTGAGAAAGTCTACTAAGATCAGAAACAAGAAAAGGATGTCCCCTTTCACCCTTGCTTTTCAGCATTGTACTAGAAGTCCTAGTTATTGCACTATGAAAGAAAAAAGCAATAAAAGGCATAAAGATCCAGAAGGAAGAAATAAAATTGTCACAAGTAACATCCCTGGGTTGGGAAGATCTGCTGGAGAAGAAATAGGCTATCCACTACAGTGTTCTTGGGTTTTCCTGTGGCTCAGCTGGTAAAGAATCCACCTGCAATGTGAGAGACCTGAGTTCAGTTCCTTAGTTGGGAAGATCGCCTGGAAAAGGGAAAGGTGACCCACTCCAGAAGGGGCCCGGAGAATTCCATGGAATGTATAGTCAAGGGGGAGCAAAAAGTTGGACACGACTGAGCGACTTTTGCTTTCACTGTCACATGATTGTCATGATTCTATAACATGATGCAATAAATATAATAAAGAACTGACCAAAAAATCCTCCAAGAACAAAAAAGTGATCATAGCAAAGTTGAGGGATCCTACAGATGGCAGGACAATTACTAACTAGAATGAACCTCCCATAACATAGATGACCAAGTACTATTTGAAACCATTGAAGTTAAGGCAAACAGCTTTAGATCCCCTCTGTTACAGGAAGTATAGTCTAGGTAGTTCTTTTATGCCATAAGCAGTGTCTTCTTTCTAAAACACTGCTGTTAACCTTTAAAGGAGGAAGTTTATTCCTGATCTTTTGTTACTAATTGGTGACACTTAAAGCCCATTTTTGTGGTATTTATTTGCTCTATATTGTTGATTTCTAGAATAATGATAATTTATATTATCTTAGCTCTATACAGTCAGCAAAAACAAGACTGGGAGCTGACTGTGGCTCAGATCATGAACTCCGTATTGCCAAATTCAGACTTAAATTGAAGAAAGTAAGGAAAACTACTAGACCATTCAGGTATAACCTAAATCAAATCTCTTATGATTATACAGTGGAAGTGAGAAATAGATTTAAGGGACTAGATCTGATAGATAGAGGACCTGATGAACTATGGACTGAGGTTCGTGACATTGTACAGGAGACAGGGATCAAGACCATCCTCATGGAAAAGAAATGCAAAAAACCAAAATGGCTGTCTGGAGAGGCCTTAAAAATAGCTCCGAAAAGAAGAGAAGTGAAAAACAAAGGAGAAGAGGAAAGATATAAGCATCTGAATGCAGAGTTCCAATGAATAGCAAGGAGAGATAAGAAAGCCTTCCTCAGCAATCAATGCAAAGAAATAGAGGAAAACAACAGAATGGGAAAGACTAGAGATCTCTTCAAGAATATTAGAGCTACCAGGGGAATATTTCATGCAAAGATGGGCTCGATAAAGGACAGAAATGGTATGGACCTAATAGAAGCAGAAGATACTAAGAAGAGGTGGCAAGAATACACAGAACTGTACAAAAAAGATCTTCATGACCCAGATAATCACGATGGTATGATCACTCACCTAAAGTGAGACATCCTGGAAAGTGAAGTCAAGTCGGCCTTAGGAAGCATGACTACAAACAAAGCTAGTGGAGGTGATGGAATTCCAGTTGACCTATTTCAAATCCTGAAAGATGATGCTGTGAAAGTACTGCACTCAATATGCCAGCAAATTTGGAAAACTCAGCAGTGGCCACAGGACTGGAAAAGGTCAGTTTTCATTCCAATCTCAAAGAAAGGCAATGCCAAAGAATGCTCCAACTACCACACAATTGCACTCATCTCACATGCTAGTAAAGTAATGCTCAAAATTCTCCAAGCCAGGCTTCAGCAATAAGTGAAGTGTATTGCTGGTTTCAGGAAAGGCAGAGGAACCAGAGATCAAATTGCCCACATCCGCTGGATCATGGAAAAAGCAAGAGAGTTCCAGAAAAACATCTATTTCTGCTTTCTTGACTATGTCAAAGCTTTTGACTGTGTGAATCACAATAAACTGTAGAAAATTCTGAAAGAGATGGGAATACCAGACCACCTGACCTGCCTCTTGAGAAATCCAGACTACCTGACCTGCCTCTTGAGAAATCTGTATGCAGGTCAGGAAGCAACAGTTAGAACTGAACATGAAACAACAGACTAGTTCCAAATAGGAAAAGGAGTACGTCAAGGCTGTGTATTGTCACCCTGCTTATTTAACTTCTATGCAGAGTACATCATGAGAAACGCTGGACTGGAAAAAACACAAGCTGGAATCAAGATTGCTGTGAGAAATATCAATAACCTGAGATATGCAGATGACACCACCCTTATGGCAGAAAGTGAAGAGGACCTAAAAAGCCTCTTGATGTAAGTGAAAGAAGAGAGTGAAAAAGTTGACTTAAAGCTCAACATTCACAAAACGAAGATCATGGCATCTGGTCCCATCACTTCATGGGAAATAGATGGAGAAACAGTGGAAACAGTGTCAGACTTTATTTTGGGGGGGGCTCCAAAATCACCACAGGTGGTGACTGCAGCCATGAAATTAAAAGACTCCTTGGACGAAAAGTTATGAGCAACCTAGATAGCATATTGAAAAGTAGAGACATTACTTTGCCAACAAAGGTCCATCTAGTCAAGGCTATGGTTTTTCCTGTGGTCATGTATGGATGTTGAGAGTTGGACTGTGAAGAAAGCTGAGCACCAAAGAATGATGCTTTTGAACTGTGGTGTGGAGAAGGGACTTCTCTCCTCTTGAGAGTCCCTTGGACTGCAAGGGGATCCAACCAGTCCATTCTTAAGATCAGTCTTGGGATTTCTTTGGAAGGAATGATGCTGAAGCTGAAACTGCAGTACTTTGGCCACCTCATGCAAAGAATTGACTCATTGGAAAAGACTCTGATGCTGGGAGGGATTGGGGGAAAGAGGTGAAGGGGACAACAGAGGATGAGATGGCTGGATGGCAGCACTGACTCGATGAACATGAGTCTGAGTGAACCCCATGAGATGGTGATGAACAGGGAGGCCTGGCGTGCTGCGATTCATGGGGTCGCAAAGAGTCAGACATGACTGAGCAACTGAAGTGAACCGAACTGATATTATCTTTACAAATATGATCTCTCCTATCTGAACATTACTAAACCAATTTTATACCCTTCCCCAAAACCACACACTCAGCATCCATCCACACTGAACTTATTCCCAGCAACTCTTCAAACTTGTTTTTACCTTAAGAGCACTTATCCTTGCTTTTCTTTCTACCAGATATAAAGTTTCCCCAATGTCAACTTTTCCTCATCTTTCCATACTTAAAATTCCCTTTCTTGCACATTTCTATATTCTGATGTTTGGCACGTCATTCCAATGTTATTTTCTACTCATATGTTTAATGCCTGGGACTCTACACTCAAAAACAAGGTCCTTGAAAGAGGAAGAAATTGTGTCTGCTTCTTTCAAAATCACGTCTCTGACCCTAGAATCAAGAGTGTGTACTCTTCATTAGACTCAGCAAAAATTTATTCAGAGGATGGAGAAATGAATGGATACAGAAATGG
This sequence comes from Nanger dama, assembly GCA_917880005.1. NCBI lineage: Eukaryota > Metazoa > Chordata > Mammalia > Artiodactyla > Bovidae > Nanger > Nanger dama. The sequence goes on along the minus strand of CAKJTW010000192.1, from coordinate 76,958 downwards.
ATGAATAAATAAATGTGCACTTGGGTGACCTTATAATTGAACTTCCGAACAAAGATACTGAGAGAATAAAATAGAGACATTATTTAATTTCAGCACATCAGGAGATGTAAAATTGGGACATTTATGAGCTTAACCCCAGTGATTCTGGGAAAAGAAATAAGCATATTCACCTTATTTGTCACCTTAGAATCCTTGAAATCTGGATACAAAGATAACATGTTTACATGTTTCAATACAGTTTCTGTTGTTGTGGTTCATTTACTAAGTCATTTCTGACTCTTTGCAACTCCACGGACTACGCCAGGCTTCCCTTTCTTTTGCTATCTCCCAGTTTTTGCTCAAATTCACGTTCATTAAGTTAGTGAAGACCTTAAATTCAATTGTGGATACTGAATTTGATCTTAAATAGATACTTTTTAAGGGCTAGGCCATATTCAGAGATTTTTTTAAAAATCTGCTTTAATGCAAAAGCCAATTTTCAGACACTCAAACCCATCAGAGATATCAGTTCAGGAATGACATATAGACTTTGCAGACAAGGTCTCATGTTAGGTGTGAGGCAAACACATTGACCACTTTCGTGTTTAAAACTTTGCACTTATTCTGAAGCTTTTCTATCAGATAACTTCATAGCTCACACAGTATCACAGAATTCTAAATTTATACTTTTAAAAAGAGTCTGGAGTTAATTCTGCTACCATCATGACCTGAGTGGAAGATTGGGAACAAGTAATGAACACTCTCTTTGGAAATTCTTCAACATCAAATTCAGTATATAGCCTCAACTGCAATTGAGGCTTAGTTTAAAAAAAAAAAAAAAATGATAGCAGGCAATTTATCGCCAGGGTACTAAGACATCAGAAAGAAGAAGAGAAAAAAAAGTAAACTAAGGTAACCTAGAGACATCTATATCTATAGAAGCTGGATTGGCAGCAGGAGCTCCTGGTAGTTGCTCATCGCTGACAGACACACAGGCCAAAATTGGAAGCACAATTAATATTGATGGGTACTGGTCATTGAAGGGAATCATGCTGTTTGCAATAAATGATGAAGAAATTAAGGGCACTGCCCTAAAACTATTACCACATCACCCTCTCTATTGCCATATATCATTTTGTGGAGGAGTTACCCTCCAACTTTTCATGGATCAGGACCTTTCACCTAGGAAGAATGGAAATCATAAGTTTGATATTTTCCATTTAAAAGTCTCATAATGTGCATAAGTATCAAAGGGAAAATACCCATTAATATCACTCATCAGATAGACTATAAGTTTTATTTATCTTATTTCTCTATAAGCTAAAATGAAATTATAATGATGACAAATGCAGCCATGTTGAGTGATATGGGAGTTGATCTCAAGGCATCTATACTTGGCCAGAAGGATGGACACATTGCCTGCAAGGGCAGAACAAGGGCAAGTTTTCGAGTCCATTCTCACAGTCTCTCCCAAGGTCCAAGCTGGAAAAGTTTACTATAGATGGAGAGCCAGAAGCAGTTTGAGCCCTGAGAAGAGATAAAGTGATGAACAAACAACACACACACACTGAATTCAAATGTTGTTTCTTAGTTGCTAAACTGTATCCAATTCTTTTGCGAACCCATGGACTGTAGCCTACCATGGGATTTCCAGGCAAAAATACTGAAGTAGTTTGCTTCTCCAGGGTGTCTTCCTGTATCTTCCTGACTCTGTGGATTCTTTACCACTGAGCCACCAGGGAAGCCCTCTGTGTTCAAATAGAAGAATACAAAAATCAACAACTTATAGAGTGTGCCCCATATTGTAGTTGCTGTGGTGAAAACAAAGCCTGGGAATAAGATATTTTGTCCAGGGGGCAAATATAGCATCAGGGAGTAGAGATAGACATTTTAGGAAGGAACAGTCAGGAATGATCACACTAAAAAGAGACTATGAAAGCAAAATCCTCACCTAAGGAAGTGTGGATACAAGCCATGCAGAGAGGGAGGGGAGAACTTTCCAGGGATAAGCAAAAATAGTTCCTCTGGTTAAAGAGGAATAAGTGGGTAAAAACATCATGCTGTATAATATGTGAAAGGGCCACAGTGTGATTTTGGAAATAATCAGATTAATCTGATCTATTTTAACTAATATATCAGGTATTGTTTATGTTTATTTTTTTCAAAAATATTGCTCATAAATATTTTGCTGTAGTAAGTACAGTCAATATCCCCTTTGGGAACCCACAGATGAAAAATCAGTTAGTACAGGTCGTTGTATGACGTTATTTAGTTTTTCTCTTTAACCAAACTGTTTCTATAAAGTATGATTCTTCTACTGTTGTTTAGTTGCTCATTCCTGTCCAACTCCTTGCGACGTCATGAACTGTAGCCCACCAGGCTCTCTGTTCCTGGGATTTACCAGGCAAGGATACTGGAATGGGTTGCTGTTTCCTTCTCCAGGCATTCTTCCCAGCCCAGGGATCGAACCCACGTCTCCTGCATTAGTAGGTGGATCTTCTACTGTGCCTGTCCGTTAAACTTACACATGAAGCCATCTTGTCAACAGACTGCTCTCTGTGACTTTCCTAAATTGGCAACTTTCAGTTTTGTAGAAGTTGAGGAAAAATATCATCATCATAACAATAACAGTTAGTAGTAATTATAATAACAGCAATTATAACTGACCTGAAATATGCTAACAAAAAGTCTGATCTGCCTACTTGGGTTAAATCTGCCAGTAAATCTCCAGGGCATTCATAAACAGAGTTAAGTTCTTCTCTGCTAATAAGAAGTATTCATCATTAAAATACCATTCTATGGACTTTAAATCTATAAAGTCAAATTTAAATGCATAAAAGTCATTAAATCTATTGATGACATAAGGCAGTAAAAATGAATTGTATTGATCCTACTAGTTTTCAAGGTTATGGATTATGCATCCTCAGAAAGAAAGAAGCACCAACTTTTTAAAAGGTACTCTTGGTTCTATTAAAAGAGAAATAGCATTTTTACAATACTTTATTGGTGCCAGCTTATCATTCCCTAAGGCTCCTGGTCCTCTAAGGGAGGGGAAAAATATGAAAAGACTGTTCATTTTAGACCTCCTGAAAATTGCAGATAAGGGTTAGGAGTTCATTGTGCCATTGAATCAGATCCATCTTGTAGATGTGCAGATCAGGTGGGCAGACAATGTGCTGCTTCCCCATCCCTCGCCTTTTATCACAAGCAAACAGAGCTGAGTAAAGGCATCTACCGCCTATTATATATCTATGAACAACCAGTCACATCTTGTTAACATAATGTAAAATATTGGTCTTTTAGTCAGAAGTGACACTATTTTAATAGCATCACAATTTGCTCGAGACATGCTGGTCTTTCTGTAATAAGACGTTGTAAAAGACGGCAGTGAATTAACTGTCTTTGGGAAATTGAGTGAAAAGCAGTTCACAGCTGCACTTCTCTACATAAAGACTTGGAGAAAGCAAGAGAGTTCACATATAACCTCATTAAATAAGACAGCAAGTCTAAGTGGCATCCAAAGCTATTAAACAAACTAGATTGGTCCATAATAATAAGAAACATATTTCACATCTGTTGCGCGGTACAGGGCTTTTAACAAGTAAGAGGGATAACATGCTGGAAAAAGAGTCTCTCTTCTCCATCAGTATATCATTGTCAATGGCAGCGCTGTCTCAAAAGAAGCACTTATCTCATACACTTTATTGCTTGATAGCTTGCTGATTGCTTTTACAAAGCAATAAATTGATGGCCTGATTCAGTACTGACATTAGGTTATGTTCATTTTCAGTGATTGATGTCTTGAATTAAAACTCTTGTATTCCTCTCTGTTTAGGGATATGAAAAGCTAAACAGGCCTGTCTGATGTCACAAATAAGGCGAATAACTGATGCCAAATGAGCTATATTTATTCATTTAAATAACTAAATGGCTTTTCCCTTTAATAAAGTTTTCATAATTTATGTTTTAGTGTCTCCATTTCCAATTAAATTGTCTAGCCAAATTAAAAAAATTGAAAAAAGGTATCGCATATCTAAATTTTGCAGTTTCAAGGCAGATGAAGGAAAGACTACGAATCAGAATAAATGATTAATAAATCGATTAGGTAAATATAATTTGACTAATTTTCAGATTTCAAAAGTGGAATGTATTTTACTTTCCATTAACTGGAGTTATTGTTTGGTTTTGTAATTTTAAAATAGTACTGAAAATAGAAAGGTAAGAATGAGTAAGACAGTAGAACAGAGCTATTGTTTTTGTTTCATATTGTTTCTGTTCTTTTTGAGAAAATTTACTTTGGCAAACTTGATTAAAATAACTAATATTAGTAAAGTAGCCAGTTCAGTGTTAACATCTTTAATAGTTTAAGAAAATCAAATAAAAACTATATTCCCAGTCCTGTATATCAAATAAGGAAGCATCTGATGTATAATTAATCTCTCTAGACTAGTGGTTCTCACCTAGGCATGATTTTACCCCCAGGGAACATTTAGAAAATGGAGACATATTTGATTGTAACAATTGGGGCATTGGCATTTAGTGGATGGCAGCCAGGGATGATCTTAAGATCACACAGTACAGAGGACATCCCCATACCACAAAGAATTCTCAGACCCAATGTCCCTGATGTACTGGGCTTGAGAAAACTTCCTGTAGATGCTTCAAGGGAGCAAGGCCAACTTGTGAATCTCCTTGCTTACAAGATCCTGATCCTGTTAAAATAAAGCAGCTTAGCAAACAGATGGACGTTGTCTCTCTGCCTGTGGTCTGTGCCTTTATATCAGATCTCTCTGCCCCCATTTGTAGAGTAAGAATGTGGCCCATGACCACGGGCATGGAACGGGCAGGTGGAACGAGGAATGGATGGTCTCAGGCACGTTAACTTGTAACTAACTGAGCATTCTGAGCAACAAAATGGAATCACACAAATAGTGAAGGGTTACTGGGAATAAATGAAGATGATGTTATGACAGTGCTGACTTGATGGTTGGACTTGGGCTTTGTGAACAAGAGAATATAACATGCTCCAGAAAAAGCATTTAAACCCATATTAAGTATATGTGTTAATGAAAAGTGAAGTCACTCAGTCGTGTCTGACTCTTTGTGACCCCATGGACTGTTGCTCGCCAGGTTTCTCCATCAGTGGGATTTTCCAGGCAAAGGTACTGGAGTGGGTTGCCATTTCCTTCTCCAGAGGATCTTCCTGACCTAGGGATTGAACCCTTGTCTCTCACATTATAGGCAGATGCTTTACGGTCTGAGCCACCAGGGAAGTCTTAAGTATGCGTGTTAACATGCATCTCATTGCAAGAACACTAAATTTTAGCGCTGCCTTTCTTTACATTGCAAAAAATTTTAATTGAAACTTAATTGCATTACAATATTGTGATGGTTTCTGCTATATACTAACGTGTTGTTGTTCAGTCCTTCAGTTGTGTCTGACTATCTGTGGCCCCATGAACTGCAGCATGCCAGGCCTCCCTGTCATTCAACATCACCCGGAGCTTGCTGAAACTCAGTGTTCATTGAGTCACTTGTGTCCGTCATCCCCTTCTTCTCCTGCCTTCAGTCTTTCCCAGCATCATGGTCTTTTCTAATGAGTGGGCTGTTCGCATCAGGTGGCCAAACTATTGAAGCTTCAGTTTCAGCATCATTCCTTCCAATGAATATTCAGGACTGATTTCCTCTAGGATGGACTGGTTGGATCTCCTTGCAGTCCAAGGAACTCTCTAGATTCTTCTCTAACACCACAATTCAAAAACATCAATTCTTTGGTACTCAGCCTTCTTGGCTCAGATGTTAAAGCGTCTGTCTACAATGCGGGAGACCCGGCTTCAATCCCTGGGTTGGGGAGATCCCCTGGAGAAGGAAATGGCAACCCACTCCAGGACTATTGCCTGGAAAATCCCATGGACGGAGGAGCATGCTGCAGTCCAAGGAGTCGCAAAGAGTCGGACACTACTGAGTGACTTCACTTTCACTTTCTTTCAGCCTTCTTTATAGAGCTCTCACCTCCATACATGACTAATGGAAAAACCATAGCTTTGAGTAGATGGACCTTTATTGGCAAAATAATGTCTCTGCTTTTTAATGCACTGTATGGAGAATGAGATGGTTGGATGGCATCACTGACTCGATGGACATAAGTTTGAGCAAGCTTTGGGAGTTGTGATGGACATGGAAGCCTTGCATGCTGCATTCCTTGGGGTGGCAAAGAGTCGGACAGGACTGAGCGACTGGACTGAACTAGGTTTGTCATAGCTTTTCTTCCAAGGAGCAAGTGTCTTTTAATCTCATGGCTTCAGTCACCATCTGCAGTGATTTTGGAGCCCAAGAAAATAAAGACTGTCACTGTTTCCCCATCTACTTGCCATGAAGTGATGGGACCAGATGGACCAAATGTCAAGATCTTATTTTTTTTTTTTAAGTGTGAATCAGCAACGCAAATCAGCCATAAATATACCTATACCCCACCCTTCCTGCATCCTTCCCTCCTCATCTGGACCTCACCTCCAGAAGTTAAGAGAGTGACCCAGGGCATTTTAAATTTATATCTGCAGTTGTTCAGTTGGAGTATAGTTGCTTTATAATGCCGTGTTAGTTTCTGCTGTATAGCAGAGTGAATCAGCTCTATGTGAACATATGTCCCCTCCCCTGTGAGACCTGCTCCCACTCACCCCATCCCACCCCTCTAGGTCACAACAGCACACAGAGCTGAGCCCCCTGCACCACACAGCAGCTTCCCGCTGCCTCTCTGCTTTACACATGGTGCTGTGTACATATTAGTGGTACGCTCCCAAGCCATCCCACCCTCCCTTACCAGCTGAGTCCACAAGTCCATCCTCTCTCTATCTTCTCCATTCCTGCCTGCAAAGTAGGTTCATCAGTACCATTTTCAAAACCATATATATATTAATATAACAATATTTGTTTTTCTCCTTTTGACTTACTTCACTCTGTATAACAGATTCTAGGTTCATCCCCCTCAGTTCAACCAACTCAAATTTGTTCTTTTTTGTGACTGAGTAATATTTCACTGTATTTATGTACCACACTTCTTTAGCCGTTCTTCTGTTGATGGACATCTAGGTTACTTCCATGTCCTGGCTATTGTAAAAGGTGCTGCAATGAACACTGGGGTGCATGTGCCTTTTAACTTACGGTTTTCTCAGGGTTTGCATGCTAGTGGTCAAGAACCCACCTGCCAGTGCAAGAGACATAAGAGATGTGAGTTTGATCCCTGGGTTGCGAAGATCTCCTGGAGAAGGAAGTGGCATCCCACTCCAGTATCCTTGCCTGGAGAATCCCATGGACAGAGGAGCCTGGTGGGATATAGAACACAGGGTCACGCAGAATTGGACATGACTGAAGCAACTTAGCACAGCACATGCTCAGTCATAGGATTGCTGGGTCATATGGTGGTTTTCTTGTGTGTTTTTAAAGGAATCTCCATACTATTCTCCATAGTGCTGGTATCGACTTACAGTGATCCTCTGTGTGTGTGTGTGTGTGTGTGTGTGTGTGTGTGTGTGTGTGTATAAAAGAGAAGGAATGGAACCGGTCATATGTTTGTGTGCCATAATTTTCTTTTATTATTTTTATTATTTATGGAGATATAAGGAATAGAAAGAAGGTGAAACTGAAAATTGAACAAACTTTATTTCTAATACAGTGGAGTAAAATAACATTTTATTTTAAATGAAGACTAAAAGTAGCAAGTGAGATCATGTGGGATTGAGTTGAGATCTTTGCATATACATGGCTGGGGTTTGGATCATATGATAAGATACAGTAAAATGCTGAAAGACTGCTCAGCCAAGGCAAATCAGATAGAGCCAAAGCCACCTTTGAAATACCTAATGTCCTCTGTTGAAGTCTCTGCTTATTTGTACAATTCTTAATTTTTTTTGTCTCATGTATGTTTTATGTGCTGTGCTGTGCTTAGTCGCTCAGTTGTGTCTGACTCTTTAAGGCCTGTAGACTATAGCCCGCCAAGCTCCTCTGTCCATGGGATTCTCCAAGCAGGAATACTGGAGTGGGCTGCCATGCCCTCCTCCAGGGGATCTTCCCCCACCCAGGGATCTAACCAGGATCTCCTACATTGCAGGCAGATTCTTTACCTTCTGAGCAACCAGGGAAGCCCAAGAATACTGGAGGGAGTAGTCTATCCCTTCTCCAGGGGGTCGTCCCAGTCCAGAAATTGAAGTGGGGTCTCCTGCATTTCAGGCAGATTCTTAACCAGCTGAGCTACTAGGAAAGCCTGTTTTATGTGCCCATACACGCATTTTTGAAGAATAATTTCTGAGGAGTAGAATTGCTGAGGAAAAAAAAAAAGTGAAAGTTGCTCAGTCATGTTCAACTCTTTGCGACCCCATGGACTAAACAGTCTATGGAATTCTCCAGGCCAGAATACTGGAGTGAGTAGCTGTTTCCTTCTCCAGGGCATCTTCCCAACCCAGGGATCGAACGCAGGTCTCCCACATTGCAGGTGGATTCTTTACCAGCTGATCATCAAGAAGACCAAAAATATTGGAGTGGGTTATTGGTGGGTACCAGCTGAGCTACGAGGGAAGCCAAAGATTGAGACAGAGCATTAATAATGTTGCACCTAGTATTCAACAAATTTATATATATTTTGCTTTATTTATTGTTCAGAAAGTTCCTCCAAATTTTTGAGGAAGTTGTTTTGGACCAAAAACTAGGGGAGGTTTTTCAACTCTTGATGATGAATGTAACAGACATTTCCCTGTGAGATGGAGCTTCTTCTCGTGTTACCTGTGATGCAGGCAGAGCTGATTCCATCGTATTTAATAGGCACTAAGATAACAGTTCAGTTCAGTCACTCAGTCATGTCCAACTCTTTGCGACCCCATGAATTGCAGCACACCAGACCTCCCTATCCATCATCAACTCCTGGATTCTACTCAAACCCATGTCCATTGAGTTGGTGACACCATCCAACCATCTCATCCTCTGTCATCCCCTTCTCCTCCTGCCCTCAATCTTTCCCATCATCAGGGTCTTTTCAAATGAGTCAGCTCTTTGCATCAGGTAGCCAAAGTATTGCAGTTTCAGCTTCAGCATCAGTCCTTCAAAAGAACACCCAGGACTGATCTCCTTTAAGATGGACTGTTTGGATCTCCTTGCAGTCCAAGGGACTCTCAAGAGTCTTTTCCAACACCACAGTTCAAAAACATCAATTCTTCGGCTCTCAGCTTTCTTTATAGTCCAACTCTCACATCCATACATGACTACTTGAAAAACCATTGTCTTTTAGACGTTGGTTGACAAAGTAACATTAAGCGTCTTTTAATTTCATGGCTGCAGTCACCATCTGCAGTGATTCTGGAGCAAAATAAAGTCAGCCACTGTTTTCACTGTTTCCCCATCTATTTGCCATGAAGTGATGGGATCAGATGCCATGACCTTAGTTTTCTGAATTACAGTAGCTTTCAGGAGAGAGTTCTTTAAGCTTTGCTACAAGTAATGAATGCTCCCAAGTGGGACCAGCTTCCTAGGTCATGCATTCTTAAAGAATCTCCCTGCCAGTACAGGAGACACAGGAGATGGCAGATTGAAATTCCAGGAGGGTTGTATCTCTGGGTCAAAAGATCCCGAGGAGGATGAAATGGCAACCTGCTCTAGTATTCTTGCCTGGAGAATTCCATGGACAGAGGAGCCTGGCCGGCTACAGCCTATGGGGTCATGAAGCACTGGACACAGCTGAGCAACTGAGCACACAAGCAAGTAGGATCAGGACCCCCCGAGGCAGAGGACTGTGAGCACACAGTGAGCGCTTTTACTTTGTTCTCTTTCCCCTTGGAGCTTCCCTTTATTCTGAATGATTGAGAGGACCTGTGGAGAGCAGGGGACAGTTATCTCTCGTATCTACCTAATTTTTCCAACATCTGGAAAAACGTGGGTTTTCCATTAAATCTGTTGTAGAGGAGGGCCAAGGAAGATGTACCTTAGTACATCTTAGTACTAGTACTTAGTATGAACACATTGTGATCATGTAAAATACCTGAACATACAGTGTTTCCTAAAGAAAATAACAGCAGAAGGGGATTATTATATGTTTGACATGTCTCATGTATATGGAACATGATGTTTTCATTTTTAAAGCAAAGTATATAAGCTTTAAGTCTAAAGCCCTATATGTAGAGAAATGTATTAGAGAAATGTATTTTTTTAAGTCAGTTTTGTCTTAAATTAAACTACCACATGGTGATTGAACATCCAACTCCTAGACTGATTTCCTTTGAACCTAGTTGGTTAAAACTAAATGAATATTTGGCCAAGTGTGTTTAAATATTGGTGCTAGATGACTTTGTGATCATTAGTAGCAACATCACTTAAGTAAGACACTTTCTGTAATCTGCACAGCAAAACAAATGCACTGTTTATGTAGATTATGCAAATAAATGAGCAAAAATATCTACTAGGTGGCTAGGAAAATAGGGAATGGAGTTACAGGCATACATATGATAACAGAGAAGAACATAAAAGGGAAGCAAGGCACAGATGGAGGGGGACACTGCCTCTGCTTGCGTCCTCTCCCAGGCTAAGATGACAAGCCTGCCCCACACAGCGGATCAGTACTGCGTACAAACTAAAACATCATCTCTAGACAGCATCCTCCAGGAATGCACAAGACAGGGCTGACCACTCACATTTCTGGATCCTGTCCCTCCCTACCTCCCTTGTGTGACATATCACAATCCATCTTACATTTACTTGTGCACACTTTTCTATGATCTCCCTAGATTGCTATCTCTAGGAGGGCAGCCTTTGAATTTTTCATCATTTTATCCCCCTGGTCCTTGGCAAAGCACATTGACCACAGTGGATTCTTAAGCAGTGCTGGTTGAATAAGTGGATGATAAGAAAGAACTGAATAGATAGGAGGATTTACACTTGAAACATGTTAATATTTGAAGAAGCTGTCAAGCTTGCTTCAAATCTTTGGAATTATAGTGGTTTGAAATGTCTTTCCCTTTCTTCATCCCTCACAGAGATCCAAATACTTGATTCCCTATGTCATGGAACCTATGAATCAGATTTCTGAACATTAAAAAAACCTAATGTTAATAAGGAGGAAAGTAATTTATGTGCAGGTATATGTTTAAATCCAGTAGTTTATAAGTAGATAATAGATGGGGAAACAGTGGAAACAGTGTCAGATTTCATTTTTTTGAGCTCCAGAATCACTGCAAATGGTGATTGCAGCCATGAAATTAAAAGACGCTTACTCCTTGGAAGAAAAGTTATGACAAACCTAGATAGTATATTCAAAAGCAGAGACATTACTTTGCCAAGAAAGTTCTGTCTAGTCAAGGCTATGGTTTTTCCAGTGGTCCTGTATGGATGTGAGAGTTGGACTGTGAAGAAAGGTGAGCACCAAAGAATTGATGCTTTTGTATTGTGGTTTTGGAGAAGACTCTTGAGAGTCCCTTGGACTGCAAGGAGATACAGCCAGTCCATTCTGAAGGAGATCAGCCCTGGGATTTCTTTGGAGGGAACGATGCTAAAGCTGAAACTCCAGTACTTTGGCCACCTCATGCGAAGAGTTGACTCATTGGAAAAGATTCTGATGCTGGGAGGGATTGGGGGCAGGAGGAGAAGGGGACGACCGAGGATGAGATGGCTGGATGGCATCATGGACTCGATGGATGTGAGTCTGAGTGAACTGATGGACAGGGAGACCTGTTGTGCTGCGATTCATGGGGTCGTAAAGAGTCGGACATGACTGAGAGACTGAACTGAACTGAACTGAAAACAAATATATAGTAGGTTGATTGAAGTCTAAAATAGGCTGATAGTCTTTGAATCTAGCTGCTTAGTGAGATCCATGAGACTGTTATCATTATCTTGATGCTTTTTTAAAATATGTAATTGCTGTTCTATTTTAATAAGCATAATATATATCACATAGGCTTTATGTGAGCATCTCTAACAGTCAAGGAAAATACTATAAAATAGTGGCACTGTGTTATTATGTGTAATACATGGAGCACACTAGTTCATGGAAATTCTTGCTACAAATGCACTGAGAACACATTACATACATTTTGGTTTTGGAAAGCCAGTTGCAGATCGCATGATAGTGGGAAATGAATCTGTTAGAACTGATTCTAGAAAGAGGGTTGAGTTGTCTCATAAAATGCAAAGATTTATCCTTTTGTAACTTTTCTATCAGATAACTTTAAATTTTAACCCTATTTTCCTCAACAGATACTTGAAAAACATGACAAGCTGTTCCTTCCAATTACATTGACAAATGAAATGTCAGCAAAGAAAATACAATATAAGGCAATGGGCTTCCACATTTCTCAGGAAATGACAATTATGTAGTCAATTGATGAATATCATTTTGAAATCCATGGATGAATCTTTCATGCTATTAAGATCTATTTGGAACAGCTCAGAACTAACATATGTAGGAAAGTTCATTTTTTCTTAAAGAATATAGAATGTTTTAGTCACAGAGAGGACATTTTCTTTGTCTGATGTCACTCATCCTATATGTGCAAATATTATGTTAATAATATGAGCTTTGAGGCTTAAACTAATTATTGAGTAAAGTTTAAATATCAACATTAAATCATGAGGACAAATGCAAAAAGGCACAAGTTTTTCAACCTGCAAGTTGTTAGAGAGAACATGCTTGCATTAGCTGAAATGTAGAAAATCTGTATACTCTAATGAGGTTCATATCTCAATGTCCTCAATGGAAAAAAAGAAAAAGAAAGACAAATCAGAGAAAATATGACAAAGACAGAAACAACCAAAAATGTAACTCCCAAAATGGAAATAGTCATATGTTTTGTAAGATTATTACTGTTTCTAATTTTGGTATCCAAAATGAGACCATGTTCGTAATATCCAATAAATTCATTTGGCATTCCATATGTATTTGAGCTCCTGTATTATGTTTAAATGTTTTCCAATTGCCTATTAACTTTATACATACAGATCTTCTTCCCATAACCTCATGCTCAATCTCTTGAGTTTTAACCTGTTAGCACACATCTGACCATTCAATTATTCTCATAAAGATAAAAATGGTAAAGAATTCACCTGCTGTGCGGGACACCTGGATTTGATCCCTGAGTTGGGAAGATCCCCTGGAGAAGGGAATGGCTATCTATTCCAGTATTCTTGCCTGGAGAATTCCATGGACAGAGGAACTTGGCAGGCTACAGTCCGTAGTATTGTGAAGAGTCAGATAAGACTGGTCAAATAACACACGCACACACACAAAGATTAAAAAAACATGTTACTTTTGAGATTACTATTTCATCTTCTGGATTCAAGAGCTTGTGTTTAAGGATAACATCACTTTTTGTTGCTGTTATGCAGTCGCTAAGTTGTGTCTGACTTTGCAATCCCATGGACTGCAGCATGCCAGGCTTTCCTGTCCTTCATTGTTTTAACTTCAACTACATCAACAACTTCACTTAAAACGTCAGTGTATTAACTTTAACAGCATCCATGTAACTTAAGGTTTTCCTTTCTATAACTCATTGTGTAGGTGGGTTATTGCAAGAGGATCAATGGCAATTTCAGATTGATGGTTTTCTATTCAATAAAAATGGTCATAGATACATTTAGTCTTTATATTTTTGGTTGTTTAATGCAATTACTGAATGATAATTGAAAAACGTTTTTAGTACTTTTCTTCCAAAGTCAGGAAGAATGCTGTTCATATTTCACAAGCACCTTACTTGTCATAACTTGTTCCCTACCCAGAACAACACTACGTTAGAAATAAATACATTTTTAACTATCTACTTATGGGACACCTTTATCTTTTCTCATTTCCCTTTTACTTTTGAATGCTTTGCAAAATGTATCAACAGGAGTGAAAAAAAAGTGACTTGAGGCTATTGATAACCTTGCAATTGGGAAGAAAAAAAGAGATTCAAAGTTCATAGCTCATCCAGGGATAAGAAATGATTTCAGCAGATTCGTTAAGAAGTAGAAATGTCTCCAGCAGATAAAATGCATCCCATTTCTCCCAAACCCATTCTTTCTTTTCCTCTCATCAGCATGTAAGACAATTACTTACTCATCTCACATATAATAGAAATGCCCTGTTTCTACTTCACCATGCTAAAATACCGGACAAAATGAGATTCTGGATTCAAGCAACAGGAACAACCAAGCACATTTGATTCAATTATGCCTCTGCTCTCCATCTCCTAAATAACCACAAGTAAATAAATAAATAAAACAGCCACCTCTGGCCTCCAAGAATGGATGAGGAAATAATATGCTCTCATTCTCCTTGAAAGCATTACCGTTATAAAACCTACATATTGACCCATTCTCAGCCTTCCCCTTGGGATAGAGTTCTGTTCATAAAAATCTATGTAAATATTCCCTTCCATATATAATTTTAAAAATCCTGACTCCCTTTACCTCTCTGTATACATACTCACAAACATTAAATGAGCCCAAGTCTCAACAGACATATAAGAAAATTTTAATGTAATCTAACAAGATGCCTTCGATGCCTTCATGCAAAGGTTAAAAGAAAGCAGGTTCCCTCTGTTACAAATGTTTCACATTTCCTCAAAATGCATTTATCAAAATACATTGATTTTAAAATACCATATGAGATCTATTAAAACATGATTGATGAATTGTTTTGCAGTTGCATAGTTCCAAGCATTTCCTTTCATCTAAGTAAGACGTTACCCAAGGGCACCAGGTTTAGCTATATAAAAAGCAACGCTTTGAGTCTCTTGCCAGGTAGTGGCAAATGCTGCCTTCCTAGCTTATGGGCTTCAGTGCACCAGCTATAGTAACTGTCATTCACCCGTAGATTCTTTCTTCAACCTCTGCCTCCACGTGCTCACCTCAAGGCTTACGATGAAAGGCTGCACTAAGTAAACCTGAAAATCCCCCTAAGCTGGCAAGAAACTCAAAGCAACTAAAAGATGATTCACTGCTCAGAACATCATTTTTTATTTGCAAGAGACTGGAGAGCCATGGCTGAAACCAAAGGCCGTGTGAGTGAGAGAAGAAAGGAAGAGGAGGAAGAAGTAGATTATTTTAGGTAGTAACTTAATTCCTTTTTTCTTTCTTTTACCATTTTCTTATGGATAAAGATTTTATTATATCTCAGTGTGGTGAAAGGTCTCACTTTATTGTTTGCAGCTTGAAGGTTGAAAGCTATTAAGCCTCACCCCTCTCTTTTCTTTCTTCTGCCTTCGGCCTGGGCGCACACAAGACAGCCTCAGGGCTCAGTCCTCTGGCTTTAGCAGAAGATTCACGGTGCAGACCTCTTTCCCTGGGGTGGGGGACCACTTCAGGTGGTGAGCGCATCCCCTCACAATGAAAGCCCCAAACTCCTTGTTCTCTTCTCCTTCAAGCTCTTTTCAGAAAAGCTTGGGAGACACGCCCTGTTCTCCCCAGAAACCTCACTATGTGAGTAACAAAAGGTTTTATCCTCTTGATCTATGTGTGGCTTAATCAATCTTGAGATCTTAACCAAATTTTCAGTGGAAGCCCATCCTGCTTCCTTAGGTTGTCCCCAAGATTAGTCAGATCGTTTCAAATTCACCAGATTATTTTTATCTAAATCATAAAATGCAAATTTAAGGATGGCATTCAAATTCTGAATCGATACATTCTTTTCTGTACATTCTCTGGAGTCTAGAAACTAGTTCCAAAATGTTTCAGAGAATGCAATATTAACTTTGTGCATAAACTGAAGCTATGCTTTTCCAAGAGAACAGATGTGGCTTTAGCAAATGGAAGCTACTCACAGCTACATAGAAACAGTGATTTTGAACTGGAAAGTCAGAAATATACCAGACTTCACAAAGTTTGAAAACCAACTTTAAATCAGCCCCATCCATGACCAGATTAAGGTGATCTATAAATAGCCTGACTCCAGACAGAAACAAACAAAAAACATCTGGTTAGCAGGAGAACATTTGTCATAGCCTAAACTATGCCTGTATTCTTTCATATGCATAGTCTAAGTTGGAATCAAAGAAAACTGTCAGTGGTGTTATACAACAAGATAAGATGAGTAAAGATTAATTATTTTCAAAAAGTAGCACATTGTCACAGCCCCTGGACATTCTAGCTACTATTTATAAGATGTAGATTTTAAATGTGCTAAATATGTCCAGGGAAAAGAACAGTGTCTGATATTTCAAATATATTTAGAGATAAAAGTCAAGTGGAAGTGTTCAAATTTAAAAAAATGCAGTAAAATTAAGAACTCATAAATAGGTTTAACAGAATCTTAGACACAGCTGAAGAGAAGGTTAGTGAACCTGAAAACATATCTATAGAAATTATTCAGGCATTGTTGAGGAAGTGCTTACTAATACTAATAAAAATACTAACACAACTAATACTAAGCTGTTAAAAATTTTAGTATGTTAAAAATCACATTCATTATGGGCAAAATGGAGCAAACTACATTCTGTTCTCTTTTATGAATTACACATAAAATCTCTAGACCAAACACATAAAACATCTACCAAAGATTCTGAAAGGTAAGAGAAAAATGCCAGACTGGTTAAAAACCTCACAGTATTCAAGATATAAACCAACAGTTAACTCCCTGTTGTGTTTTACCTCTTATATAATATATTCCTTCCTGAGTATAGAGCTTTCCACAACACTTTTAGAATATCACAACATCCGGGTAAAAGAACTCACCAACCAATGCAGGAGACATAAAAGACTAGGGTTAAATCCTAACTAGGGTTAAATCCCTGGGTTAGGAAGATCCCTTGAAGGAGGAAATGGCAAGCCACTCTAATATCCTTGCCTGGAGAATCCCCATGGACAGAGGAGCCTGGTGGGCTACAATCCATTTGGTTGCAAAGAATCAGGCATGACTGAGGTGGCTTAGCATGCAAACAACTAGATAGTTCAGATATTTACAACCCCACCCAGCATCCACTGGCTACTGATAAGACAAAGTCTTGAGGGTATATAAGCTGCTATGGCCCCTCAGCCACAGATACCCTGCCAAGCTGCTGAGCAATGTCAACATGACAGGTAAGCCTCCTCTTTAACCTTCTTTTCTACAAGGAGGTTCCTTTCCCTCCTCCCCTTCTGAAGGTGGCCTGGTGCCATTTTCTCTTATACTGAGAAATCCGAGACTGTGAGAGCTTCTCTTGTGGAACCATGTCTGGGTGCAGCCTGATTAAACCGTGGTGTGTCATAACCTTTTGTGGTCACAATTTTTCTTTAATCAGTCCCGGAATCCCTTCAGCCTTCTACCAGGGGTTGCATTGCTTTGAGTGTTCATTCTAGCCGTAAATTCCGGAAGCGCCACATCCATTCAGTTTCCTTATTTCTGTCTTTTCCTTTCACTTTGTGTGTGTGTGCTAAGTCGCTTCGGTCATGTCCAACTCTATGTGACCCTATGGACTGTAGCCCTTGAAGCGATGTCTGTCAATGGGATTCTCCAGGCAAGAATACCGGGGTGTGTGACCATGCCGTCCTCCAGGGGATCTTCTCAACCGTGCCTCTTACATATCCTGCAGTGGCATGCAGCTTCTTTACCAGTGAGTCACCTAGGAAGCCCTTCTTTTGACTTTGAGATGCTGTAAATAATCCACTACTTTGGCCACCTGATGTGAAGAACTGACTCATTTGAAAAGACCCTGATGCTGGGAAAGATTGAAGGTGGGAGGAGAAGGGGACGACAGAGGATGAGATGGTTGGGTGGCATCACCAACTCAATGGACATGAGTTTGAACAAGCTCTGGGAGTTGGTGATGGACAGGGAGGACTGGCGTGCTGCGGTCCATGGGGTCACAAAGAGTCCGACATGACCGAGTGATTGAACTGAACTGAACTGAAATAATCCACCGAAGACCTGTTGATAGGGGTTTGGTGTGGAACCCTGGGTTCGTTCTATATTCCTGAATATATTCTAGCATTTTAGGTAGCTTGTATCTTGAGAATGTGAAGTAGGAAATGGCAACCCCCTTCCAGTATCCTTGTCTTGAGAATCCTGTGGACAGAAGAGCCTGGAATGCTACAGTCTGTGGGGTCACAGAGACATGGACACAGCTGATACTGAGTGCACATTTCACAGTGATCATTCTCACTCTTCCTGCTATGGTGTAAAGGGTCTTTCTCAGGTCCACACTGTGAGGATGTGCCAGCTTGACTGGAGGCTGAGCCCGGGGGTGTGCAAGGGCCCCTCCAAATTGTTTTCGTGGAGTCTCTCCCTCTCACACTGGTCCACACTGGCTCTAGAAATTTATCAGAACAACCCCCAAAGTGTCCCTTCCACTCGTCTCACACAGCTTCTCTCCAGGTAAGCAGATCTTGCCTAAGACTCTTGGCAATTTGCCCTGAAAACTAAGTTTTCTGGATGTGTCCAAGAAAAGCTATCGATTTTCAGTGCATCTGGCTGTTTCTTATGGTAATTACAGGAATGATGCCCTTGAAACATTTTACATTTAGACTCTGGGAATCTGACTTTTAAAGCTGCCTTTCAGCTTAAAACCAATGTTGTAATCTCTGTTTTCCCTGAATCCTTTTGTTTTCTCTTTTATCAGGGCAGTGAACCTCAACTTTAAGGTTTATTTGTCATGGAAAAGGTATGAAGATGAAAGAATAGAAGAATAATAAAAATTGCCAAAAGTGATCATATTGTACATTAAAGTAATTTAATTCTGCTGTCTAATGATATCACTTTTAGAAACTATGTGATTAACTGGAGGCATATAGGAAGGTTGTACAGTACTGTTTGATGAGTACATGGTGATAGAGAAGCCTCAGAGCTTAGTATGAGAAGTAAGGAAAGACTGTCTTGCAAGGATGATCCTACAAAACAGTCTGCAGTTACCATGGAAAGACAGAAAATTGTTTGCAGATGGAGATTGCAAAATATATCTATGGTCAAAGACTTGAGGGATATAATATAAGCTTAAGGAGTATATATATATATATATATATATATATAGAGAGAGAGAGAGAGAGAGAGAGAGAGAGAATATGTGTATGCATGTGTGTATGTACATATATATTTTAATATTTTGAAAAGTGTCAGAAGAGGGGCAGCCATTTAAGTCTTGAGTACACATAGAATTATTCCATGGGTAGAGAATATTTTGATTCAGATAATAGATTTTGGTATAAGAAGATGAGAACATAGCTCACCAATACACAATTTTTAGCAAAGTTGTTTAGTGGGTTTTGCACTTTATTTATTTATTTTTTTGAATAAAGGAAAATAAAAACTGGGAGCCAGTGTCAAAAACATGGCTCTCAAGCATCCAGCTATATTGTTAAAAGCAACAAATACAGAGCACAGGCCCTTGGCTGGCTGGGCTCAAAAACACTTTGTAACAATTACTTATCAAATGTCTGCCTGTGTAAAGCATGGTGTTTGGCAAACTCAAGGTGAGGCAAATGGCTTACACATAAATCATTGTGACAATATCTGTATCCTCAGAGAATGCTAATTCTGTTCAGAGAAAGGACCAACACACACACACGCACACATGAATGAAAATCTTCATATGTATTAATTAAAAGTAACTTTATTTGAGGAATTTATAAGTAACTCCTCTATGAAAAATATAAAAATGAAAGCTCCTGAGGAAATTTAAATGAAAGCAATGGATAAGGATTTGAGAATTATTTACATATTACGTGTTTGCATTATTTTTTTGAAAGTTCAAGTGTTTGGTATGGAGTTATATTCCCATGGGTTTTTTTTTTCTTTTTTTTTTTTTATATTGGAGTATTGCCAATTAGCAATGTTGTGATAGTTTCCGGTGAACAGTGAAGGGACTCCGCCATTCACGTGCATGTATTCATTCTACCCCAGACTCCCATCCAGGCAGCCCCATAACACTGAGCAGAGAGTTTCCTGTGCTCTACAGTAGGTCCTTGTTGGTTATCCATTTTAAACATGGTAGTTAGTGTGTACCTGTCAGTCTCAGATTCCCTAACTCTCCCTTCCCCTGGGTCGTAATCCCATGGGTTTTCTTCTAATGGTTAATTCTTTATCATTGTATCCAATGCTAATGAAATCTTCTGACTGTTTTGCTAGTTACCCAGTTTGGAAATAGTCAAAGCAGTTTATATGCTATCACCACTATCTACTTAAAAATAGATTTTAAAAGTGTGAAGGCAAGCAACCTCTAAAACACTGGTCTCCAAAAATTGTTAATGCTGAATGGATTCTGGTAATATCAATGTCTATCATTTATTGTGTATTGATGACCTGGAAGACATACTGCTTAAACTCTCTGTCTTATGTAAATATCATGACAGACTGGCAAGCTGATTATCATTATTCTGATTTTCAAAATGGTAAAACTGAAACTAGGTGAGTTATCTAAAGTTGTTTAGCTAGAGAATAGATAATGTGAAAGTATATATCTGCTGCTGCTGCTGCTGCTGCTAAGTTGCTTCAGTCATGTCTGACTCTGTGCGACCCCAGAGACGGCAGCCCACCAGGCTCCCCCGTCCCTGGGATTCTCCAGGCAAGAACACTGGAATGGGTTGCCATTTCTTTCTCTAATGCATGAAAGTGAAAAGTGAAGGTGAAGTCACTCAGTCGTATCCAAAAACATCAATTCTTCCACACTCAGCCTTCTACATACTGAGTATTGCCTGTTAATTCATTCATCTGAGAGAGGGAAAGAGAATGACAAATTGCAGTAGCAGAAATGTCCCAAGATTCTTGTTGGGGATTTCCCCAAGACATTTGAAAAACTCCTTGACATTTTGAAACTTCCTAGCCTCAGTGAGGATCCCAGATGGGAGACAGGTGGTGGTGGGAGGGTGGGTGGGGGAGAGTTTTCTGTGCACAAGGAGTTAATCCCCCAGGTTGGCTGCTTTTCCCTTTTCCATGTGCTGCCAGCCCCCAGCGATGTAACTCCGTGTCTCCACACTGAATTTGAAACCCCTTGCTCTTCCCTGGGGCATGCGCCCCTGTCAGCTGCTGCCCATCGCAAACCAGCGGGGTTTGGGGGAAGAATCCCCTGGGCCTTGGCTCTGGGCCCCCTTCTTTCCCGAAACATTCTCCTGTGTCACTTTCAGTAGCGAGTTGTCCGAGATGTAGTTTTTAGTTGTGGCTTCCTTCTCCAAGTTAAGTGATCATCTTTCCATTCTTCAGTGATTCTCCCTGACTTGGGTTTCCAACAGACTCTCCATTTTCAACAGAGCTCATACATAATTACATGTGTCTGTGTAACATTTCTAGGTTTGGAGCAGATGTTAGGTGATTCCGCCTGTAACTATCAGCTCCTTTCTGCCTGATTAATTCCCATGCTTCTTTTCAAGATTCACAGTGGCTGGTATGTATTTTGAAATCTGTAATTAATTTCTGATATTTAGTGCTCCTGTGGCACTCTTTATTTATCTCTGTTAACTGTGCTTATCACTCCTAATAAAATTGCTCCTGCCTGTCTGAATCCTCTGTCAGGCTTTAAGCTTCTGGTTCAGAGAACATCAATGTTTATATTCTTATCTAGATCCCAGTCTGGATTATAAAATTGTTATTAATAGGTATCTTTTGAACTTTTAGTACAAAGAGGATGGAGCATAAACATTGAAACAATGAACACTTATTCAGTTAAAAAAGTTAATTGAACTAAAATAATTGGTTTTCATAATATTTGTCTTCACTTAAATATTCCTATTTATATTCTTTTTAGTAGAATATTTATAAAATCAGGAGCGGTAGGTAGATAAGAATTAGACTATTTACTCTGGAACTAATTGAAATAAATACCCAGAGTCCTTTAATCTTACAACACTTCCAGTGAAAGCTATTTTGGCTTGTGATTTAGATTTACTCTTGTAAGTAACGGAGAAAAGAAAAAGCAAAACTTGCCAATATCTTCCTTCCCAAAGGGACAGTTAAAGAGTAGTATATTCAGCAATACTGATAGGAAATATTTTCTTTATGTGAACGCTGTGCAGGGAACAATGGTAATTACCAGACTGGAGGTGAGTTAGAAAATCACAGACAATAATAAGATACAATTGAACTCTACCTTTGGGAAAGACATTACCGTAGCACACAAAATCAAAAGCTCTCTAGGCATAAATAAGCAATCAAGTCACTCACAGAGACAAAGCTGGAACGTTACAGTAGCAGAATAAAGACCCATGTGTTGATCATACCCTGAAGGGAGTATACTATTGCTTGCTCTGTTTTGTTTGTTTTTCTTTATTGGAACTTTTTTAAAATATTACTTATACAGTTTTCAGAGTCAGAATTCAATTATTCGATTTTTAAATCTAAGTCACATTAGAGCTCATCTAGTCCTATCTTTTGGAGAAGGCAATGGCACCCCACTCCAGTACTCTTGCCTGGAAAATCCCATGGGCAGAGGAGCCTGGTAGGCTGCAGTCCATGGGGTCGCGAAGAGTCGGACACAACTGAGCAACTTCAGTTTCACTTTTCACTTTCCTGCATTGGAGAAAGAAATGGCAACCCACTCCAGTGTTCTTGCCTGGAGAATCCCAGGGACGGGGAGCCTGGTGGGCTGCCGTCTCTGGGGTCGCACAGAGTCGGATACGACTGAAGCGACGTAGCAGCAGCAGCAGCAGTCCTATCTTTTAATGAGTTTGAAAGCTAAGATGAAAGATCAATGAAAGTGGTAAAGGCAGATATTTCACAGAGTGAAAATGTTCCAATGATGTGTAAGGTTTATTTGACAGACAAAATTCACTGAAGTTTAACATTTTTATTTATCTACTCTTTAATATTATGGTGCAGTGATGAAGAATTCACCTGCCAATTCAGGAGCTTCAAAAGATACGGGTTCTGTCCCTCGGTTGGGGAAGTCTGCTTCTCTATAAATCAGAAGTCTAGGCCAATGAGGTTGGTCCTTTGCTTTGGTTTTGAGTTTAGAAAGTTCAAAATCAAAGTGTTTGCCGAAGTATATTCTTTTCTGGGAGCTCTGGGATGAGTTTCCTTTAAAGCTCATTGACAGTTTTGGCAAAATTTAGTTCCGTGCTGTAAGAACAAGTGTCCTTCCTTCCATTTTTCCTGTGCCCCCCATCTTCCCTCCCTCCAGTTCATGATTTCAAGTACAAAGAATATTTTTAGCTCATATGTTGATTAATATGGGCTTCCCTGATGGCTCAGATGGTAAAGACTCCGCCTGCAATGTGGGGAGACCTATGTTTCATCCTGGGTCAGGAAGATCCCTGGAGAATGAAATGGCAACCCACTCCAGCATTCTTGCCTGGAGAATCCCATGGACAGAGGAGCCTGGCAGTTTACAGTTCACGGGGTTGCAGAGAGTCAGACACAACTGAGCAACTAACACTTGCACTTTCTTTCACTGATTAATGCACATGCCTAATAGCCCTCTGTCAATGTCCTGTGTATAATGAGACTTCTGTTTCCTAAGAACTGAAAGTTGAATCTTGATGGAAAGTAAAAATTAGACAAGCACAATTTCTATTCTTTACCTTGAGCTATATATTGCCTTTGCCATTTTGAAACAAGCCACTTCAAGTATTATGACACATGCAACACTTTTTCACATATGTACCTTAAAACACACATGTGTAGGCAAGTTTCTCCAATGTGTTAGTCATTAGTACCTGCAAATAAAAACAGCCAAATGCAGGGGACACTATTATAGCTGAATGTAGGAAGTTGTGAAGAATTCAATAATACATTAGAAAGTCATTCCTCAGCTTGGCCAGATGCTGCAACCTGGAATTGTTCAGTTCTTTCAAAGCTCTTCAAACAAACAACAAACAAAAGATAAAGAAAATACAATGAAGCAGTCATCTATCTTCAACCTTCTACTGTTCATGCAAAGTCAGTAATCGTCCTGCGTGCAAAATCTTACAATATCAAAAATTCAGTAACCTTACATCTTTCTAATACGCACTTTCATTGTGATAGTCACATTGGTTAAAGGTAATGTCACATTTTACCTTACATGCAATTATTATGTGGTTAAAATGTTTCTAAAAATCTGTTGTTAATTTAATTAGAATTATTACTGATTTTGTATTGTATTAGCTAAATTACATGTGTTTGAGTGATTTTTCCTAATCCTGTATTTACTAACTGCTCTTTATTATGTCATTTTGTAGAATAGGTGTTTCTTTGGAACACAAATACTACACTATGAGAGAAATATAAAATATTTATTTTGCTCTGAATTCTTTATGGACTTGGCACTAAACAATCATGCTAAAATAAGAAGAAGAAAAAGGGAAAAACAGCCATTCTAAGAGGTTTTTCACATATTAAAAGACTTGTTTCCTAGCTTATACCACAATGGTGGTTGCTTTTTAGGTAAAGAAATAACAGTGAGTTATAGGAATATAAAGAAAGAGTGTAAATTAGTTGGATCTGTAGATATATTTTCTAGGTCATATAGGGGTTATATTCAGTCGCTAAGCCATGTCTGACTCTTTGCAATCCCATGGACTGCAGGGGGCCAGCCTTCTCTGTCTTTCACCATCTCCCAGAGTTTGCTCACACTCATGTCCACTGAATCAGTTAATGCTATCTAACCATTTCATCCACCGCTGCCCCTTCTTTTGCTTTCAATCTTTCCTAGGATCAATCAGGAACTTTTCCAGTGAGTCATATCTTTGCATCTGCTGGTCAAAGTATTGGAGCTTCAGCCTCAGCATAAGTCCTTCCAATAAATATTCAGGGTTGATTTCCTTTAGGATGGACTGGTTTGATCTCCTTGCAGTCCAAGGGATTCTCAAGAGTCTTCTCCAACACCACAGTTCAAAAGCATCAATTCTTCAGCCCACCAGGCTCCCCGGTCCATGAGATTTCCCAGGCAAGAATACCAGAGTGGGTAGCCATTCCTTTCTTCCCAACCCAGAGGTAGATCCCAGGTCCCCTGTGTTTCAGGTGGGATCTTTACCATCTGAGCCACCAGAGAAGCCTAATTTAGGTTATATATGGATTATATATAGATATAGATGTTATATGCAGATAGATATATTTCTATATTATCTATAATTATAGGGGAAATTGTAAAGAAAGATATATTATTTCTCTTCTCTGAAATATGCTTGTATCTCTGAGATCAAAATAAACATTGCAGTTTTTGTAAAGATTATATAAAATAAAATATTTAGGATCAGTTTTGATCCAATAATGATAGTAATGAATTAACTCACCTGGATGAAGATTTCCAACCGTGCATCAGCGTTAGCACTAGTGCAGACAGTGTAGACCCTTAAGTATGTTGACCAATGGTTTTATCAGCTACTAAGGAGGGACCTAAAACATATAAATGGAAAACTTTATATTTCAAAGCAGTAATCATAAATTTAGGGAGATGAGCCATATTCATGCCCCAAATTAATATTACTAGTGAGTGCTTTATCAGGAAGGAGAGAGAATTTAGTCAAGATTAAATATTTCCATTAGCATAAGAATATCTCCATGAATAATAAAAATATGCTATTTATAGAGGCAGTATATGCTTTAAATATTTACATCCTACTTGGAATGAAATAATTTTTGAAAATGTCTTAAAATGAATGTCTGGTGTTCCTTTAGACAGATTTAACCTCAATTCTTTAGAAATTGCCAGACTATTAACAGTTTTTTCTGGAGGATTTTAACTGATTGAGCATTACTTTTAATCAGAATTTAAAAAAGATTATTTTATCAGTGCAGAAAAGAACATTAACCATCCTTTTCATTTTTGGTTGAAATTATCTTCTCCTTTCATATGAATGATCTAAAATATATTTTCTGTTATAATTTGAAGGAGGAGAGGTACAAAAATCACGTTTAAGCCTTTGTTTCTTTAATTATTTAAGGGGATTTTTTAAAAAGCCATTTATACCAATTCTGATTGTAATGATCATATTTTAATATATAATGTCCTAGAACTTAGAGTATTAAATTACATTGAGCTAATATAATTTTTTAAATATTGTGCTCTTTATAAAATCAAAGACTTTCACATAGCAATAGCTGCTGTTGAGTTGATTTAATCATTGACTGTAACCTGAAATGATGCCTAAAGACTTTCTATCGCTTATAGCATACATATATATGAAAGACCCTTGTTTGAAATTTAATTAGGAAAAATCTGACACTAGTTTTTGTGGAAATATACAAGTATCAGTTGACGTGCAGTCTGACATTTATCACACTCTGCCTCATGATATTTTTCTTTGTCCAGTCATCCTGTGATAGCAGACACTGTAGAAGGAAGAGCTGCAATGTATGTCTGAGCTCCAAGGCTTATCAAACTGCCCAGTGGTCTTTGCACAGCAGCCTTTTTTGCAGTGTGTTTATCAGTGTCATCTCAGCACCACTGGGGTTTTGCCATCCTTCAGAGTGCTGGTGCAAATAAGCTTGCCGAATCAATTTTATTTTGAAGCTTTAAAAGATTCCTTTTTTGTGCTAAATATCTGCCAATATTTCAGCATCAGTTTTGTTAAGTGTTGGGTCTACACCTCAAATAAAAATTTTAAGCTTTCTGATAGCACAAATTCAATAAAAATTCTTTCCAAGAGTCCAATTTAAGAGAATGTTTAAACTGTATAAACAGATTTCCTAAATAAATGAAATTGAAAAATATCTCCATTGAGGTGATAGAATGAGATGAAGGAAACAATCTAATTATGGAAACTGGGAAAGAAATATAGAAAACGAAACAAGGGCATGTGGTAAGGTTCAGATGGAAGCTTCAGAGCGAGCATTGAGAAGTGTCATTTTTTCTCTCACAACGGCTCTGCCTTAGCGTCTATTTAGTGTGGTGTTATCACAGCCACTCCAGCACTTTTCTTTCTTTCTTTTTTTTTTTTTAAGTAATTAAACTTTTTATCTTCTATTGGGCTTTCGTGATAGCTCAGTTGGTAAAGAATCTGCTGCAAAGCAGGAGACCCCAGTTCAATTCTTGGGTCAGGAAGGTCCACTGGAGAAGGGATAGGCTACCCACTCCAGTATTCTTGGGCTGCCCTTGTGGCTCAGCTGGTAAAGAATTCACCTGCAATGCAGGAGACCTGTTTGATCCCTGGGTTGAGAAGGTCCTGTGGAGAAAGGAAAGGCTACCCACTCAAGTATTTGGGGCTGGAGAATTCCCTGGACTGTATAGTCCATGGGGTCTCAAAGAGTTGGACACGACTGAGCGACTTTGACTTTCACTTGCATCTTCTGTTGAGGTGTAGCCAATTAATATTGTGATACTTTCAGGTGAACAATGAAGGGACTCAGACATACATTTACATGCATCTTGTTGTTCAGTCGCTCGGTTGTGTCCTCCTGTTTGTGACCCTATGAACTGTAGCACACCAGGCTTTCCTGTCCTTCACTGTCTCCTGGAATTTGGTCAAGCTCATGTTCATTGAGTTAGTGATGCCATCCAACCACTTCATCCTCTGTCACCCGCTTTTCCTCCTGCCTTCAATCTTTCCCAGTATCAGGGTCTTTTCCAGTGAGTCGGCTCTTTCCATCAGGTGGCCATAGTATTGGAGCTTCAGTTTCAGCAT
Source organism: Nanger dama (assembly GCA_917880005.1). NCBI lineage: Eukaryota > Metazoa > Chordata > Mammalia > Artiodactyla > Bovidae > Nanger > Nanger dama. Next base: position 49,523 of record CAKJTW010000192.1, on the reverse strand, counting down.
CAGCCCTTCCAATGAATATTCAGGAAATATTCATGATTTTCTTTAGGAAATCATGTATGTATTCTCCCCTAAAGTCCCCTACTATCCAGGCTGCCACATAACATTCAACAAATAAATGCCACAAATGAACTTACTTACAAAACAGGAAGAGACTCAACGGAACATGAACTTTTGGTTGCAAGGGGGAAGGATGAGAGCAAAGGATAGTTAGGGGGTTTGGCATGGACATGAATACACTGCTATATTTAAAGTGGATAACCAACAAGAACCTACTGTAAAGCACATAGAATTCCAGCTCTTTTCTGTTTGCTGTTTACATGGTATATCTTTTGTCCCCATCATTTACTCTTCAGCCTACTTTTGTCTTTGAATTTAAAGATTGTGCTTGTGTGTTTTAGTGTCTGGCTGGAATAATTCAGTGCAGACTCGATGCCCCGCTCCACTCACACCCCTGGAGCCCACTATGTTAGGACCCTGTAGGGGTCAGCCGTGGACGGTGTTCCAGCTCCGTGAGGCAGTGAGGTTTCTATCTGTAACATTAGATATGTGTGTGGGGGCTGAAGGCTGCTTTCTCAGTTCAGGGAGTTGATGAGTTTGCCGCTTACTTGGGCAAGGATGAGAGAATCAGAGGATTTTCCTTTGGAGGACACAGCACTGAGAAGGTACACAGCTGTCATGACCTCCAGGATATTTGTGGTTTTAGCTGCACCATCTCCGTGTCCTTACTCTGGTCTCCCCTATAATCTTCTGAGTTGTGTTGATCACGTACAGCTGTGTTCATCTTTTAACACTTGTATATAATATTCATCTTTAGATATACAAAAACTGAGAGATTATCCATCCAACTAATTAACCACCCTGAAGAAAAAAACACAGCCAAAGTATCCTCAAATATTTATAATATTTGTAAACTTTTAGCATATAATAGCTAATTTTGAGCAATAGAATATAAGTGTCCAATGAAATGAATTTGGTACACAAATTACAGCACCTTTGTAAGATAATATAGCATGTCAATTTCAAATCTTTATGAAATAATATTCAGTTAGTAATACATATAATATATTTTTAGGTATAATGTACACTTGAAAACTATCATGGTTTAAACTAATAAATGTATAGATATGCTCTTTGGCAGAGTTCAGTATTTTCTTTGTCACATTGTCTGTAAAGCACAGATACTATTTTTGTTATGTATAAAAATTAAATAATTATTAATTTAAAAGATAATAGGCAAAAATATGAATAAACTTTGCTCTGTTAAATACCTTACATTTGGGGACATGTTCAGAAAAAAGATATAAACAGATATTTAATTTTATTTTCAAGTACTTAAAGTGCTTTGTAAGATGAAGTTGTTTTCAGATTTACATATTTTAATTTCCTATCTACTGCAATTCATCAATTTACTTGCCAAAATATACAGATGTCCTTACATTACATTGTGTTACTTTGACTTTTATTTTCTCCAATTTGTATTGACTCACAAATCAAAAAGTTTACAGCATAGTTTTGATTAATTTAAGACTCAGTATAAGCTGTTTCCTGTTTTATGTTTGACAATAATTTAGCATAATATAAAGTGGTGTGACATTAAACAACATTGCTGAATAGAATTCAGTTCCATTAAAAAGCTCCATTAGGGAAATATAGCTACCTACAAATCAACCATTTTGTGTCAGTTTCATTAATTACTGTTTGGGCATAATTGGTATAATACCATACTTTACTTGACAGTGTTTGAATTGTTTGGCTAGGAAAGGCAACACATAATGTTGAATAAAGCATAACCTAAATGTAATTTTAAATTACTTGTATCAGAGGCTGCCACTCGATAAAAAAGTCATTTATTTTGTGAAATCCATGACTGATATTTTAGTTTTTGATTAAAATTTGTAATTAAAAATCTACAATATTAAAAAGTATTTATTATTTATTATATGCTAAACTGGCTTAAAACGCAACATTCCAAAAACTAAGATCATGGCATCTGGTCCCATCACTTGATGGCAAATAGAGGGGAAAAAGTGAAAATAGTGACAGATTTTATTTACTTGGAGTCCAAAATCACTGTGTATAGTGACTGCAGCCATAAAATTAAGATGCACTTGTTCCTTGGAAGGAAAGCTATGACAAACTTAGAGAGTGTATTAAAAACCAGAGACAACATTTTGGCAACAAAGGTCTGTATAGTCAAAGTTACACTTTGCCATTAGTCATGTACAGATGTAATAACTGGGCCATAAGGAAAGCTGAGCACCGAAGAATTGATGCTTTCAAACTGCGGTGCTGGAGAAGAGTCTTAAGAGTCCCTTGGACTGCTAGGAGATCAAAGTAGTCAATACTAAAGAAATCAATCCTGGATATTTATTAGACGGACTAATGCTGAAGATGAAGCTTCAATATTTCAGTCACTTGATGCACTGGAAAAGACCCTGATGCTGGGAAAGACTGGGGGCAGGAGAAGAAGAGGACGACAGAGGATGAGATGGATAGATGGCATCACTGACTCAGTGGACATGAATTTGAGCAAGCTCTGGGAGATAGTGAAGGACAGGGAAGCCTCATGTGCTGCAGTCTGTGGGGTCGCAAAGAATTGAACATGACTTAGTGACTGAACAACAACAACAAAATATACTGTTTGCATTGATGATAGAATGCTTGCTATGCTTAATGTTATGATTTTTGTGCATTAAGTACTCATAATTCATGATCAAAACTATCAACATATTCATCACTTTCAAAAGTATTCCACCCTCCCTAGACCTCTAATCCCCATGTCATCATTGATTTATCTGCTTCTTTTTTTTTTTAATACAGTGTATTGTATTTTCTAGTATTTTGTAAAAATGGTATGCAGTAAGGAAGATATTTGCCTGGCTTCTTCCTCTAACTATATTTATTTTCACTCATTTTGTAACCTGTATAAATGCTTCATTCTTTTTATTGCTGTGTAGTATTGTGGTATGGATTTAACACATTGTATGACCCATTCTCATATTGATGACTTTTGAGTGGTGTCAAGTTTGGTGCATGAATTGCTTTTACTCTTTTGGGAAAATAGCTAAGCATGTAATCCCTCAATGTTATACTGCATTTGCTTTCAGGCAAATATTTTAATAACTTTGCTGTAAACTTCTTCTTTGATCTATAGGTTATTTTAAAGCATGTAACATAACTTCCATATATTTGGAACTTTTATCTTACCATTACTGAATTTTAGTTAAATTCTGTTATGTACCATACCCTGAGAAAACGATAATTGAAAAAGACACATGTACCCAATGTTTATTTCAGTACTATTTATAATAGCTAGGACATGGAAGCAACCTAGATATCCATTGATAGATGAATGGATATGGAAGCTGTGATACATATACAGAACGGAATATTTTCATTATATTACATAATTTTATATAATATATTCAGCCATAATAAAGAATGCATTTGAGTCAGTTCTAATGAGGTGGATGAACCTAGAGTGTATCATACAGAGTGAAGTAAGTCAGAAAGAGAAAATCACGTATATTAACACACATACATGGACTCTAGAAAGATGGTACTGGTGAACCTGTGCAGGGCAGCAATGTATACCCAGACATAGAGAACTGACTTGTGGTCACAGGGTGGGAAGAAGAGGATGGGACAAACTGGAGAGAGTAGTAGAGAAACATATACACTACCACATGTAAAATAGATAGCCAGTGGGAATTTACTATATGACTGCTGCTGCTGCTGCTGCTGCTGCTGCTGCTGCTGCTAAGTCGCTTCAGTCGTGTCCGACTCCGTGCGACCCCACAGACAGCAGCCCACCAGGCTTCCCCGTCCTTGGGATTCTCCAGGCAAAAACAACGGAGTGGGTTGCCATTTCCTTCTCCAATGCATGAAAGTGAAAAGTGAAAGTGAAGTCGCTCAGTCGTGCCCTACTATATGAATAAGGGAGCTCAAATCTGGTAATCTGTGAAAACTCAGAGGGGTGGGATGGGGAGGGAGGTGGCAGGGAAGTTCAAAAGGGAGGGGACATGTGTATATCTGACAGCTTCATGTTGATTTATGGAAGAAACCAACACAATATTGTAAAGTAATTACCCTTCAACTGAAACAACTTTTTTAGAAAACAAAAAATTTCTATTGAGCTCTGAGAACAGAACTTGCATGGTTTTGATTCTTTTAATTCTTTTTAATTTAAATTTATTTATTTTAATTCGAGGCTAATTACTTTAAAATATTGTACTGGTTATACCCCATCCTGAAACCCCCTCCCACCACCCTCCCCGTACCATCCCTCTGGGTCATCCTAGTGCACCAGCCCCAAGCATCCTGTATCAAACCTGGACTGGCAATTCATTTCTTATATGATATGATACATGTTTCAATGCCTTTCTCTCAAATCATCCCACCCTCTCCCTCTCTCACAGAATCCAAAAGACTGTTCTATACATTTGTGTCTCTTTTGCTATCTTGCATACAGGGTTATTGTTACCATCTTTCTAAATTCAATATATATGTATTAGTATACTGTATTGGTGTTTTTCTTTCTGGCTTACTTCATTCTATATAATAGGCTCCAGTTTCATCCATCTCATTAGAACTGATTCAAATGTATTCTTTTTAACGGCTGAGTAATACTCCGTTGTGTATATGTACTACAGCTTTCTTATCCATTTGTCTGCTTATGGGCATCTAGGTTGCTTCCATGTCCTGCCTATTATAAACAGTGCTGCGATGAACATTGGGCTACATGTGTCTCTTTCAATTCTGCTTTCCTCGGTGTGTATGCCCAGCAGTGGGAATACTGGATCATAAGGCAGTTCTATTTCTAGTTTTTTAAGGAATCTCCACACTGTTCTCCATAGTGGCTGTACTAGTTTAAATTCCCACCAAGAGTGTAAGAGGGTTCCCTTTTCTCCACACCCTCTCCAGCATTTATTGCTTGTAGACGTTTGGATCGCAGCCATTCTGACTGGCGTGAAATGGTACCTCATTGTGGTTTTCATTTGCATATCTCTGATAATGAGTGATATTGAGCATGTTTTCATGTGTTTGTTAGCCATCTATATGTCTTCTTTGGAGAAATGTCTATTTAGTTCTTAGGCCTAGTTTCTGATTGGGTCGTTTATTTTTCTAGAATTGAGCTACAGTAGTGGAGAAGAAAATGGCAACCCACGCCAGTATTCTTGCCTGGAGAATCCCAGGGATAATAGGCTGCCGTCTGTGGGGTCGCACAGAGTCGGACACAACTGAAGTGACTTAGCAGCAGCAGCAGCAGCAGTGGCTTGTATATTTTTGAGATTAGATGTTTGTCAGTTGCTTCATTTGTTATTATTTTCTCCCATTCTGAAGGCTGTCTTTTCACCTTGCTTATAATTTCCTTTGTTGTGCAGAAGCTTTTAATTTTAATTAGGTCCCATTTGTTTATTTTTGCTTTTATTTCCAGTATTCTGGGTGGTGGGTCATAGAGGATCTTGCTGTGATTTATGTTGGAGAGTGTTTTGCCTATGTTCTCCTCTAGGAGTTTTATAGTTTCTGGTCTTATGTTTAGATCTTTAATCCATTTTGAGTTTATTTTTGTGTATGGTGCTAAAAAGTGATCTAGTCTCATTGTTTTGCAAGTGGTTGACCAGTTTTCCCAGCACCACTTGTTAAAGAGATTGTCTTTAATCCATTGTATATTCTTGCCTTCTTTGTCAAAGATAAGGTGTCCATAGGTGTGTGGATTTACCTCTGGGCTTTCTATTTTGTTCCATTGATCTATGTTTCTGTCTTTGTGCCAGTACCATACTGTGTTGATGACTGTGGCTTTGTTGTAGAGCCTGAAATCAGGCAGGTTGATTCTTCCAGATCCATTCTTTTTCTCAAGATTGCTTTGACTATTTGAGGTTTTTGTATTTCCATGCAAATTGTGAAATTATTTGTTCTAGCTTTGTGAAAAATACCACTGGTAGCTTGATAGGGATTGCATTGAATCTGTAGATTGCTTTGGGTAGTATACTCATATTCACTATATTGATTCTTCTGATCCATGAACATGGTATATTTCTCAATCTATTAGTGTCCTCTTTGATTTCTTTCATCAGTGTTTTATAGTTTTCTATATATAGGTCTTTAGTTTTTATAAGTATATATATTCCTAAGTATTTTATTCTTTTCAATGCAATGGTGAATGGAATTGTTTCCTTAATTTCTCTTTCTATTTTCTCATTATTAGTGTATAGGAATGCAAGGGATTTCTGTGTGTTGATTTTATATCCTGCAACTTTACTATATTTATTGATTAGCTCTAGTAATTTTCTGGTGGAGTCTTAGGGTTTTCTATGTAGAGGATCATGTCATCTGCAAACAGTGAGAGTTTTACTTCTTCTTTTCCAATTTGGATTCCTTTTACTTCTTTTTCTGCTCTGATTGCTGTGGCCAAAACTTCCAAAACTATGTTGAATAGTAGTAGTTAGACCGGGCACCCTTGTCTTCTTCCTGACTTTAGGGGAAATGCTTTCAATTTTTCATCTTTGAGGATAATGGGGGTGGGTTTGTCATATATAGCTTTAATTATGTTGAGGTATGTTCCTTCTATTCCTGCTTTCTGGAAAGTTTGTATCATAAATGGATGTTGAATTTTGTCAAAGGCTTTCTCTGCATCTATTGAGATAATCATATGGCTTTTATTTTTCAATTTGTTAATGTGGTGTATTACATTGGTTGATTTGCAGATATTGAACAATCCTTGAATCCCTGGGATAAAGCCCACTTGGTCATGGTGAATGATCTTTCTAATGTGCTGTTGAATTTTGATTGCTAGACTTTTGTTAAGGATTTTTGCATCAAAAAAAAAAAAAGGATTTTTGCATCTATGTTCATCAGTGATATTGGCCTGTAGTTTAATTTTTTTGTGGCATTTTGTCAAGTTTTGGTGTTAGGGTGATGGTGGCCTCATAGAATGAGTTTGGAAGTTTACCTTCCTCTTCAATTTTCTGGAAGAGTTTGAGTAGGATAGGTGTTAGCTCTTCTTGAAATTTTTGGTAGAATTCAGCTGTGAAGCCGTCTAGACCTGGGCTTTTGTTTGCTGGAAGATTTCTAATTACAGTTTCAATTTCCACGCTTGTGATGGGTCAGTTACGATTTTCTATTTCTTCCTGGTTCAGTTTTGTAAAGTTGTACTTTTCTAAGACTGCGTCCATTTCTTCCACGTTGTCCATTTTATTGGCATATAATTGCTGATGGTAGTCTCTTATGATCCTTTGTATTTCTGTGTTGTCTGTTGTGATCTCCCCATTTTCATTTCTAATTTTATCGATCTGATTTTTCTCCTTTTGTTTCTTGATGAGTCTGGCTAATGGTTTGTCAATTTTATTTATCCTCTCAAAGAACCAGCTTTTGGCTTTGTTGATTTTTGCTATGGTCTCTTTTGTTTCTTTTCCATTTATTTGTGCCCTAATTTTTAAGATTTCTTTCCTTCTACTAACTCTGGGGTTCTTCATTTCTTCCTTTTCTAGTTGCTTTAGGGTAGAGTTCAGTTATTTATTTGACTTTTTTCTTGTTTCCTGATGTATGCCTGTATTGCTATGAACTCTCCCCTTAGCACTGCTTTTGCAGTGTCCCACAGGTTTTTGGTTGTTGTGTTTTCATTTTCATTCATTTCTATGCATATTTTGATATCTCTTTTGATTTCTTCTGTGATTTGTTGGTTATTCAGCAGCATGTTATTCAGCCTCCATATGTTGGAATTTTTAAGTTTTTCTCCTGTAATTGAGATCTAATTGAGATCTGCGTTGTGGTCAAAAAAGATGCTTGGAATCATTTCAGTTTTTTTGAATTTACCAAGGCCAGCTTTATGGCCCAGGATGTGATCTGTCCTGGAGAAGATTCTGTGTGTGCTTGAGAAAAAGCTGAAATTCATTGTTTTGGGGTGAAATGTCCTATAGATTTCCATTAGGTCTAACTGGCTATTGTATCATTTAAAGTTTGTGTTTCCTTGTTAATTTTCTGTTTAGTTGATCTATTCATAGGTGTGAGTGGGGTATTAAAGTCTCCCAGTACTATTGTGTTCCACATGGCCTAAGATAGGTTTCCTCTTGGTAGATATTCTTGAAAAAATGAATGTTCCCTGTTGTTGGCTTGCTCATTACAAATGAATATAGCCTGTTCCCTGATAGTGTTTTCAGGTCATTATATATATATATATATATGTTTTCAGTATAAATTTTGGGCCTAATAGCCTTATCAGTTGCTGAGACCTGTGTATTGTGATCTGCATCTGTAATTGAGAGTTGGTCTCTTCTTTCACTTCTACCAGTATTTGTTTTACAAGCTTCAAGCCTCTGTTCTCACAGGCCTACTTAGGACTGCTATGTCTTCTTTGAGAATGTCTAGCTTTCTCATTAAGAATTATCTGTTTTTGTCACTATTTTGCTTGTTCTGAAGTCTACTTTGTCAAATATTGATGTAGCTACTCCAGCTTTCTTGTGACTAACGTTCATGTGGTATTTTTTCTTTCTCACCTACTTTAGTATGTCTCTGTTTGCTTGCTTGCTTGCTAAGTCACTTCAGTCGTGTCCGACTCTGTGTGACCCCATAGACAGCAGCCCACCAGGATCCCTGTCCCTGGGATTCTCCAGGCAAGAACACTGTAGTGGGTTGCCATTTCCTTCTCCAATGCGTGAAAATGAAAAGTGAAAGTGAAGTCACTCAGTCGTGTCCGACTCTTAGTGACCCCATGGACTGCAGCCTACCAGGCTCCTCTATCCATGGGATTTTCCAGGCAGGATTACTTGAGTGGGCTGCTAGTGCCTTCTCCGATGTCTCTGTATTTGGTGCTTATTGTTTATGGCAATCATATTAAAATCTACCACTGCGCTAGTTGTTTTACATTTTTCCATTTGTTCTTTGTTTCCTCTTGATTAACTCAAGATTTTGTTGTTTGTTGTTCAGAGGAAATCTTCCTTTGTGTCTTGCATTTCTTCCTATTTTCTGAACGAACTGATAGCTTTCATTCCATGCCATTTTTTTCAAACAGGTCTGTATGGAAAATACAGAAAGATACAAAGATCCCTCTCTCTAGGACACCTTATCCAGGAACATAAAATTAATATCTCCCTCTATCACTAAATTTGAGCAGTTTTGATAGCAGCCCTTTTCTAACAGAATGGGGTTTCTTATACTCTGGGTTCTTGCCCTTAACATGTGTGAGCACACTTAAATTATACATTACTCTGTGGGAGCTGAGGCTTGAAGGATGTGTACTCTAGACCAAATTTTTGTGCCCCACCCCCCCACTGCCAGATTCAGTACTTTGAAACTCTAACCCTTAGTGTATTGGTATTAATATTTGGAGATGGGGCCTTTGGAATGTAATTGGCTCTAAAGAGTGAAACCCTTCTAAGAGGATTAATGTCCTTACAAAAGAAATATCAAAGAGCTAGTGCCCTCTGATCTCTTTGTCCTTCCCCTCTTCCTTCCTTCCTGCCTTCTCTCTCTCTATCTTTGCCATGTGAAGATAAAATGATTGTCTATGAACCAGGAAGATGATCCTCACCAGACACACATTGGGAATATCCACTGGGGAAAGAAATGGCAACCCACTCCAGTGTTCTTGCCTGGAAAATCTCATGGACGGAGGAGCCTGATGGGCTACAGTCCATGGGATCGCAAGGGTCAGACATGACTTAGCAACTAAACCACCACCAGTACAACTCTTCTCTCTGTGTGTCTTTCCCACATGAAGATAAAGTGATTGTCCATGAACCAAGAGGATGACCTTCACCAGACACCTGACATGCCTGTGCTCTTCATTTTTTTTTTTTTTAAGTCACTCCTTTGCCGAGAAATTTACATCTTTGCTTGGTTGAACTCCACAGGGGGGAAAATATGACAGCTATATGGACTAACTGCACTTTAATTGTCATGAATCTTAAAATGCGCCTTGAGGATAACATGGATCTCTTAAAGACCAATTTAATTGACCAAGTCTAAGAGAATCTAGCAAAAAAAAAAAAAAAAAAAACTGAGATGATAAAGCTAACATCTAAAACCAGAAAAAGGAATCCGTGGAAGATTGATGAGGGTTTTAAATGGCAACACTTGTCACTGTTGTGTATAGCTTTAGAAGATGATGTGAGTGAATCTGGAAGCTGAGCTGGTTCCTCAGTAAGTGGTTGCAAAGCCTTGGAAAAGTGGTTAGGACCTTAGACCTCCAGAAGGTATGCTCAGTCATGAATCAGATAATATAGTTCAGGTGCTATAGTGATGTTGCATGTACTTTAGATAATCTGGTTCAAGCATAGCCATCTAAAAATAGAAAATCAATCCTCTTTGCTTAGACTATTCCACAGTATTGGTCTTCCCTGTATTCAATAAATGTGTGAACAGGATAAAAGGAGCACATATTCTTTGTCTACTACTTGTAATAAATGAACCCCTGTCAGAGCCTGTTTTGAAATTATGAACAGAAAATGAATAACAAGGGTAGGATTTATTATGAAAGATGGGGACTAAATTCATATATAGCCCAAGAGCTGCATTCTCCTTCAGAACTGACTCATGTGAACCCTAAACTCCTTTCTACTGGAAGAAGTGACCTCATGCACTGACATTCCATGTTCAAATGAGGGATTATAGCTAACCAAAGATTTGAGTATCTCAAAGTTGGTAGCAAGATCATGTTTAGATCATAATTTTTAGGTCAAGGATTAATCGCCGTTCATTCAGGCATGCAGTCATTCACCAGCTAGCTGTTGAATCTCCACCACAGGTGTGACACATGCTCCCCTTTTAAATATTGAGGGTTGTGAGAGATTCCTGCCTCATTCCTAAGGGGAAAAAGAAGCTTATGAGCATAAATTCTGTTTCTTAGTTAAAACTTTGTGACAATACAGCCATCTACTTCTTTGTTAAAAGCTAATTTTGTATAAGAGTGACACACAAAAAAATGAGTTTTGGTATATGTGCCATTTATCAACCTATAAACAAAGCCTTTAACAAAAAACGAAAACCCTTTATTTGGATGCATGCATTGCCAAAAATCTTATAGACTGTTATAAGATTTATGACAGCTTTCACAGCATCCTTTTTCCTTGGCATCCACTTTAGTGCATTAACTTTGAAAAGAAAAACATTTGGCTTGAGTTGTGAATATGACTTCAAACAATAAAAGCGAAGGATCTGTATTGCAGCTCCTCTCTTATAGCAGCAAACCAATATATACATATTGAACACTGCTTGGCATTTTTAGATAGCTGCAGGTACACTTGAGTTCAAGGAAAACGCAGAGGTCTGCCTGGAAAATCTAGGTGTTGGTAAATTGTGAAGTATTGGTTAACACAGTGTCAAAAAACTGGAACAGAGAACCCACTTCTGCGTCTTTATTGCACTAAAATAAAAACAGACTTCTAAACTTGGTAAGAGTGATTTTGCAGAGTTCAAACTTCATTACATAGTCATGACTGGAAGCCTAATGTATGATTTTCAAGGAGTTGGCACAGATATCCCAAAAATATTTAATTCATACACACACACACACACACACATACACACATATATATATGTGAGTGTAGCATAAAGAAATATTTGTGGAATAGAGCTTAACACTGTGAAATATATTGAAGAGTTCAAGTGCTGTTAATTATGTTGCACCAGGCATGTCTGGCTCAAGCATAAGCACCTAAAAATTTTAAAATATCCACTTTTCTTTGACTATTCCACAGTGTTGTTCTGTCCTGAATTCAATAAATGTATAAAGAATATAAAAGGACCACAATTCTTTTTTAAATTAATCTATTTTAATTGGAGGATAATTGCCTTACAATGTTGTGTTGGTTTCTACCGTACATCAACATGAATCAGCCATGGGTATACATATGTCCCCTCCCTCCCACTTCCCACTCTTCTAGGTTGTCACAGAACACCAAGTTTGAGCTTCCTGTATCATACAGCAAATCTGCACTGGCTATCTAATCTTATGCACGGTAATGTGTGTGTTTCCTGGATACTCTCTCAGTTTGTCCCACCTTCTCCTTCCAGCCTTGTCCAAGAGTCTGTTTTCTTCATCTTCATTTCCATTGCTACCCAGCAGATTGGTTCACCAGGACCATCTTTCTAGATTCCATATATATGCATTATTGTCTACTACTTGTAACAAATGAGCCCTTGTCAGAGCCTGTTTTGAAATTGTTAAAATATTTGGAATATATTATTTGTACTAATTAGCATTCAGTATTATAGTGATCATTACAGCACTAAAATATCAGTACTGACCTTTATAATAATTCTGTGAGGTAGGTACTATTTCTCCCCATTTTGTAGTTTAGGAAATCTAGTCTAGGTGAAATAATCAGGGTCACAATGGCTTATAAATTATTATAAATTCTGGCATTGAGAATAAAATGCTGATCTGATATCCGAAACTGTTGGATTAAACACCATGATATGTTGTAACTTTTAAATTAAACTTTTAAGTTGATAAACAACTTGAGTTGATTTGGAGGAAAGGAAAGTTTTTCATCTTGTTCAGGCAAACCATTAAAATATATTGAGGATATTTTGAATGGAGAGCATTAATCGAGTACTTTGGAGGGTAATTTAAAAGTAGCATGCATGTTAAAATTATCTAGTTAATCTTACTGAGAAAATTATGTCACTGTAGCCTAATTTAACAGAATATGTTTGTTTGAGATTTTGCCACCACTGAACTACTCATTTGAAAGAAGAAGTGTAGTCTGTCTTCTACATGGGCTTCCCAGGTGGCTCAGTGGTAAAAAGTCTGCCTGCAATGCAGGAGACATAAGAGATGCAGGTTCAATCCCTGGGTTGGGAAGATTCCCCAGATTAGGAAATGGCCATCTAATCCACAGTATTCTAGCTGGAAAATCCCATGGACAGAGGAGCCTCAGGGGGTACAGTCCATAGGGTTATACAGCAGTCTGACACAACTGAGCAGCTGAGCACACAGTCTTGCTTCTAACATCATAAATTCAATGGGTAATTTAGCATCTCACATTATCTCCATTGGTCTTGGTCTTGTACAGTTTCCACAACATAGAAATTGTTGCCCAACAAATACCGAAATAAACTAAACTGATACCTGACTTCAAAAATGATTCTGTATGTAAAAAGGTAAACTAATCAAATTATAGTTTACTTAATATTTTTAAAGTTTTAGATATATTATTTCTTTGAGATATAAATCATTTCAAATCAAATCAGTTCATATAATCATATGTAACTGTACTCTAGATTGTATCTACCACTATCACACTAAATGGGTACGTTTGAAAATGTACAACACTTTTAATTTCAGTGTTACTATCAAATGCATTTTACTACATTGGAGCTAGTACTTTAAAAAAGAAGTTAAAATTAAAATTAGAATTATAATAATGCTTTAAAATAATATGTGAATATTTTATTAAAATTGAATTCTAAGATTTTCAGACTAAATTCAGTTAAGAAGTCTAGAAAATGACTTTTTATAACCCTAAACCTAACCTTTATAATCAGGTTAAATTAAATCATATGAAACTGAGAGTTTTAAATAGAAATGCATCACGATCATGAGGAAAAATTGAGAGGGAGGCTCTGATTTGTTATTCAAGAGTAATTCATCTTCCAAAATCTGTGCTAATGTAAAAGTATAAATATGATGAAATAGTCTTTTAATTTTGATGGTGTTATATTGTCAACACAAGGCTGTTTTGACCTGTAACTATGGACAAGGAAATTAATAATGAAGTTCACTATATATCACATAGTTTTCACACACTGTATACAATGAAAAAAATCAAATGTATCCAGGCCAGATGGAAAACCTAATGATCTTCACCAAATCTGAGAAGCATGATGCATTTTCTTGAAAGTGCCTAAATTAATAGTTAAAATCTAAATTTAAAAAAGCAGAGTACATAATTTCTGTAAATATATTTTTTAATGTGCTTTTTCTACTATAATATCCTTTCTGCCTTCTTCCTAACTGCTGAGGCCCACTGAGCAATAACTATTTTGCTGCCTTTTGAAATGAAATAATAGGTGTTGTTTTACTAATTAAAAACACTAATCAATTTATAATAACATTATTTAACAAAAGAAACCATGACCCAATATCCCTGGAGAAAGGGTGTATTATAGGAGTAGCATAGCAAACATGTGAGATGAGCCTGGAGATTTTTGTAGAGGCAGAGTGTAAGAAATTGCTCAAAGAGAAAAACAACTCAAATCAAACAAAAACAATGAGGGGTATATCGAAGAGACAAAGAACCTAATTGAAAGGTCTCCCAGTGATCAAAGTTGGAACAATTTGAAAAATAATATAAAGTACTTATGGATTATATTAAAGTATGACATAAATATACGTGAGTTGGGCTTACCTCTAGTTGGGCTTTCCTCATAGCTCAGTTGGTAGAGAATCTCCCTGCAATGCAGGAGACCCCAATTCGATTCCTGGGTCAGGAAGATTCCCTGGAGAAGGGATAGGCTACCCACTCCAGTATTCTTGGGCTTTCCTTGTGACTCAGCTGGTAAAGAATCTGCCTTCGATATGGGAGACCTGGGTTTGATACCTGGGTTGGGAAGATTCCCTGTAGAAGGGAAAGACTACCCACTCCAGTATTCTGGCCTGGAGAATTCCATGGAATCGCAGAGTCAGAAACAACTGAACGACTTTCACTTTTCACTTTTCAGCTGAAATAAAGAAATAATTGACTAAATAAATAAATGGGTGAGAGAGAGAAGTCTGAGTAGAAGGATTCCAAAAAATTTTTGAGAATGTTCTACCATCAAGGAGATAGAGCAGAGCTCAAAATATCACCCACCTTATGTAGGAGCTGTGCATGGTGACTTTGTTGAAAAGGGCAGAGTATGAAAAGAGGAGAAGAAAGAGTAACTTTACAGTAAAGAAGCCTGATGAACAGAAAGAACCCCAGAAGGTGAAAAATAGGAATGGCAGCCACAGTAGTTACATAGGGGTGTGTGTGTGTGTGTGTGTGCACACGCACACGCTTAGTCATGTCCAACTCTTTCGACATAATGGACTGTAGCCTGTCATGCTCCTCTGTCCTTGGGATTCTTCAGGCAAGATTAACTGGAGCAGGTTGCCATTTCCTACTCCATGGGATCTTCCTGACCCAGGAATTGAGCCCTCATCTCTTTATCTCCTGCGCTCACTGGCAGATTCTTTACCACTGCACCAGTTGAGAAGCCCAAATATAGCATGGACCTTAGGTGCTAATAATGAATCAATATTGACGTACTAATTATAACAGATGTACTTCACTACTGTAAAATGCTAACAAGGGAAATAGGATGTGTTGTGTGTGGGAGCTCTCTGTATTAGCTTTACATTTTTCTCTAAACCTAAGAATATTCTAAAACAAAAAGTTTGTTAAAAATCTGGTCATCCTAGCAATATTTTTATAAAGATATATAAGATTGTCCTAAAATTTATATTACTGGCAAATTACCTGGAACAGCTAAAACAATGCTGAATTAAAAAAAAAAAATGTAAGTGGGAGGAAGTAGTCTACCTGATTTCAAGATTTATTATATAGCCAGAGTAATCAAAAGAATTTCCAGAAGGCATAGACAACATGGATCAATGCAGCAGAATAGAGAGCTCAGAAATAGAACCACAAAAAGATGTCCAATTGATTTTTGACAAAGTTGCAAAAGTAATTTAATGGAGGAAAGATAGCCATTTTCAACAAATGGTACTGGAAAATTGGATATCCAAAGCCAAAATAATAACTTCAACCTAAGCCATACATCTTATACAAATATTAACACAAATGGATCATGGATTTAAATATGAAACTATACGACTTTTAGGGGAAAAAAAGGGAAAATCTTGGAAACTAGAGCTAGGCAAAAATGTGCAGACTTAGGACAAAAGTATGATTCATAAAAGAAATAATTGTTATCTTGGACCTCATTACAATCTTTTCTTTTAAAAAATGCTCAACAAAGACCTTCCTAAGAAGATGAAAATGCAAGCTACAGACTATGAGAAGATATTTGAATCCACACAGCCAACAAAGAACTAGTGTCTAGGAAATATTAAGATCTCTCAAAATTCAACAGTAACAAAGCAAATAATCAAATTAGAAAAAGAGCAAAAAACATGAGACATTTTACCAAATAGGAGATACAGATGGCAAATAAACACATGAAAAGATGTTCAGCATCATTAGCCACTACTGTTTTCTCATCACATCAGTTTTGCTTGAATGAAGACACACTTCATGCAAGTGATGAGGTATATGTTCCTAAATGTTGATAGATAACAACCTGTCATGTACTCATCAAGGTGAAATCTTCTAGATGCTTAATAATGGTAGCACTATTTTAATGTATTAATTTACTCTTTCAGAACAAGGTTTAACAATATCAAATATGAATCAATGTGACTATTCTTATGAGCAGGAAATCAAGAAGATAAATATGTGTCTGAACACACAGACATACACAAATTGACAATGATCAGATTTTCAAATCAGAGATTTCAGTATTAAGCTGTACTAAAGAGGCTCAAAGACATAAGCAATTACAGACTGTCCTTTCAAAGTCCAAAACCTAATGCAGAAAACTAATAAAACTATAGACATATCTATCTTCATGCCTGAGCTTTATGTTAGCATTTCTTGCTCTCTTCTATGCATACTGTCTACTAACTTCCTCTTTATTTGGGCAATGAATGACAGATTTTTGCTTTTCCTTGCCTTGAATTTTTTATTTAGCTTGAGAAACCTATTATGAACAGTGTATTAACACTTATTCTAGGAAATTGGCTCTCAAAACACAAAGTGGCACTTAAAAGATTTTTAAGGGTCTAAATATATTCACTTTGTGATATATTGATAATAGACTAGATGACGTTTGTTCATGTCCACTGGAGACTATCTTGAAACTTATATCTTGGACCTCATTTTGTGCCCCTATTCTCTGAGTGTATCTCTATAATAATTGATTATTTGTGGGTCAGTAACTCATGATGGAACATTTGTTTCCTGCCTATCTCAGTTGTGGTGCTACAGTAGAGTTGAAAAAAATTTATTCGTCATAGAATTAAAGTGCAATTACAAACTTAATGATGAACATATTTGCTTAACTACTGGCATTTTTCTTAGTTCAAGATTGCTAAAAAATTTATAGTAAATACCACAACTCCAATCCCATCAAGTGAGTGAACCAATAAATTGTCTGGGTGTGACTTTTAACAAAAACCTTAAAGGTTGCTATGTTTCTTTAGAATGAAGTATTCAGAAATGATAGCAGTTATATTTTAATGTGTCCTAATTTGCTTAAACATAATCTTGGCCTACATTTGTGCAATATACCCAAAGTGACGTTTGTAATTATAAAAGGGGAGAAAGAATAAAAATGAGAGGGAGGGGGTAGAAGAAATGAAAGGTTTTCAGGTTGATCATATTTAGAGAGAGAGAGAGAGATAAATACTGTGTATTAGGGCATGTATATGGAGTCTAGAAAGATGGTACCGATTATCCTACCTGCAGGGCAACAAAGGAGATACAGACATAAAGAACGAACTTTGAACCCGATGGGAGGAAAGGGTGGGATGATTTGAGAGACTCGCTCTGAAACACAGACATTACCATATGTAACATAGATAGCCAGTGCAAGTTCAGTGCATGAAGCAGGGCTGCACTGAACAACCTAGAGTGATAGGGGTGGGGAGGGAGGAGGGAGGGGGCGTTCAGGAAGGAGGGCACACATGTATATTTATGGTCAGTTCATATTGATTTATGGCAAAAGCCATCACAATATTGTAAAGTAATTATCCTCCAATTAAAATAAATAAATAATAAAACAAAAAATACTGCTGTTAAAACACTGAGAAACTTAGGAGATGGACCTGTAAAATTACTTAATCCCATGAACTCACTTTTTCCTGTGCTGACAAAATGCTGGATTTAAGAGGAACATCACATCAGAAGGAAGACATTCCTAAACAAAAAGACCAGTGACTGAGTGCAAGAGAAGCATAGGGAAAATCACATATAGTGGGCATTTACTTGGGTTAGCAGGTGTAAAAGGTACTCCTTGAAACAGAGCGCCAACATGCAGAAACGTCTCAGACTCCGAGCACTTGTAATTATGCAGTCTTTCCCTTAGGGCTTACATGTTTATTTCTCTGTTGGTGGTTGCCTGAACTTTTTAAATTAAAATTTTGATGAAAAGAAAGTTCCTGCCTTAAAACCATACTTTGCAATCCTAAATAGGGCTCCAGAGAGCAATGTTAAGATTTTATAAAGATATTTTAAAAATAAGTTTTATCTTTATTGTACATTTCACTTTCCCCTTTACTGTGCTCTGGTTAGGAGAAAATTAATTTAGAAAATAAAAGTAAGTGGCCCCCAATGTCTTCCAAATTGTTTTCGTTGTACTTTATACAAATTAAATCTGGTAACCTTGACTGTGGCAGAGATTTAGTGGTGTTTAAAGATTAATTATGAGTGGAAGTTTCATTAACTTTTTCTCTTTACAGAGAAGTAGTGTGTCAGTTGTTTTAGGAATATTTTCCATTCATTAAGAGAGATTTTCTTCATATAAATACAGTTCTATGAACAGAGAAAATCGGGGTTAAACAGGAAAATAAAGTTCTTTATTTGCTAAGAAAAAAATAAGAACAAAATGCATTATTCCTTTATTTAGTACATATTGAATGCATAAAATTTAATAGAAAAATATGTAGAAAGGAAAATTACAACTTTATAAAAATGTGGTGAGATTCCATAAGAATGGGGAATATAGATGTTCATAAAAAAAATTGAAAATCTGGCATCTTCATTTTCAGTCCTGTCATATTTATTCAATCTCTCTGACTTAAAATATCCAAATATTTCTAAATATCTACTTCTTGTTTTTAATATACATCATTTAATACTAAAAATTTGAATATCAAAATAATAGGGATAGTTATACCTTTTAATTCATCACCTTGAAACAATTGAAAGACAAGGGAATTTTTCATAATTCTTTTAAGCTCTAGCACAATATGGCTCAATAAATTGAGAGATAAAAACATAAATATTAAGAATACAGATGAATAAAAAGAAAGATTACTAATTTAAAACAACAAAGCAAACAATACATAGAAAGATGCTTTCCATCAATATTCATTAGAAAAATTCACATCAAAAGTAACACAAGGGGACTTTCCTAGTGGTTAAGACTCTGAGCTTCCAATGCATGGGGTATGTGTTTGATATCTGGTCAGGGAACTAGATTCCATATGTCACATGGCATGGCCAAACAAACAAAAACTCACCATGAGACACTACTACACAGCTATTAAGAGAGCTAAAATTAAGCAACAACAACCACAAAAAATGACAACATGAAATTCTTTTGTGTGCAGAACTGTATCCCTCCTACATAGCTGATGGGGCACACTGGTGCAGTCTCTCTGAATGTTCTTACATATTTACACAACAGAAATATAACATATATCGTGTTTGACTCTTTGCAACCCCATGGACCATAGCCTGCCAGATCCTCTGTCCATGGGATTTTCCAGGCCAGAATACTGGAACAAGTAGCCATTCCCTCCTCCAGAGGCTCTTCCCAACCCAGGGATCAAGCCCAGGTCTCCTGCATTGCAGGTGGATTCTTTACTGTCTGAGCCACCAGGGAAGCCCCAAGATATTTATGCAACAGAAATATGACATATATCCACACAGAGATATGAACATGGATGTTTTTAACAGCTTTATTCATTATAGCAACAAACTAGAAACATCCCAACTATCCACCAGTTTCTAAAGAGATAAACTACGACATGCTGACCTAAAGAAATATGGACTGAGCAATAAATTGGAATGACCCACTAATGAATGAAATAACAAGATTAATCTGGGCAGCTTTTTGGTGTGTAAAAAAAAAAAAGCCACGTCATTTATAAAACATTCTAAAAAGACAAAACTGTAGATACAGAAACCAGATCAGTAGCTGCCAGAGCCTGGGGATGAGGGACTGACTGTAATGGGGCAGAAAGAAGTTTCTCAAAGTTACAGAAAGATTTTCTATCTTAGTTGGGGTGGTGGTTGTCCTTTATATTTGTCACAACTCATCAAGCCTTCAGACTCAGAATCGGTGAATTTTACTGTTGGTGAGTTGAATTTCATGGAAACTGACTTAAAATTTCATTACAGCAAAAGGTATAACCATAGTTTTAGAGATATTCAGGAAATTACCAAATGCTTTTTCTTGGGCTAGGAAACATATTTCAAATTGTTTCATCATTCTTTTTCCTCTTTATTCTTAGAAATTTTCCATCTCCATTGTCCTCTCCTTTTATGTAGCTTAGGTCTGGGTCTTTTTGTCTATCAGAAAATAAGCATACTCTGCTCCGTGTTAGGCTTATGTCCAAAACAAAGTTTCTGGGTCTCCATATCTTCAAGAATCCAGCCAGCTCCTCCAATCTCCGCACCACTGGAGGCCACGTTTGATGCCTCTTCCCTTCCTCAGCGGCTGTGAGCTGAGAGTCCACTGCGGGCACCTGCCAAGTCCTAAGAGCGACTTTCCACAGAGGTAGCCTTTGAGGTTGTGGTTGCCATGGATACTGGCATGCCCATATTGGAGTACACCACTGCTTTACACCAGTCAAAGAATTTTAAAATAGGGTTGATCTTATCAGATTGAAATAGGGATTATAAGCCATATTGATATGAGAAAGTGACATATGTATGATGCAAATTTTATAGATACAGAATAAATACATTTAAACATACTAGTTATATGTGTGTATACATATATGTATACACACATATATCTATATATATGTGTATAATGGTTCTTCATTTCCTTGGCTCAAATGGGAAAGAATCTGCTTGCAATGCAGGAGACCTCGGTTCAATCCCTCTCGCCATCCAAGGGGCTCCTCTGATGAGCAACGTGGGCTTGAACACAACGCCCTGGATTAGTCAGAACTCCTGCACCCGGGCACTGCAGGTGTAACTATGTAATTTTTCTTTTCTCCTGTCCTGCTTCACCCTACCGTACCCCAAGGACTTCCCTCAGCATTTCCATCCTCATCTCTTTTTCTGCTTTTGCCTTCCATTTCTGTTCACCATAAAAATCTCTCTTGCACATCTGATCACATCTTGGTGTCCGCATCTTGAAAAGAGCAATAATTATGAACTTCAAGTTCGCTTTTGTCATGTTATTGGGGTACTTGTGAATGATCAGTGTTATTCCAGAGTGGGAGCATATTTTCAGCCCCTAACAAGTGACTGACACCTCCAAGCTTCCTGTCACCAAGGAGCCTAAAAGCCCAAGAGAACGAAGGCTCCCCAGGCTTTCAGTTAGAGGAAAGCATTTACCAGCTTGAGTGCCTGTCTGCAGAACGTGATTTAGGGCACATTTTAATTCATCTCCCAATCTCGTGTAACCCTTTCCTCTGGTAAGCCCCAGTGGAATTTGGAGGAGAGTGGATCAGCGCTTTCTCAGAAGCAAACCTTCAAGAAAGTTTATATGAGAATATACAGTATTTCCTGGAGCTCAAAATAGTCTCAGTGAGGTAGGATACTGTTTGGGGGACTTCCTTATAACTGAAATTTGAGGAATAACACAAACAAATTTATATTTTATGTTTTCCTTTGGACCACTTTAACTTTGTGCTGTTATATTTTCAACAAAGCTTTTGCAAGACTAAAGGAATCAGCAACACAAATTAAAAATCTTTCAGAAAACAGGACTATGTGATATTTCTGAATACTTAAAGCAAGCATAAAATTGTTTGTGATTCTTTTTAGCTGTATCACTTGTATAGGATATGTCTAGACCGTTTCAGATCAGTTCAGTCGCTTAGTCGTGTTCAACTCTTTGCGACCCGATGAATCGCAGCACGCGAGGCCTCCCTGTTCATCACCATCTCTTGGAGTTTACACAGACTCACGTCCATCGAGTCCATGATGCCATCTAGCCATCTGATCCTCGGTCGTCCCCTTCTCCTCCTGCCCCCAATCCCTCCCAGCATCAGAGTCTTTTCCAAAGAGTCAACTCTTCCCATGAGGTGGCCAAAGTACTGGAGCTTCAGCTTTAGCATCAGTCCTTCCAAAGAAATCCCAGGGTTGATCTCCTTCAGAATGGACTGGTTGGATGTCCTTGCAGTCCAAGGGACTCTCAAGAGTCTTCTCCAACACCACGGTTCAAAAGCATCAGTTCTTTGGCACTCAGCCTTCTTCATAGTCCAACTGTCACATCCATACATGACCACTGGAAAAACCATAGTCTTGACTAAACGGACCTTAGTTGGCAAAATAATGTCTCTGCTTTTGAATATACTATCTAGGTTGGTCATAACTTTTCTTCCAAGGAGTAAGTGTCTTTTAATTTCATGGCTGCAGTCAACATCTGCAGTGATTTTGGAGCCCCAAAAATAAACTCTTGACACTGTTTCCACTGTTTCCCCATCTATTTCCCATGAAGTGATGGGACCAGATGCCATGATCTTCGTTTTCTGAATGTTGAGCTTTAAGCCAACATTTTCACTCTCCTCTTTCACTTTCATCAAGAGGCTTTTTAGGTCCTCTTCACTTTCTGCCATAAGGGTGGTGTCATCTGCATATCTGAGGCTATTGATATTTCTCCTGGCAATCTTGATTCCAGCTTATGTTTCTTCCAGTACAGTGTTTCTCATGATGTACTCCGCATGTAAGTTAAATAAACAGGGTGACCTTATACAGCCTCGACATACTCCTTTTCCTATTTGGAACCAGTCTGTTGTTCCATGTCCAGTTCTAACTGTTGCTTCTTGACCTGCATACAGATTTCTCAAGAGGCAGGTCAGGTGATCTGGTATTCCCATCTCTTTCAGAATTTTTCACATTTTATTGTGATCCGCACAGTCAAAGGCTTTGGCATAGTCAATAAAGCAGAAATAGATGTTTTTCTGGAACTCTCTTGCTTTTTCCGTGATCCAGCAGATGTTGGAAATTTGATCTCTGGTTCCTCTGCCTTTTCTAAAACCAGCTTGAACATCAGGGAGTTCACGGTTCACGTATTGCTGAAGCTTGGCTTGCAGAATTTTGAGCATTACTTTACTAGCATGTAAGATGAGTGCACTTGTGCAGTAGTTTGAGCATTCTTTGGCATTGCCTTTCTTTGGGATTGGAATGAAACTGAACTTTTCCAGTCCTGCGGCCACTGCTGAGTTTTCCAAATTTGCTGGCATATTGAATGAAGCACTTTTACAGCATCATCTTTCAGGATTTGAAACAGCTCCACTGGAATTCCATCTCCTCCACTAGCTTTGTTTGTAGTGATGCTTTCTAAGGCCCACTTGACTTCACATTCCAAGATGTCTGGCTCTAGATTAGTGATCACATCATCATGATTATCTAGGTAGTGAAGATCTTTTTGTACAGTTCTTCCGTGTATTCTTGCCAGCTCTTCTTAATATCTTCTGCTTCTGTTAGGTCCATACCATTTCTGTCCTTTATCAAGCCCATCTTTGCATGAAATGTTCCCTTGATGTCTCTAATTTTCTTGAATAGATCTCTAGACTTTCCCATTCTGTTCTTTTCTTCTATTTCTTTGCATTGATCGCTGAAGAAGGCTTTCTTATATCTTCTTGCTATTCTTTGGAACTCTGCATTCAGATGCTTATATCTTTCCTTTTCTCCTTTGCTTTTCACCTCTCTTCTTTTCACAGCTATTTGTAAGGCCTCCCCAGACAGCCATTTTGCTTTTTTGCATTTCTTTTCCATGGTGATGGTCTTGATCCCTATCTCCTGTACAGTGTCATGAACCTCATTCCATAGTTCATCAGGCACTCTATCTATCAGATCTAGTCCCTTTAATCTATTTCTCACTTCCACTGTATAAGGGATTTTATTTAGGTCATACCTGAATGGTATAGCTGTTTTCCCTACTTTCTTCAATTTAAGTCTGAATTTAGCAATAAGGAGTTCATGATCTGAGCCACAGTCAGCTCCTGGTCTTGTTTTTGTTGACGGTATAGAGCTTCTCCATCTTTGGCTGCAAAGAATATAATCAATCTGATTTCGGTGTTGATCATCTGGTGATGTCCATATGTAGAGTCTTCTCTTGTGTTGTTGGAAGAGGGTGTTTGCTATGACCAGTGCATTTTCTTGGCAAAACTCGATTAGTCTTTGCCCCGCTTCATTCCGCATTCCAAGACCAAATTTACCTGTTACTCCAGGTGTTTCTTGACTTCCTACTTTAGCATTCCAGTTCCGTATAATGAAAAGGACATCTTTTTTGGGTGTTAGTTCCAAAAGATCTTGTAGGTCTTCATAAAACCATTCAGCTTCTTCAGCATTACTCATTGGGGCATAGACTTGGATAACTGTGATATTGAATGGTTTGCCTTGGAAATGAACAGAGATCATTTTGTCATTTTTGAGATTGCATGCGAACTGCATTTCACACTCTTTTGTTGACCATCATGGCTACTCCATTTCTTCTGAGGGATTCCTGCTCACAGTAGTAGATATAATGGTCATCTGAGTTAAATTCACCCATTCCAGTCCATTTTAGACCCTTTGGAATATTATATTTAAATCATCGGAATCTTCTTTTCTTTTCTCTTTCCAAATGTCTTGTTCAGTTCAGTCTAGTTGCTCAGTCGTGTCTGACTCTTTGCGACCCCATGGACTGCAGCATGCCAGGCCTCCCTGTCCATAACCAACTCCTGGAGTTTACTCAAACTCATGTCCATGGAGTCGGTGATGCCATCCAACCATCTCATCCTCTTTCGTCCCCTTCTCCTCCTGACCTCAATCTTTCCCAGCATCAGGGTCTTTTCCACTGAGTCAGTATTTGTATTAGGTGGCCAAAGTATTGGAATTTCATCATCAACATCAGTGCTTCCAATGAATATTCAGGACTGATTTCCTTTAGGATGGACTGGTTTGATCTCCTTGCAGTCCAAGGGACTCTCAAGAGTCTTCTCCAACACCACAGTTAAAAAGCGTCAATTCTTCAGTGCTCAGCTTTCTTTATTGTCCAACTCTCACATCCATACATGACCACTGGAAAAACCGTAGCCCTAACTAGATAGACTTTTTTTTAAGCAAAGTAATGTCTCTGCTTTTTAATAAGCTGTCTAGGTTGGTCATAACTTTCCTTCCAAGGAGTAAGGATCATGTAATTTCATGGCTGCAGTCACAATCTGCAGTGAAATATCTTGTTAACACACCAGAAAAAGAAAGCCTAACTCAAATTTGTTGAGATAGAATATTATTAATACCTTTTATTTCTGTTTTCTGTATTTATCACCATCTGGGTGTAATGAGTTGATACAGAAATCAAAATACATGGCTCTTATTTTCAGAAGCTCTGGTTATGTAAGTAGAATCTTCCTGTCTGCACTTCTACAACTTTAAATCACTGCCTTTGATGTGATAGTCATAACATTCATTTTGGTAGGATGATGAAGTCACACTCAGATACAAACCCCAGCAGAAGAGACTTTATTATGTGCATAAAGTGATGATCATAGAAAGGCCAGAGAAGAGACTTGTTACGATGTGCTTAATGTGACTAGCCTATACAGAAACTCTGCACATTTGTATATGAGACTTGGGGTAGAAACCACCCGTTAGACCATTATCATCAACTCTTTAACATTACAGTTTTAAGTTTTGGAAGTTTTAAGTTTTAGTCATTCTAGTTTTAAATAAATCCAACGTAATTGACAAAATTTGTTGTTGTTCAGTTGCTAAGTTGTGTCAGACTCTTTGTGACCACATAGACTGCAGCACAAAAGTCTTCCCTGTCCTCCACTACCTCTCAGATCTTGCTCAAAAGCATGTCCAGTGAGTCGGTGCTACAATCCACTATCTCATTCTCTGTTGCCTGCTTCTCCTCCTGCTCTTAATCTTTCCCAGCACCAGGGTCTTTTCCAATGAGTCTGCTCTTCGCATCAGTACTGGAGCTTCAATTTCAGCATCAGTCCTTCCAGTGAATATTCAGGGTTGATCTCCTTTAGGATGGAGTGGTTTAATCTTGCAGTCCAAGGGACTCTTAGGAATCTTCTCCAGCACCATAATTTGAAAGCATGAATTCCTTGGTGCTCAGCCTTTTTTATGTTTCAATTCTCACATCCATACATGACTACTAGAAAAAAATTTTTTGACTATTTGGACCTTTGTTGGCAAATTGATGTCTTTGACAAATTGACAAAATATGTAAGCACGACTTCTGGTAGTTCCTCTTTGCGAAGACGGCTAAGTTAAATTGCGTTTTCCAGCTTTGCTCCTTGTCCTGAAGATATTGTTCTTGTGGTTTAGTCTCCCAGTCATGCCCTGACTCTTTGCAATCCCATTGACTGTAGCCCACCAGGCTCCTCTGTCTATGGGATTGTCCAGGCAAGAAAACTGGAGTGAGTTGCCATTTCCTTCTTCAAGGTAAATTACATTTTTCAGCTTTGCTCTTTGTCCGGAAAGATATGCAGGGTGATAATTAAAACCACACATACCAAAGGATGGAAGAAAAGACTAGATCAATTTAATAAGGATAAAGTTAGGGAGCTGCATTTCAGATTAATGATATCACATACTTCACATCTCCTTTAAGGACTGTTTGATTCCCCTAATTAACTGGCCATTAGTGGCATCAATCCCCTGCCAGCTTTAATCAAGGTTCAAACTTAGAGCACATAGATTGCTAACTACTCTCCAAGGCACGTGAATTAGCTCAAACTTCTGTCTTCAGACAGAGTGTATAAAAACCACTTAACAGTTCGTTTTCTTGCTGCACCCAAGAGAACAAGTGAAGGAAGTATTCTGGTGTCAAAGTTTGTACTTCAGCACCTAGTAATTGTCAACTGGTTTCTATATAAGCTAAATCAAGTCAATTAAATGCAATACAGAAAAATTCATTTTTACATATTGAGAAATTAAAGTATATCCTGAAGTGGGAAATATGAGTGAAAAATTGCTGCTTAGGTCATAGAGAAAAAAAGAAAAATAGTAGTCCGCCTTACAATCCAACATCTCTGAATATGTATCAGAGAATATAGTAGATGTATCATCTGTGGTCAGGGTATTCAGGTAGGTTAATTAGAACATAGATGGGCTCTCACATGCTTCCCATCACAGTATTTTACATAATTTTCACACTTTTGAGCCTTTGACTGCTTCTTTATATTCTCCACTACAGATCATTCATTGCAGGGAATGCTAAAATTATATATCTGCAAACTCTGAAGCACTGACTGAGTGTACCTCTAAAACTGTTAAATTTTCAGTCTCCCTCCAGACATAAGAGCTCTCATTATCCCAGTTTTCCCAGGCTCACCCATTGGCAGATCCCCCAACTTCTCACTCAGCACCTCACTGATTGCTCATTCTTGCAAAATTCACTGAAGTGGTAAATTTGGTTTTATGTCCATTTCTAACTGTCAAGAACTATGAAGGGCTTAAAATTTTACTTTACTCCAAGCTGACAAATAAGACTGTCATAGTTCTACCGATATTGGGAAAAGACACAAGACCCTTAGATTGCAGATCAAGGACTAAACTACTCAAAGCAAAAGCAGGCGCCAGAGGACCAGGGTGGCCACATCCATTCCTGTATCCCTATTACCCCTGAGCAGTTCAGGTGGTCCAAGATGGGCTCTGGTAATAGATTGCAGTTCAGGAGAGTAACACCTGAGCCTTTTTAGTGGCTATAATAGAATCAGACAGGCCTTTTGAATGATCAGAGAGGTCACCTCATCCATCAAAGTCGCTTGCCTAAAAACACACCTTAGGGAAATAGCCTAAAAAAAAAAGAGAAGTCACTTCCATGCCTTCTGGGCAGCCTAGCAAAACATGGAGGAGGACACAGACCCATGAAAGAATGTCTCCCAATGCTACCTTCCATGACACCCTGGCACCAGCCTTGTCATCACCAAGTTCATCATTTGTTTCGCTTTCTTGGGACTTCAAAATACCATATATGTTAATTAATATAGTTATGTTAATTGTTCAAAAGCTTCTATATCATTTTGTCACACTGTCATTTCATGAATGCCTGGTGGTTCAAGTGGTGAAGAATCCACCTGCCAGTGCAGAAGGTGCAGGAGATACAGATTTTATCTGGGTCAGGAGGATCCCCTGGAGAAAGAAATGACAAACCATTCCAGTATTCTCGCCTGGGAAATCCCACGGACAGAGGAGCCTGGTGGACTACAGACCATGGGGTAGCAAAAAATTGGACACTCCTCAATACAGCCTAATCATATGAGTTCATGTATAAAATTCTAACATTCAAAACTGTTCTCCCTGTTAAATAACAATAGCCACAAAACTATGTAAATTCAGCAATCCCTTGCAAATTTCACAAATAAGGATGATAGTTTAGTTAAGTAGAATTACATGCTTTTGAGACATTCAGTTCAGTTCAGCTCAGTCTCACTGTCGTGTCCAACTCTTTGCAACCCCATGGACTGCAGCACCCCAGGCTTCTCTGTCCATCACAAACTCCTGAAGCTTGTTCAAACTCATGTGCATCGAGTCAGTGAAGCCATCCAACTATCTCATCCTCAGTCATCCCCTTCTCCTCCTGCCTTCAATCTTTCCCAGCATCAAGGTCTTTTCCAATGAGACAGTTCTTTATATCATGTGGCCAAAGGATTGGAGCTTCAGCTTCAGCATCAGTCCTCCCAATGAATATTACAGGTTGATTTTCTTTAAGATTAACTAGTTTGACATCCTTTCAGTCCAAGGGACTCTCAAGAGTCTTCTCCAACATCAAAAAGCATCATTTTGATGTTCAAAAGCATCAGTTCTTTGGCACTCAGCTTTCTTTATGGTCTAACTCTCACGTCTATACATGACTACTGCAGAAACCATAGCTTTGACTAGATGGACCTTTGTCTTTGTCAGCCAAGTAATATCTCTGCTTTTAGTGTGCTGTCTAGATTGGTCATAGATTTCCTTTCAAAGGGCAAGAGTCTTTTAATTTCATGGCTGCAGTCACCATCTGCAGTGATTTTGAAGGCCCCCCAAAATAAAGTCTGCCATTGTTTCTGTTGTTTCCCCATCTATTTGCCATAAAGTGATGGGACCGGATGTCATGATCTTAGTTTTTTGAATGTTGTTTTTTAAGCTAGCTTTTTCACTTTCCTATTTCACTTTCATCAAGAGGCTTGTCAGTTCCTAATATGCATTTACTCTTCAACAGAATTACATATACATTTTAATATTTGAAATTTTCAAAATAGAGAAATACTCCAAACTAAAATTTTCTTATGATGTCTGACATAATTCAAGATATATAATTAAACTAAGAATCTATATTTTGCATAGTATTCTGAAAAGTGTTTAGAAATTTAATAGTCTTTATTGGGAGATCTTGCCTGAATATCTCACTTGTTGATTTATATCACCAGAATGCAATATAATAATTGAAAGACCCAAATTAGTCTCTCTCTCTCCTCAGCAATCCAACTCTAATTTTCTTATGTTTCTTTCTTTCTTTACTTAAGGATTTAATGCATTTTGGGTATTTATACCAAAGACCAAAAAATCAAGGTGGTTCTCTTATAACCTATTAGCATGAGTCTGTCTACATTTTCTACCTTGTTGCATACACATTTTAATAACTTTGTCTTTAAAAAAAGAGGGGGTTATTATGAAGGGTGTTTTGATTTATTGACTCCCCTATAAGTGCTGTCCATATTTCCAGAATCTCTACTTTCTGAGCATCTGGTGACTGGGGATAGAGTATTAGTGAATCAGGAAGCTTGATATTTATCAAAATGTTCTCTACTAAGAATATGCTGCTCAACCTGATACTCCATCCACTTAATTGCTTCTCTTTGGATACTCCTGGGTGCACATGAGATGCTCATTTATTCTACCTGAAAGAGTGCCAGTTTTTTAAAAAATGATGAAGCTATATTAAAAGCTATCTAGGCTCTTAATATACCTCAATCTGAAATGCAAATGAACCCTTCCACCTTTAACACCTTGCCACATTCCTAGCTTTAACACGATTACTCTTTCACATCCAAATTATTTTGGAAGAACATTTAATATAACTTTTCAATTACATGATATATTGCTTTAATCTCTGGAAGTGTAAATTAACCTAATTGAGGAAGTCAACCTCCTGACTGACGCTGTACCCCAGCCTTGCCTCTCCTCAGCACATCCACCCAGAGAGCTTTTGTTCACTTTCTCTTGAAGAATCAGCCATTGTGTGGTAGCCTAGGACTGCTTCCTAAAGAGAAATAGCAAATGTGTATCTGCTTTCAGATAGCAGAGAAGCATGTGAACCTTTGTTGCTGGTTTTTGTAGTGAATAGTTGAACAATGCTTTCTCCTCTTATTTAGGATACATCAGCATTTTATTAATGTTGCATCTTTACATTGTGTACCTATAGTCTAGAGAGCCATATTTTTCTCTAAAAGTAAAACCTTGCTGGTAATGTATAAAACAATTTCTTTAAAGTATATCTTTTAAATTTGTCAAGCAGTACAAGGAAATGAAGATTTAGGGCCTGATTTCTGGTAACTCAGTGGTAAAAGAATCTGCCTGCAGTGTAGGAGACAGTTTCGATCCCTGGGTCAGGAAGATCTCCAAGAAAAGGGACTGGCAACCCACTCCAGTATTCTCACCTGAGAAATCCCATCGACAGAGAAGCCTGGTGGGCCCCAGTCCATGGAGTTGCAAGAGTTGGACATGAATTAGTGACTTTAGGTGAAGTTGCTCAGTCATGTCCAACACTTTGCGACCCTGTGGACTGTAACCTACTAGGCTTCTCTGTCCATGGGATTCTCCAGGCAAGAATACTGGAGTGGATTGCCATTTCCTTCTCCAGGGGATCTTCCCGACCCAGGGATTGAACCTGAGTCTCCCGCATTGGAGGCAGACTCTTTAACCTCTGAGCCACCAGGGAAGCATAACAAATTAAAGCAAATTTATAAAGCGTCTGGGCAATACTGGCAACCATGTGCAGCACTAACCAGCAACACCTAGGGTAATAGGCTGGGGTGGATGGAGGGTCCATGCTGTTTCAAGTGCCGTGAAATGTATTAATACCCAAGCACCTAAGAGTCTGACATTTCAGGGGTTGCCATTTTTGCAGTATTTACACTTACAGACAACATGCAGTTACACCCCTGGATGCCTGGCACTCAGAGCTAATTGATATTTCAGCCATTCCCCACGTGTACTGTCCCAGATTTTGTGGGACAACCCTGATACCCAGGGAGAGATCACAAAGTCTAGCTTCCTTTGAGGTTTGATATGACCATTTGCTAGATTTGCCCACTGGGATGTGAGCAGAAAGTTTGCCTTGGATGTGACTG
Organism: Nanger dama; assembly: GCA_917880005.1. Lineage (NCBI taxonomy): Eukaryota > Metazoa > Chordata > Mammalia > Artiodactyla > Bovidae > Nanger > Nanger dama. The sequence goes on along the minus strand of CAKJTW010000192.1, from coordinate 18,259 downwards.
TTCCCACCTTCAGGACTTTGAGAATAAAGTTGCCAGAGACTTTGCGTTTCTGAGGCCTCTTGGCCTCACAGTGTCTGCCACAACCTCCAGTGTCAATTTCTCACAGATAACACCCATGTGCTCACACTTGAATATTTCCCTAGGGTCAGAACTTATGAAATGAAGAAGCAGCAGCATCTTTATTGGATTAAGATCTAGGATGCCTCCAAACTCATTGGCTTCAAATTTACTTCTGTCTCCTAATTTGGGAATCTTTATTCTCATTTTCTTAAGTCAGTCACAGATGTAGTCCTAGGATTGCTGGTATCTATTTAGCAAATAAGCTACCCCGCATCCAAGGTCAGGGTGGTGGCCGAGAGGACACACCACGAGTCCGAGGTCAGGGGCAGCCAGGAGAAGCTACCCAGCGTCTGATGTCAGGGGCGGCCGGGAGAAGCCACCATGAGCTGGAGGCCAGGGGCAGTGACCCTGAGGAGCCACCCCAAGCCCGAGGCCAGGGAGGTTGCTGGGAGGAGCCACTCACACCGGAGGGGCTGCGCCGGCAGCCAGGAAGAGCAACCCAAGGAACCCTGGCTGCACAGGCGCAGGAGGGCCTAGAGGAGCTATCCAACATTGAAGGTCAGGAACTTTGGCGGTAGGAGATACCCCTCGTCCAAGGTAAGGAGCAGCAGGTGTGCTTTGCTGGAACAGCCGGGAAGAGACCCCACGCCCGAGGTAAGAGAAACCCAAGTAGGATGGTAGGTGTTACAAGAGGGCATCAGAGGACAGACACACTGAAACCATACTCACAGAAAACTAGTCAACCTAATCACACTAGGACCACAGCCTTGTCATACTCAGCTAAACCAAGCCATGCCTGCGGAGCAACCCAAGATGGGCGGGCCATGGTGGAGAGGTCAGACAGAATGTGGTCCACTGGAGAAGGGAATAGCAAGCCACTTCAGTATTCTTGCCTTGAGAACCCCATGAACAGTATAAAAGGCAAAATGATAGGATACCAAAAGAGGAACTCCCCGTGATATTAGGTGCCCAATATGCTACTGGAGATCAGTGGAAAAATAACTCCAGAAAAAATGAAGGGATGGAGCCAAAGCAAAAGCAGTACCCAGCTGTGGCTGTGACTGGTGATAGAAGCAAGATCCGATGCTGTAAAGAGCAGTATTGCATAGGAACCTGGAATGTCAGGTCCATGAAACAAGGCAAATTGGAAGTGGTCAACCAAGAGATGGCAAGAGTGAATGTGTACATTCTAGGAATCAGCGAACTAAAATGGACTGGAATGGGTGAATTTAACTCAGATGACCATTATATCTACTACTGAGGGCAGGAATCCCTCAGAAGAAATGGAGTAGCCTTCATGGTCAACAAGAGTCTAAAATGCAGTACTTGCATGCAACCTCAAAAACAACAGAATGATCTCTGTTCATCTCCAAGGCAAACCATTCAATATCACAATTATCCAAGTCTATGCCCCAACCAGCAATGCTGAAGAAGCTGAACAGTTTTATGAAGACCTACAAAACCTTTTAGAACTAACACCCAAAAAGATGTCCTTTTCATTATAGGGGACTAGAATGTAAAAGTAGTAAGTCAAGAAACACCTGGAGTAACAGGCAAATTTGGCCTTGGAATGCGGGAATGAAGCAGGGCAAAGACTAATCGAGTTTTGCCAAGAAAATGCACTGGTCATAGAAAACACCCTCTTCCAACAACACAAGAGAAGACCCTACACATGGAGATCACCAGATGGTCAACACCGAAATCAGATTGATTATATTCTTTGCAGCCAAAGATGGAGAAGCTCTATACAGTCGACGAAAACAAGACCAGGAGTTGACTGTGGCTCAGATCATGAACTCCTTATTACCAAATTCAGACTCAAACTGAAGAAAGTAGGGAAAACCACTAGACCATTCAGGTATGACCTAAATCAGATCCCTTATGATTATACAGTGGAAGTGAGAAATAGATTTAAGGGACTAGATCTGATAGATAGAGTGCCTGATGAACTATGGAATGAGGTTCATGACACTGTACAGGAGATAGGGATCAAGACCATCACCATGGAAAAGAAATGCAGAAAAGCAAAATGGCTGTCTGGGGAGGCCTTACAAATAGTTGTGAAAAGAAGAGAGGTGAAAAGCAAAGGAGAAAAGGAAAGATATAAGCATCTGAATGCAGAGTTCCAAAGAATAGCAAGAAGATATAAGAAAGCCTTCTTCAGCGATCAATGCAAAGAAATAGAAGAAAAGAACAGAATGGGAAAGTCTAGAGATCTCTTCAAGAAAATTAGAGATACCAAGGGAACATTTCATGCAAAGATGGGCTTGATAAAGGACAGAAATGGTACGGACCTAACAGAAGCAGAAGATATTAAGAAGGGCTGGCAAGAATACATGGAAGAACTGTACAAAAAAGATCTTCAAGACCCAGATAATCATGATGATGTGATCACTAATCTAGAGCCAGACATCTTGGAATGTGAAGTCAAGTGGGCCTTAGAGAACATCACTACGATCAAAGCTAGTGGAGGTGATGGAATTCCAGTGCAGCTGTTTCAAATCCTGAAAGATGATGCTGTGAAAGTGCTGCACTCAATATGCCAGCAAATTTGGAAAACTCAGCAGTGGCCACAGGACTGGAAAAGTTCAGTTTCATTCCAATCCCAAAGAAAGGCAATGCCAAAGAATGCTCAAACTACTGCACAAGTGCACTCATCTCACATGCTAGTAAACTAATGCTCAAAATTCTCCAAGCCAAGCTTCAGCAATACGTGAACCGTGAACTCCCTGATGTTCAAGCTGGTTTTAGAAAAGGCAGAGGAACCAGAGATCAAATTTCCAATATCTGCTGGATCATGGAAAAAGCGAGAGAGTTCCAGAAAAACATCTATTTCTGCTTTATTGACTATGCCAAAGCCTTTGACTGTGTGGATCACAATCAACTGTGGAAAATTCTGAAAGAGATGGGAATACCAGATCACCTAACCTGCCTCTTGAGAAATCTGTATTCAGGTCAGGAAGCAATAGTTAGAGCTGGACATGGAACAACAGACTGGTTCCAAATAGGAAAAGGAGTACATCAAGGCTGTATATTGTCACCCTGTTTATTTAACTTATATGCAGAGTACATCATGAGAAATGCTGGACTAGAAGAAACACAAGCTGGAATCAAGATTGCCAGGAGAAATATCAATGACCTCAGATATGCAGATGATACCACACTTATGACAGAAAGTGAAGAAGAACTAAAGAGCCTCTTGATGAAAGTGAAAGAGGAAAGCGAAAAAATTAATTTAAAGCTCAACATTCAGAAAACTATACCATGGCATCTGGTCCCATCACTTCATGGGAAATAGATGGAGAAACAGTGGAAACAGTGTCAGACTTTATTTTGGGGGGGCTCCAAAATTCACTACAGATGGTTACTGCAGCCATGAAATTAAAAGACACTTACTCCTTGGAAGAAAAGTTATGACCAACCTAGATAGCATATTCAAAAGCAGAGACATTACTTTGCCAACTAAGGTCCGTCTAGTCAAGGCTATGGTTTTTCCTGTGGTCATGTATGGATGTGAGAGTTGGACTGTGAAGAAGGCTGAGTGTAGAAGAATTGATGCTTTTGAACTGTGGTGTTGGAGAAGACTCTTGAGAGTCCCTTGGTGTGCAAGGAGATCCAACCAGTCCACTCTAAAGGAGATCAGCCCTGGGATTTCTTTGGAAGGAATGATGCTAAAGCTGAAACTCCAGTAGTTTGGCCACCTCATGCAAAGAGTTGACTCATTGGCAAAGACTCTGATGCTGGGAAGGATTGGAGTCAGGAGGAGAAGGGGACGACAGAGGATGAGATGGCTGGATGGCATCACTGACTTGATGAACATGAGTCTGAGTGGACTCTGGGAGATGGTGATGGACAGCGAGGCCTGGCGTGCTGCGATTCATTGGGTCGCAAAGAGTCAGACACTACTGAGCTACTGAAGTGAACTGAACTGCCAACATTTCCTCTGAATGCTTTACATATATTAACACACCCAAATCTTATGAGGTTGAATCTACTACTTCCATCCCTGCTTTACACGTGAGGGTACTGATGAGCAGAGATACTCCATGATATTTACAAGATCACACTGTTCATAAGTAACAAAGCTGAATAGAAATCAGGCAGCTTTCCACAAAGGGAGCAGTACCATGAATTCTCCCAACTCTGCATGGAAGTGTTTCCATGTTAACATTTTTCTGTGGAAGCTGTAGCCATTTTATTTATCATTCCTTCTAGCTACTGACACACTTATTCTTTCCTGATATCAAGATCTTTATTCCCTTTGCTGAACTCTATTCTCTGAGGATTTGTTGTTGTTCAGTCACTAAGTCCTGTCCAACTCTTTGAGACCCCATGGCTCCTCTCTTCTCCAGTGCCTCAGGGAGTTTGCTCAAACACATGCCCATTGAGTCCGAGTCAGTGGTGCTATCTAACCATCTCATCCTCTGTTGCCCTAATCTCCTCCTCCCTTCAGTCTTTTCCAGCATCAGGGTCTTTTCCAGTGAGTTTGTTCTTCATATCAGGTGGCCAAAGTATTGGAGCTTCACCTTTAGCATTAGTCCTTCCACTGAATAATCAGGGTTGATTTCCTTCAGGATGGTCTGGTTTGATCTCCTTGCAGTCTCTAAGGATGTCAGTTTCCATTACATGGTACCTTCCAAAATAAGATTAAAAAAGTCACCTTTTGATGACATTATGCTTACATTTTCAGTTTCTGTCATGAGGGCAACTGAACATAGCATTCACAAAAGAGGGAAAAGTAGAAAACACCACTCATGGGAATTTGATTCTTCTTTCTTTTCAGGTTATGCATTCTCTTTGCATGGAGAGAACACCACACAGAAAGAAGGCATTCTGCAGACTGACACCCTGGGGTCCCTAGCATTGGGGAAGACAAAAAGGATGAGGTGAGGTGACTCAGAGTCATAGCCATATGGAAGAATGCAAACAAGTTTAAGAGTGATTCAGCTGAAATCAGACTGTTGTTCCCATATGTCACTTCATGCATGTTGACTATTTTTCTGAGAACAGTTGGAGATTGAGCACCAATGCATGTGTACCCTTAATGCCTGTAGAAATGAAAGTCAGTCTGGAAATGTCTGAAGGTAGTTTGTCACCTATTATAGGTAAGAGTAACTGTATAATTCATGGTGCAAATTGAGACACTGCTGAGAATAAAGGAGGTAGTGTTAAAACCAGACCAGGACAACAGCATGCCTGGTACTGACCCAGGCAGACAAGACTAGAGGATCCATATGTATATGACTTGGAAGTTTTGTCTGTTTCTAAAATGTTTTATTTTATATTTAATGCTTAGAAACTGAACTAAGGTCTGACTTAGCATTATCCTTCTGTGTTGTTTGTCAAATATGATTTTTGTTCCTTTAATAATATATGATGATGTTGTTGTTATTGTTTAGTTGCTAAGTCATGGCCAATTCTTTTTGTGACCCCATGGACTTTGGCCTGCCAGCTTCTCTGTCCATGAGATTTCCCAGGCAAGAACACTAGAATGGGTTGCCATTTCCTACTGCAGGGGATCTCCCTGACCCAGGGATTGAGCCTGTGTCACCTGCATTGGTAAGCAGATTCTTTACCACTGAGTCACTATGGAAGCCCAATATATAAAGCTAGTATATTAAATGTTTGTTCATTTTCATTTCAGTAAGCTCACTTTCATATTCTCATCTTACTCCCTCTTTAAAAATTTTGACTTTGTGTCTTTCTTTTTTAAAAGCAAGTCTCTTGTATTGAAGTATAGCAGAGATATGGAAAGTGGCATAAATTCTGAATGTTTACCTTGGTGGGCTTTCACAGTAAACACACCCGTAAAAGCACAAGGCAGGTGAAGAAATAAACCCTTAATAGCATCCCAGAAGCCTCTTACATGCTTCCTTCTAGTGTTTTCTATAAGAATTACCATTGTTGGACTTCTATCAATATTGAATATTTTTGTCCATTTATGAGATGTAAACAGAATCTTATCATATACTCAAATTTTGTTTCACTCAATATTATGACTGCATGACTCTTTCATATTGAAGTATGTGATAATATGGCTCATTTTCATAGCTGCAGTGCAGTTCTTGCATTTTGTTAACAACTAAATTGCATCAACAGTGTTCCTATGTTTTAATGTATCCATTTCCTTTCAAAAATAAACTAAAATACCTTAAAGTAAATAGACAGTTTTACCATAAACATAAAATAAGAGAATTTTAATTTTTCTGCATGTGAGGAAGTTGAACATGTAGTTCAGGTCAGTCTCTCAGTCCTGTCCAACTCTTTTTGAAGCCATGGACTACAGCACACCATACTTCCCTTTCAACACAAACTCCCAGAGCTTAGTCAAACTCATGTCCATTAAGTCGGTGATGCAATCCAACCATCTCATCCTCTGCCATCCCCTTCTCCTCCTGCTTCAGTCTTTCCAAGCATTAGTCTTTTCCAATGAGTCTGTTTCTTTGCATCAGGTGATCAAAGTATTGGAGTTTCAACTTCAGAATCAGTCCTTCCAATAAATATTCAGGACTGATTTCCTTGAAGATTGATTGGTTTGATCTCCTTACAGTCCAAGGAACTCTCAAGAGTCCTGTCCAGCACCACAGGTCAAAAGCACCAATTCTTTGGCACTCAGCTCTCTTCATGGTCCAACTCTCACATCCACACATGACTACTGGAAAAAACAGACCTTTGACTAGATGGACCTTTGTGGAAAAGTAATATCTCTGTTTTCTAATATGCTGTTTAAATTGATCATAGCTTTTCTTACAGGGAGCAAGCATCTTTTAATTTCATGGTTGTAGTCACCATCTACAGTCATTTTGGAGAACAAAAGAATAAAGTCTGTAACTGGCTCCACTGTTTCCCCATCTATTTGCCATGAAGTGATGGGACCAAATGCCATGGTCTTAGTTTTTTAATGTTGAGTTTTAAGTCAGCCTTGTCACTCTCCTCTATCACTTTCATCAAGAGGCTCTTTAGTTCCTCTGCACTTTCTACCATAAGGGTGGCGTTATCAGTGTATCTGAGGTTATTGATATTTCTTCCAGGAAACTTGATTCCAGATTGTGCATCATCCAGTCTCGCATTTTTCATGATGTATTCTGCATATAAGTTAAATAAGCAGGGTGACAATATACAGCCTTGATATACTCCTTTCCCAATTTGGAACCAGTCTGTTGTTCCATGTCCAGTTCTAACTGTTGCTTCTTGACCTGAATACAGATTTCTCAGGAGGCAGGTCAGCTTGTCTGGTAGATCTGTCTCTTTAACAAGTTTCCACATTTTCTAATGATATACATAGTCAGAAGCTTTGGCATAAAAAATAAAGAAGTAAATGTTTTTCTGGAAATCTCTTGATTTTTCTGTGATCCAACAGATGTTGGGAATTTGATCTCTTGTTCCTCTGCCTTTTCTAAACCCAACTTGAACATCTGGAAGTTCATTGTTCACATACTGTTGAAGCCTGTCTTGGAGACTTTTGAGCATTACTTTTCTAACGTGTGAGATGAGTGCAATTGTGTGGTAGCTTGAACATTCTTTGGCATTGCCTTTCTTTAGGATTTCAGTGAAGACTAACCTTTTCCAGTCCTGTAGCCCCTGCTGAGTTTTCCAAATTTGCTGGCATATTGAGTGCACCACTGGAATTCACCTCCTCTAGCTTTGTTTGTAGTGATGCTTCCTAAGGCCCACCAGGGAGGTGGCTCAGATGGTAAAGTGTCTACAATGCAGGAGACCTGGGTTCAATACCTGGGTTGGGAAGATCCCCTGGAGAAGGAAATGGCAATCCACTCCGGTACTATTGCCTGGAAAATCCCATGGACAGAGGAGCCTGGTAAGCTACAGTCCATGGGGTCGCAAAGAGTCGGACACAACTGAGCAACTTCATTTTCACTTTCTCTTTCACTTTTCCTAAGGCCCACTTGACTTCTCATTCCAGGATGTCTGGCTCTAGGTGAGTGATCACACCATCGTGGTTACCTAGGTCATGAAGATCTTTTTGGAACAGTTCTTCTGTGTATTCTTGTCACCTCTTCTTAATATCATCTGCTTCTGTTAGGTTCATACCATTTCTGTCCTTTTTGAGCCCATCTTTTCATGAAATGTTCCCCTGGCATCCCTAATTTTCTCGACGAGATCTCTAGTCTTTCCCATTCTGTTGTTTTTTTTCTGTTTCTTTGCACTGATCACTGAGGAAGGCTTTCTTATCTCTCCTTGCTATTCTTTGGAACTCTGCATTCAAATGGGTATATCTTTCCTTTTTTCCTTTGCCTTTCACTTCTCTTCATTTCACAGCTATTTGTAAGCCCTCTTCCAACAGCCATTTTGCCTTTTATCATTTCTTTTTCTTCGGAGTGGTCTTGATCACTGCCTACTGTACAATGTCACAAACCTCCATCCATAGTTCTTCACATACTCTTGTCTATGAGATCTAATCCCTTGGATCTGTTTGTCACTTCCACTGTTTAATCATAAGGGATTTGACTGAGGTTATATCTGAATGGTCAAGTGAGGAGCTACCCTACGCATGGGGTCAGAGGCGACGGAGGAGAGGAGCAACCCTGCATCCAAGGATTGGAGGCTGTGCGGGCACAAGTGGGCCGAGAGGAACTACTCCACATTCAAGGTCAGGAGAGGTGGCCGTGAGGAGATACCCTAGTCCAAGGTAAAGAGCAGCGGCTGCGCTTTGCTGGAACAGCTGTGAAGACATACCCCACGTCCAATGTAAGAGAAACCCAAGTAAGATGGTAGGTGTTGCAAGAGGGCATCAGAGGGAAGAAACACTGAAACCATAACCACAGAAATCTAGTCACTCTAATCACACGAACCACAGCCTTGGCTAACTCAGTGAAACTAAGCCATGCCATGTGGGGGCCCCCAAGATGGGTGGGTCATGGTGGAGAGGTCTGGGGGCAGGAGAAGGGGACAACAGAGGATGAGATGGCTGGATGGCATCACCGACTTGATGGATGTGAGTCTGAGTGAACTCAGGGAGTTGGTGATGGACAGGGAGGCCTGGCGTGCTGCAATTCATTGCGTCACCAATAGTTGGACACAATTGATCATCTGAACTGAACTGAACTGAATGGTTTAGTAGCTGTTCCTACTTTCTTCAATTTAAGTATGAATTTTGCAGTGAGGAGTTCATGTACTGTACCACAGCCAGCTTCCAGTCTTGTTTTTGCTGCCTGTATAGAACTTTTTCTGGAGAAGGCAATGGCACCTCACTCCAGTACTCGTGCCTGGGAAATCCCATGGATGGAGGAACCTTGTAGGCTACAGTCCATGGGGTCGCTAAGAGTCAGACACAACTAAGCAACTTCACTTGCAATTTTCACTTTCATGCATTGGAGAAGGAAATGGCAGCCCACTCCAGTGTTCTTTCCTGGAGAATTCCAGGGACAGAGGAGCCTGGTGGGCTGCTGTCTATGGAGTTGCACAGAGTCGGACACAACTGACGCGACTTAGCAGCAGCAGCAGCAGCATAGAGCTTTTTCATCTTTGAGTCAAAGAATATAATCAATCTGATTTCAGTATTGACCATCTGGTTATGTCCATGTGTAAAGTCTTCTCTTGTGTTTTTGGAAGAGAGTCTTTGCTATGACCATTGTGTTCTCTTGGCAAAACTCTGTTAGCCTCTGGCCTGCTTTATTTTGTAATTCAAAGCCAAAAATGCCTGTTATTCCAGGTATCTCTTGACTTCCTACTTTTGCATTCCATTCCCTTATGAGGAAAAGGACGTACTTTTTGGATGTTACTTCTAGAAGGTCTTGTTGGTCTTCATAGAACTGTTCAGCTTCAGCTTCTTCAGCATTACTGTTTGGGGCATAGACTTGGATTACTGTGATGTTGAATGGTTTGCTTTGGAAATGAACAGAGATCATTGTCATTTTTGAGATTGCACCCAAGTACTAAATTTTGGACACTTTTGTTGACAATGAGGTCTTCTCCATTTCTTCAAAGGGATTCTTGCCCATAGTAGTAGATATAATGGTCATCTGAATTAAATTCACCCATTCCAGTCCATTTTACTTCACAAATTCCTAAAAATGTTGATATTCACTTACCATCTCTTGTTTGACCATCTCTTCCAGTTTGCCTTGATTCATGGACCTAACATTCCAGGTTCCTATGCAATATTGCTCTTTACAGCATTGGACCTTTCTTCCACCACCAGTCACATCAAAACTGGGTGTTGTTTTCCCTTTGGCTCTGTCTCCTCATTCTTTCTGGAGTTATTTCTCCACTATCTCCAGTGTTTTACTGGGCACTTGCCAGCCTGGGGAGTTCATCTTTCAGTAGCCTATCATTTTGCCTTTTCATACTGTTCATTCAGTTCTCAAAGCAAGAATATTGAAGTGGTTTGCTATTCCCTTCTCTAGTGGACCACATTTTGTCAGAACTCTCCACCATGACCCATCCGTCTTGCATGGCCCTACATGGCATGGCTCATAGTTTCATTGAGTTAGACAAGGTTGTGGTCCATGTGATCAGTTTGATTAGTTTTCTGTGATTGTGGCTTTCTTTCTGTCATCCCTCTGGTTGATAAGGATAAGAGGATTATGGAAGCTTCCTAATGGGAGAGACTGATGTAGGGGAAACTGGGTCTTGTTCCTATGGGCAGGGCTATGCTCAGTAAGTTCTTTAATCCAGCTTTCTGTTGATGGGTGGAGTCGTGTTCCATCCTTGTTGTTTGACTAGAGACCAAACTATGGTGGAGGTAATGAAGATAATGGTGACCTCCTTCAAAAGATCCCATGATGCACTGCTGCACTCAGTGCGTGGGACCCTGCAGCAGTCCACTGCTGACCCACGCCTCCACAATAGACTCCTGGACAGAGAGTCTGGCAAGTCTGGGCCTGTCTCTTGTGGGATCACAGTTCCTTTCTCCTGCGTCCTGGTGCACACAGGGTCTTCTTTGTGCCCTTTACGAGTCTATTTCCCCAGTTCTGTGCAAGTTCTATAATCAAATTGCACTGATCTCCAAAGTCAAATTCCTGGGGGTTCTCAGTCCCTTTGCCAGATCTCCAGTTTGGCAAATCTGTTGTGGGTCCTAGAACTTTCTTAACAGTGTGAGAATCTCTTTGGTATAATTGTTCTGCAGTTTGTGGCTTGTCTGTTTGGTGGAGTTAATGGCGACCTCCTCCAAGAGGGCTTATGCCACAGGTCTGCTGAACCTAGAGCCCTTGCCTCCATGGAACGTTGCTGCTGATCTGTAACCTCTGTAGGAGACTCAAACACGGATCTGGCTCTGTTTCTGTGGGGTATCTGGGTCCTGGTGTACACAAGGTTTTGTTTGAGCCCTCTGAGCATCTGTAGTGGGTATGGGGTTTGTTTCAAAATGTGATTTTACCCCTACTATTCATCTTGCTGGAGCTTCTCCTTTGCCCTTGGACATGAGGTATCCTTTTTGGTGAGATCCAACATTTTCTTGTCAATGGTTGTTCAGCAGTGAGTTGTAGTTTTGGAATTCTCATAGGAGAAAATGAGCACAGGTTTTTCTATTCCTCCATCTTGTATAACCAGGTTACACAATTATGTAACCTGGTAACTGCAATTATGTAGTGAGGATGCAATTTACTACAGCACATATAAATGATAAATATGAGGACTGTGAACTACTGAAATTTGCCAGCCTCTTTGGAGTAGGAACATGGTTTTTAAGCTTTTTCCTCTCTGTGAGTCAAGGAAAGACTTGTTGTAAGGCAAGATAAGGTAAGAGAAAAGGTAAGATGCTGAGATTTTTCAGTGCAGATGATTAATTGTCTCATGGAAAGCTTTAATATTATGTATCAGTTTTAACATATGAAGCGAAATTTTCTGTCCAGACTTAAAGTGAAGCTTGTTTAAAGAGGCAGCACAAGAATACTTCTCTTAGGTATAGGCTCCATTCATTTGGGATAATATCACAGCAAACATTTATTACCTTTTCATTTAGTGATTTTTCACCCCATAAATAAGCATTCCCTTGTGGCTCAGTTGATAAACAATCCATCTGCAAAGTGGGAGACCTGGGTTGGGAAGAACCTCTGGAGGAGTGCATGGAAACCCACTCCAGTTTTCCTCCCTGGAGAATCCCCATGGTCAGAAGAGTCTGGCTGGCTACAGTCCATGGGGTTGCAAAGATCTGGACATAGAAATGACTGAGCGAATAAGCACACACTGTATTTCTTAGGATAAAAATAAATCACCGTTAATTTATCACGGTTTAGGATGTTTCTGCTATTTTGCTACATGTGCCCTCCTTTTTTTTTTTTCCCTAAGGAATAAAATTTTCAGTGTTTCTAGATCTGGTCGTTTCATGAAAAGACCATGTTTACTCTAATGTCATAAAACTGGAACATTTACTAGCATATTTACAATTCACATCTTACTAAATTTCTCAGTAGTGCACATAATGTGTACTTCCATTTGTATAAGGTACAAAATTAATAAACTAACCGTCCTGCATGAAATTAAGATAGTGGTTGCCTTAGAGGTATAGGGAAATGGAGGAGAGCTTTGGGGATGTTAGGAATTGGCTGTACTGATACGAGTTTCAATGACAGAGGAGTTTACAGTTGGTGACAATTCATTATGGTTTGTGTAATTTTCTAATTGTATTCTATGCTTAACATAAGGTCTAAAAACTAATTATCCAGTGGATCAAGTTACAATCCATATGTACATGTCATAGGGCAAATATTATTGCTTTTTATGGGCTTCCCCTGATAGGTCAGTTGGTAAAGAATCCTCCTGCAATGCAGGAGACCCCGGTCTGATTCCTGGGTCAGGAATATCCCCTGGAAAAGGGATAGTCTACACACTCCAGTATTTTCACCTGGAGAATTCCATGGACTGTATAGTCTATGGAGTCACAAATAGTTGGTCACAACTGAGTGACTTGACTTTATTTTTATTATTTTTGCCTTTATTTTTGCAATTATTATTGCTTCTTATTTCACAGGCTGTTTTTCTTATTGGATGCATAAAAATAGATCTTTCCAGTGCCTCTCTGGAAAATAATTTGTCAGAGGCATTGGAAATAGGGTGTCATATCAACTCAAGAGTCTATGGACTTACACATACTTAATAGCTTTGAACAGATACTTGTAATCTTTCAACCCATTCCCATGTACTCTTGATTTTTTGATTTAGCTAATATAGTTTGTCTTCATAGTAAGTTCAATGTTAATAACATTTTTAACAAATAAAATAATCCTATTAGAAGAAAAAGCAAAGAGCAGCAAGGAAATCAAACTGGTGAATCCTAAAGGAAATCATCCCTGAATATTCTTTGGAAGGAATGATGCTGAAGCTGAAGCCCCAATACTTTGGCCACCTGATGTAAAGAATTGACTCACTGGGAAAGACCCTGATGCTGGAAAAGATTAGGGCAGGAAGAGAAGAGGTCCACAGAAGATGATTGGATGGTATCATCGACTCAATGGACATGAGTTTGCGCTAACTCCAGGAGATGGTGAAGAACAGGGAAGCCTGTCGTGCTGCAGTTCATGGGGCCATAAAGAGTTGAACACAACTTAGCAACTGAACACCAATAATATAATTTGTCTTTCTCTATAGTAGCAACAATATTAATGATATTTTTAACAAATAAAACAATCCTATTAGGAGAAAAAAATAAAGTGGGAAATTATTAGAATTGAGTTAGTTCTCAGTTGTGATGCATGTTGTTTAGTCACTGTCTTGTCATTGCGATGCATGAGTAGATAAGCAACTTCTGAGTTGGAAGTAGCTTCTGAGCTGCTAAAAGCAACAGCAGAGAATTTTTGGACTACCGATAGTTTAGACATTTATCGTGTTGCTTATAAACCATTATTAGAGTACTATTTGCATTAGCATTTAGAGATTGCAATTTATATTCATCCATTGCTCAACAATATTAATCTTTGATACAGAATATTTGATTCTTTGGTTATATATTTTACTCCTTGAATCTCTTGAGTGTGATGTTCTACAACTTTGCTCATTAGTGTTTGCTCTGCCTGTATTCTGAGGCCACTCACAACTGCTGATTTATTAATACTACAACATTATAGTTAGAAGTCAGCACCCTGAGTCCTTCAACTTGAATATGTTTAAACATACACAGGAATGTGTCTGAATGGAATGTGTTTCCCCAAAATTTATGTGTTGAAGAGCCGACTCCCCCAGTGTGATGGTATCAGGAGGTAATGCCTTTGGGAGTTGACTAGGTTGAGATGTGGTCAGAATGGGACCCCTAGGATGGGATTACTGTCCTTATCAGAAGAGGAAGAGACCAGAGTCCTCCCTCTCTTTCCATATGCATGCAAAGAAAAGCTCCTGTGACGACAAAGATAGGGGGTCTAGCCACAGGACAGGTAGCAGACTAAACCTGGTCACCTTGACCTTCGACTTCCCAGCCTCCAAAACTATTAGAAATAAATGTCTATTGTCTAAGCCATCTAGTGTGATATTTTGCATATAGTAAACTGGCCAAAACAACATCTAAATCTTTCAAAATCTAAAAGGAATGCCTTGATCAATGAGACTTTTAAAATTTATATTATTTATTTTTATATAAATATTTTATATAATTTTTATATAATCATTTTAATATAAATTTTATATAAATTTATTTATTTTAATTACTTTATAATATTGTATTGGTTTAAAAAAATGTTGAAGTATAGTTGACTCACAATGTTGTGTTAATTTCTGCTATACAGCAAAGTAAATCACACACACACACACATGTGTGTATATGTTATTTTTTATATTATTTTCCATTATGGTTTATCAAAGGATATTGAATATAATTCCCTGTGCTATACAGTAAGACCTTGTTGTTTATCTATATCTATATATAATACATTAGTCACACTGGGTGACTAATAATCAGCTCTAAATCACTGTGTTTTCAAGTAAACTTCAAAGTGTAAACATTATAGTCATACCTTTCTGCTTTGGCAAAGAACATCTCACTGAATAATTGCTCTATTAGTTTATTTTTTTCCCTCTTTTTAACTACTAAGTGAGAAAACATTTCTCAAAAAGATATAGAATGAATAGTTGGTGGATTCAGCATTTTGGCTCCCTGAATTATGCCCACCTGTTTTCAAACTAGCCTACATGTCTTTGTGATGCTCTGGGAGGTTATAAGAAAGTGCAGTAAACAGTAAAAGTTGCAGGGATACCTGTTTTTGTTTTCTTTTATTTAGTTGTATTCCCTGCCTGATGTTGTATTCCCTGCTCATGTTTTATGTCTCCTTCCTATCCAGAATGATTTAAGATCGTGCTTTCCTCATTTGATGAAAACAAATAGAAAGGCTTCGCTACCATGTGGGATTGCTAACAGATGACATCGAATCGCAGCCTAACTAACCAAAACTATGCTTTAAAGCCTACTCTTATCTTTATATTTATACTCCTCCAACTACACTCACTTTGCTTGCCATGCTAAGTTGCTTCAGTTGTGTCCTGACTCTTTGCAACACCACGGACTGTAGCCCACAAGGCTTTTCTGTCCATGGGATTCTCCAGCCAAGAATACCTGAGTGGGTTGCCATTTTCTTCTCCAGGGGACCTTCCTGACCCAGGGATCAAACCATGTCTCTTCGATAATCTATCTTGAGTTATTTACTGTTTACCCATTATCATTACATTAGTTAATGGAATTTAAGAAATGTCAGGGAAGCCTTAATATTTTCCAATAAATATACTCTGAGTAGACATTTAGGGCTGAGTTATTTTGGTCCTCATAAATCTGGCCTCTTGACAGATAATATTTCAGCCAAAAATGGATATTTTTCTGTCAGAGAAAGAAAAGAGGAAAGATGAGTGCCTTTAATGGCAGGTTTATTATGAATGCTCTAATATCTGTCAACTCTGAGGAATGAGGTAGCAAGAGTCGGTTTTAAGCCCACAACTCTCTTGAGTCTGAAACTATTCAATAACTTACTTGGCTTGAACAATTTATTATTTTGCAACCCACTCTATAAGATGACACGATTAAATTATTCAGTCAATATTGCAGTGTTGGCTTTGTCATGAATATATTTAATTTAATAAAAATCACTGAATGACCCATTTATCATATAGTTATCATTTTATAGATTGTATTTGTTGGATCCATCTTTTTTTTTCATAGCATTAAGAACATTAATTAATTCATGACTATGATATATCGTCCACAGTAAATGCCCCTAGAGCTCTGGCAGGTTAAAAACTGGCCAAATATGCATCTCCTAATGACATTTATCTTTGTACTTAAGGATATTACATGTGATAATATAGGGATTCTCCAATAGGAAGTGTCTATAGAACAATTTGTTCATGATTTATTTTTCAGGGTGGATTATCAGTTGCTATGCGTTTACATCACATTTCAAAGTCTGTTACAAGCACATCACTGAATCCAGGGAATTTTTTTTCCCCAAATTTTAACTCATAATAGCTGACACAGAAATATACACATACATATATATATATATATATATATATATTCAAATTTAGAGATATGTTAGATTTAAAATATTTTTCAGGAGCTCTGTACATTTTGAAAAAATAAAATTTGGCTTTCTGGGTGTATCTTTGATTATTTGAATTATTGAATTAATGTGTGAACCCTTGAGATGTTTTCCTCACCATTCTAAGTATTGTTTAATTCCAGTGCTTTTAAAACTGATCCCTTTGAAATTTTCCAAATTCTTGTAAGTTTTATACGGAAATAATCATTTCTTTTTCGGACAGTTGTTGACTAGCCAAGTTAGGGAGAAAACAATAGTTTTTTCAAGTCTGTTTTCTCTAATATTTTGAGTATAGCCAATTATTTGAACTTTTCTACCAATCACAGCTTCTCATTGCACAAACATCTTGGTCAAAGTAGCTTTCAATTAAATGCTGATAGTATTTAAATGAAGTTTTGATCCAAGAATAATGTAATTGAAGTTATCTGGCTCTTCCAGATTGCTTGTCAAAAAAGATATGTAACTACTCTGAAAATGAAAGTGAAATCGCTCAGTCATGTCCAACTCTTTGCGACCCCATGGAGTGTAGCCTACCACGCTCCTCCGTCCATGGGCTTTTTTCAGGCAAAAGTAAGAGAGTGGGTTGACATTTCCTTCTCCAGAGGATCTTCTGTCCCAGAGATGGAACCCAGGTCTCCGTCATTGCAGGCAAACGCTTTACCATCTGAGCCACCAGGGAAAACTACATGTCAATATTCTGCATATCTTACTGTGTGTTTTTGGTATTCCATCCTTCAGAGAAGACTTTATATTTCATTTGTCAGTGAATAGTGAACACAGCCTTTGTTATTGTTTTATTAAATCTTTCTCAATTCTGACCTTTTAGCATAGGAGACTCGAGACCCAAACCCCAGTGGATGCAGGCAGGAGCATTTTTAAGATGCATGATTCCCACCAAGTGGTTTGCAGACACCATGAGAAACACATCTCTAAACCAACATATCATCCTGGAGTGTTTGTATGTTAAGCATGTTCTACATCAGTATTTCAAAAATTTAACTATCTATTTTCTTCACAAGTAACTTTTCTAGAGAACAATAAGGCTAAGTTTGTTGTATCATACAGACTCAGCTTCACTTTCTAACTTTGTCACCCTGAACCCTTTGGAAATATAATCTCAAGTCAATCTTCTATGCTTCTCATGGTATGAAAAGTAAAATATATCCTTAAATATTTTTTGCATATCAATCTCTCAAGTTTAGTGTAGCTTCTTAAAGCTTGATGTACAAATGTCATTAAAAGTATAATTAAAGACTGAGTAGTAAATGGAAGTCTGATGTGAATGTACTGTAATTCACGGTGTTTATATTTAAAAATGCCAGAAATCTTCATTTTTGCTGCCTTGATATAGCATTGGGTTATCACGTTGGCAGCACTGAATACATCAACTTATTAAAATATACTTTTATAAAAAATGTATAATTAAAGAAAATATGAACAGACTGACAGCAGTAAGACACAAAAATAAAAAATAAGGAGAAATACTGTTTGTTTTGAGAATGAGGGGAAGCAAAAAGCACAAAAATAAGTGTATGGTCTTAGGACATGGGAGCAGTAACAACACTAAGGCAAGGATGGATTTTTAGGGGTGAAGTTTTATGCTGGGGGCTCCAGTTATATAATACTGAGGATGATAACAAATAACGCCAACTGGGATTTTGCAAGAAACAGAACGACAAGCACTAATGGCCAACTATCTTGAAGCCTAGAAAAAAAGTCATTTTTGA